>NC_069497.1:14032154-14078371 GCF_026875155.1 Cherax quadricarinatus | reverse complement strand
AGATGCATTTTTGTTTTCTTTACCTCAACTCCTACGACACACACACAGCTGGTAACCTTCTTGTTCATGACTCATACATGGCTTTAAGAAGACGTACGATAAAGCTCATGGAGGCATGGAAGGAGATTGGACCTAGTAGCGACCAAATGTGAATAGTAGGTCCCAGGAGATATGACTGAACACCTGAGACCACAATTAGGTTTGAATACTGGAGAACCCGAGAATCAGAGAAACATGGACCAGGATGAAGACGAAGGGTTTACTGAGTATTTTAAAAGAGGTGGGAGAGAGATACAGCAGGTGAGTGAGGTGACAGCCATGTGAGTGAGATGACAGCAGGGTGAGTGAGGTGACAGCAGGGTGAGTGAGGTGACAGCAGGGTGAGTGAGGTGACAGCAGGGTGAGTGAGGTGACAGCAGGGTGAGTGAGGTGACAGCAGGGTAGTGAGTAGTTAAAAGAGGTGAGAGAGATGACAGCAGGTGAGTGAGATGACAGCAGGGTGAGTGAGATTTACAGTGTGAGTGTGATGACAGAAGGGTGAGTAATGGCAGGCAGTGATGAGATTGACAGCAGGGTGTAAGTGAGGACGGCAAGGTGAGAGAATGAACTGCAGGTGAAGTGAGATGACAGCTAGGGTGAGAGAATGACAGCAGGTTAGTGAGATGAAGCAGGTGAGAGAGATGACAGCAGGGTGAGTGAAGATGAACTCAAAGGGCGAGAGAGGATGATTGCAGGGTGAGTGAGAAGACAGCAAGTGAGTAGAGATGACAGGAGGGTGAGAGAGAATGACAGCAGGTGGAAGAGACGAACCGCGGGTGAGTGAGATGACAGTAGGGTTAGTAGATTGACAGCAGGGTGAGTGAGATGACAACACGGTGAGTGAGATGACAGCAGGGTGAGTGAGTAGTAGTTAAAAGAGGTAGATAGATAGACAGCAGGGTGAGAGAGATTACAGCAGGTGAGAGATGGAAAGTCAGAGTGAGAGAGGATGACAGCTGGGTAGAGAGACAGCAGGTGTAGTGCGATGAACAGCAGATTGAGAGATTACAGCAAATGAGAGATGATAGCAGGTGAGTGAGTATTTAAAGAGGTGAGAGAGATGACAGCAGGGTGAGAGAGATGACAGCAGGGTGAAGATGAACAGCAAGTGAGAGATACAGCATAATGAGAGAATAGACAGCAGGGTGAGAGATGACAGCAGAGTGAGAGATGACAGCAGGGTGAGAGATGACAGCAGGGTGAGAGTTGGCAGCAGAGTGAGAGTGACAGCAGGGTGAGAGGAATGACAGCCAGGGTTGAGAGAGATGACAGCAGGGAAGTGAGTAGTTACAAGAGGTGAGAGAGAAGACAGCAGGGTGAGAGAGATGACAGCAGGGTGAGTGAGTAGTTAAAAGAGGTGAGAGAGATGACAGCAGGGTGAGAGAGATGACAACAGGTTGAGTGAGATGACAGCAGAGTGAGATGACAGCAGAGTGAGAGATGACAGCAGAGTGAGAGATGACAGCAGAGTGAGAGATGACAGCAGAATGAGAAGATGACATGCAAGGTTGAGAGATGACAGCAGGGAGAGTGAGAGATAGCATAGCGAGCGATGACAGCAAGAATGAGAGATGAACAGCAGGGTGAGGAGATTGACAGCAGGGTGAGAGATGACAGCAGGGTGAGAGATGGACAACAGAGTGAGAGAGACATCCTAGTGATAGATGACAGCATGGTGAGAGATGAAAGCAGGGTGAAGAGATGACAGCATGTTTATAGATGACAGCAGGGTGAGTGAGATATAGCAGAGCGAGAGATGACCAGCAGAATGGAGAGATGACAGCAAGATGAGAGATGGACAGCAGAGTAGAGATTACAGCAGAGTGAGAGATGACAGCCGAATTAGAGATGACAAGCAGGGTGAGAGATTGACAGCAGGGTGAGTGAGATTAAGCATAGCTAGAGAGTGACAGCAGAATGAGAGATGACAGGCAGGGTGAGAGACTGACCAGCAGGTGAGAGATGACAGCAGGGTTAGAGATGACAACAGAGTGAGAGATGACAAGCAGAGGAGGAGATGACAGCAGGGTGAAGATGACATCAGTGGAAGATGACAGCAAGAGTGAGAGTTGGCAGCAGAGTGAGAGATTACAGCAGGTGAGAGATGACAGCATTAGTGAGAGATGACAGAGGGTGGAGAGATGACAGCAGGATGAGAGATGACAGCGAGTGAGAGATTACAGCAGAAGAAGATGACAGCAGGGTGATAGATGACACAGTGAGTGACAGCAGGTGAGAGATGACACAGGGTGAGAGATTACAACAGTTTGAGTGAGAATGACAGCAGAGTGAGAGATGACAGCAGAGTGATGAGATTACAGCAGAGTGAAGATGTACAGCAGGGTGAGAGATGACAAGCATGTGAGAGATGACAGCAGGTTGAGTGAGATGAAAGCAGAGTGAAGAGATGTCCGTAGAATGAGAGATGACAGCAGGGTGAGAATTACAGCAGGGTGAGAGATGACAGCAGAATGAGAGATGACAGTAGAATGAGAGGAGTACAGCAGGGTGAGAGATGACAGCAGGGTGAGAGATGACAACAGAGTGAGAGATGACAGCAGAGAGATGACAGCAGAGTGAGAGATGACAGCAGAGTGAGAGATGACAGCAGGGTGAGAGATGACAGCAGGGTGAGAGATGACAGCAGGGTGAGTGATGACAGCAGGGTGAGAGATGACAGTCAGAGTAAGAGAGATGACAGCAAAGCACCGTGCACATCTCCTGAGGCGCACATTAACCAAATAACTGCTGCAGCATACGGGCGCCTAGCAAACCTAAGAATAGCTTTCGGCAGCTCATGTATGAATCGTTCTTGACCCTGTACAACCAGTTTGGAACCCACACCTAGCCAAGCACGTAAAGAAATTAGAGAAAGTGCAAAGGTTTGCAACAAGACTTGTCCCGAGCCAGGGCATGTCCTAACTAGGAAAAGAGTTAAAGGAAATCGACCTGACAATTACTGGAGGACAGGAGAGATAGGGGGGATATGATAACGACGTATAAAAAAACTTATAAGGAATTGACAAGTTGGACAGAGACAGAATGTTCCGAGAGATGGGACAAAGCAACAAGGGTTCAAAATTGGAAGTTGAAGACTCAATGAATCACAGGGATGTTAGGAAGTATTTCTTCTGTTATAGAGTTGTCATGAAGTGGTAATAGTCCCCTGGGAAAGATTAGTGGAGGCAGGATCCATACATAGCTCTAAGAAGAGGCATGATAAAGCTCATGAGCAGGAATTGTGACATAGTAGTGACAAGGAAAAGGCGGGGCCAAGAGCTTGTGTTCGATCCCTCAACCACACCTAGATGAGTAGCAACACACAGCACACACCACATACATTTATATAATATATAGTATAAAAAAATATATAAATATAATATATATATATATTATATATATATATTATATATATATATATTTAATAATATATATATCTATAATAAATATATATACTTATATATATATATAATATATATATATTATCTAAATATATATATATATATATATAATATATATCAAAACAACCCAACCACTCTGAAAGAACCGGAGAAATTCAAGCGCTTTCGTGACTACTCACCTTATCAAGGAACTATGAAGTAATGCATCCAAGGAAGCTAATAAGGGTTCTGGCCAGCACCTCACTATCAGATCCCACACCGTTTAAACACCTGACGCGCGCCACCGTGTGGATCTGATAGTGAGGTGCTGGCCAGAACCCTTGAATTCCTTCCTTGGATGCTTACTTTCATAGTTCCTTGATAATGTGAGTAGTCACGAAAGCGTTTGGAATATCTCTCGGTTCCCCTGTCATATTTTCGCACTCCTGGATGGTTTTCCCTGTCACATTTCGTCGTCCTGGACTGGTTTACATGTCAAAATTCGTCGCCCTGGACGGGTATCCCTGTCATTTTTCATCGTTCTTGACGGGTTTTACCTGTGATATTTCATCTCCCTCGACGTGTTTCCTTGTCAAATTTCGTCTTATTCCGTCTCCCTTTACGCCCTTATAAGATTTCCGTTCGCCCTGACGGATTTCGCTGCCCTATTTCATCGGCTTGACAGGTTTGCCTGTCATATATTTTAAATCACACTGACAGGTTCCCTGTGGAATATCGTCGCCATGGACGGTTTATCTGTCATATTCAGTCGCCCTGGAATGGATTTTTTACAACCCCTGTCCTATTCATCGCCATTTGACTGGTTCACTGCCATAGATTTGCATTGCCATGGGATTAGTTCTCACTGATATATTTGTCTCCTTGACGGGTTTATCCCTAATCATATAGCGTCGCCATTGACGGGTTCCTGTCCATACTTTCGCTCGCCGTGGACTATTTGCCATATTTCTTTGCCCTGGAACAGGTTCTCTCTCATATATTCGTCGCCCTTGACGGGTTTTCCCTTGTTATTAATTTCTTGCCTTTTGACGGATGCGGCTTAATATTCCATCACCCTATACGGGTTTTTCCTTGCACATTTCGTCGCCCTGGGTGAGTTTCCTGTCATATACGTCGTCGCCCAAGTCGGGTTTTGCCTGTCAATTTCGGTCTCCTCTGGACGGGTTTCCCTCTCATAATTACATGCTCTGGAATGATTTTCCAAATAATATTCTGTCTTCTGGATATATTTCATCGCCCTGCACAGGTTTCCCCAACAATAATTTCTACGCGCTGAACGGATTTCAGTGTCATACTCAGTAGCCCTGAACGGGTTTTCCTCACATATTTGTCTCTCCCATAGGTTGTGTTAACCGTCATATTTCGTCGGCCTGGAAGGGTTCCGCGCCATATTTCGTTGCCCGGACGGGTTTTACCTGTCACATTTCGTCGCCCTCGAACGGGTTTTTCCTATCATATCTCGTCTCTCCTGAACACAACCGTTTCCCTCTCCATATTTTCCGTCGCGCTGAAAAGCTTTCCCTTCTCATATTTCGTCGCGTTCTGAAAAGCTTTCCCTCTCATATTTCGTCGCCCTGACGGTTTTGCTGTTCATATTTCGTCGTCCAGGACTGGTTTCCCTCTTCATATTCGTCCGCTGAACGGGTTTCCCTGCTATATTTCGTCACTCTGTATGAGTTTACCTGTCATATTTCTCGCCCTGCACGGGTTTACCCTATCGTATATTTGTCGCCATGGACGGTTTCCCTGTCTTATTTCGTCGCCGTTGACGGGTTCCCTGTCAAATTCGTCACCCCGGACGGTATGAACATCATACTTCGTCGCCCTTGACGGCTTTCCCCAATCTGTAATGAATCTCAGATATACCTCAAGTAGATAAATTAGACACATGTGCAACACTTGGGTATACTATACAGGAAACGTTTCGCGCCATACAAATGGATAATGGCGAAGAACAGGAGTAGATTGAGGTAATCATGATACCACCAACGAACTGCGCACCTCTCCTTGCCTACAGTATATAAGCTACTTCTCGCACATATCTGTATTCCTTTTCAATTGATGTACTGATTACACATCTATCATACTCCTCCTGTATTCCACCATTCTCCTTTCTAGTGAAATGATGAAGCCACTGTGTTTTACGAACGTTTTCCTACATTAAAAATACACTAGAGTTGCAGATGTTTCTCTATATTTCCGTCGATACCATTCGGGTTTCCCTGTCATTTTAAGTATTAATTTAAAAAAAATAGGTGATTCTTTGTGTCATTTAAAAGCGAGAAAAGACATTATTTACCGGAGAGTCTTTCATGAACAACGTCTCGTTGTATGTTGACTTTGTCCAGTGACTTGGTCAGTCCCTGCACCTGTGGCAAAATATGCTAATGTAGTCTACACTCCCACACCCACTCAGTATTCTTAACAATGTGTAAAAATGAACCCTGCACTCTCAAACACACTCACCACTCTTGACGATGTGTAATTATGAACTCTGCACTCTCAAACATACTTACACTCTTAAATGTTGTATAATGTGTTCAACACTCCCACACCCACCCAACACTTTATAACTATGTGCAATAAAAATAGCTGTACACTCACACACTCGGCAACAAAACAGCTTCGAATCATAATAAAAGAACAGGAACTGTTATAGGTACATTTGAGGGGGAAGACGTTGAGAGCTGTGAAACCCCAAACACAGCATTTCCTCAAAGAGAACTTAAACTCTTCAAATGTAGCCTCCCCCATGAACATTACCCATATTGATATTAAACATATGTTTTAATATCCTTATATACAGACAGGATGTAATTACAGAGAGGGGACACAACACAGAATCTGTGCTCTGTAAATCCATCCACTCCTGGTATGTTCCCTCGTTACCGTAGTCCAGCCAGGAAGAGAAGACCTTCCCGTCCGGTTACGACCTACCAGGTGAGGCCAATTTATTTTAAATTGTATCCTTCTATTTATATTCGTATTAAGTAATATGTTAAAATTAATTTTATGCATGTTTTTCAAAATAATATCGTCGCCTTTGTATCTTTTGTGTTAAGCATGTATAACAGTTTCGGTGCAAGTATTTATATTGAATAACGTATCATAACAGTGTTATCTCTGTATTCTAAGTGTTATTACATAACTAACTTAATGATAGTGACGAAAGTTACTTCACGATGTATATAGATTCTCAATGATGCAAATAACGTTAATATGTAGCCATTATTTGTTTGTTAAGAGAATAAGTAAATAAATGAAACTTGCACAGGAATTCAGTAAAAAACAACCATAACATGGTGAGAACCGAGGTACTGAGTGGTTGTATCTTATGAAGAACACATTCTAACAGGTGTTAATGAGTGCTGAGTGTGTATGTTGAGTGAAGAACCTATTAAAACAGTGTAAATGAGTGTTGAGTGTTGTTTTGTCAGAGCAACTCCATAAAGCACTGGTGCCCCATTAATATTACAACACATAGTGTTATAAGTATACACATGTTTTACATGTGATCATTGTATCCCTTAAAACATGTCCAGCCAGAAGAGATGGAAACCTCCCAGCCAGCCAGAAGTAGAGGAACCTCCCAGCCACCAGAAGATAGAACCTCCCAGCCAGCCAGAAGAGAGGAACCTCCCAGCCAGCCCATAAAGAGGAACCTCCCACCAGCCAGAAGGAAGAACCTCCCACCATCCAAAGAAAGAAAAAAAAAAAAATCCCCCCTCCCCCACCGAAGAGAGAACCTCCCAGCCAGCCAGAAGAGAGGAACCTCCCGACCAAGCCATAAAGAGAGAACCTCCCAGCCAGCCAGAAGAGAGAACCGTCCCCCAGCCAGCCGGAAGAGAGAGGAACCTCCCAGCCAGCCAGAAGAGAGAAACTCCCCCGCCAGCCAGAAGAGAGAACCTACCAGCCAGCCAAAAGAGAGTAACCTCCCAGCCGCCAGAAGAGAGGAACCTCCCAGCCAGCCAAGGAGGAACCTCCCACGAGCCAGAATAAGAGGAACCTCCCAGCCACCAGAAGAGAATCCTCCAGCCCAGCCAGAAGAGAAGAACCTCCCAGCCAGCCAGAAGAGAGGAACCTCCCAGCCAGCCAGAAGAGAGGAACCTCCCAGCAAGCCAGAAGAGAGGAACCTCCCAGCCAGCCAGAAGAGAGGAACCTCCCAGCCAGCCAGAAGAGAGAACCTCCCAGCCCAGCCAGAAGAAGGAACCTCCCAGCCCAGCCAGAAGAGAAGGGAACCTACCACCAGCCAAAGAGAGGAACCTCCCAGCCGCCCAAAGAGAGGAACCTCCCATCCAGCCAGAAAGAGAGAACCTCCCAGCCATCCATAAGTAGAGGAACCTCCCAGCCAGCCGATATGAGAGGAACCCCCACCAGCCAGAAAAGAGGAACCTCCCAGCCAGCCAGAAGAAGGAACCTCCCAGCCAGCCAAAGAGAGGAACCTCCTCAGCCAGCAAAAGATAGAACCTCCCAGCCAGCCAGAAGAAGAGGAACCATCCCAGCCAGCCAGAAGAGAGAACCTCCCAGCCAGACAGAAGATAGGAAACCCCGCAACCAGCCAGAAGAGAGAAACCTCCCCACCAGCCAGAAGAGAGGAACCTCCCAGCCAGCCAGAAGAGAGGAACCTCCCAGCCTGCCAGAAGAAGAGGGAACCTCCCAGCCACCAGAAGAGAGGAACCTCCCAGCATCCATAAGATAAGAACTCCCCACAGCCAGAAAGAAGAACCACCAGCCAGCCAGAAGAGAGGAACCTCCCACCAGCCAGAAGAGAGGAACCTCCAGCAAGCCAGAAGAGAGGAACCTCCCCAGCCAGCCAGAAGAGAGGAACCTCCAGCCAGCCAGAAGAAGAACCACCCAGCCAGCCAGAAGAGAGAACCTCACAGCCATCAGAAGAGAGGAACCTACCAGCCACCAAAAAGATGAACCTCCACCCGGCCAGAAGAGAGGAACCTCCTCAGCCAGCAAGAAGAGAGGAACCTTCCCAGCCAGCCAGAAGAGAGGACCTCTCCAGCCAGCTACACACCAAAGAGAAGATCCCTCCCAGCCCAGCCAGAAGAGAAACCTCCCAGCCAGCCAGAAGAGAGAACCTCCAGCCACCAGAAAAGAGGAAACCTCCCAGCAAGCCAGAAGAGAGGAACCTCCCACCAGCCAGAAGAGAGGAACCTCCCACACAGCCAGAAGAGAGAAACCCTCCCACGGCCAGCCAGGAAGAGAGACCTACCAGCCAGCCAAAAGAGAGGGAACCTCCCCACCGCCAGAATAGAGGAACCTCCCAGCCAGCCCAAGAAGAGAGGACCTCCCAGCCAGCCTGAAGAGATGAACCTCCCAGCCAGTCATAAGAGAGGAACCTCCCATCCATCCATAAGAGATGAACCTTCCCCAGCCAGCCAGAGAGAGGAACCTCCCAGCCACGCAGAAGAGAGGAACACGCCAGCCTGCCAAAGAGAGGAACCTCCCAGCCAGCCAGAAAGAGGAACCTCCCAGCCAGCCAGAAGAGAAGGAACTCCCAGCCAGACAGTAGAGAGTAACCTACCAACCAGCCAGAAGAGAAGGAACCTCCCAGCCAGCAGAAGAGAGGAACCGTCCCAACAGCCAGAAGAGATGATCCCTCCCAGCCAGCCCAGAAGATAGGAACCTCCCAGCCATCCAGAAGAGAGGAACCTACCAGCCCCAGCCTAAAGACAGAACCTCCCAGCGGGCGCCAGAATAGGGACCCTCCAGCCAGCCATAAGAGAGGAACCTCCCAGCCAGCCAGAAGAGAGGAACCTCCCAGCCAGCCAGAAGAGAGGAACCTCCCAGCCAGCCAGAAGAGAGGAACCTCCCAGCCAGCCAGAAGAGAGGAACCTCCCAGCCAGCCAGAAGAGAGGAAGCCTTCCCAGCCAGCCGGAAAGAGAAGGAACCCCCAGCCAGCCAGAGAGAGGAACCTCCCAGCCAGCCAGAAGAGAGGAACCTCCCAGCCAGCCCAGAAGAGGAGGAACCTCCAGCCAGCCAGAAAAGAGAACCTCCCAAGCCAGCCAGAAGAGAGGAACCTCACAAAAGCCAGAAGAGAGGAACCTCCCAGCCACCAGAAGATAGGAACCTCCCAAGCCATCTCAGAAGAAAGAAACCTCCCAGCCAGCCAGAAGAGAGGAAACCTCCCACCAGCCAAAGAGTGGAACCTCCCAGCCAGCCAGAAGAAGGAACCTCCCAGCCACCGGAAGAGAGGAACCTCCAGCCACCAAAGAGAGGAACCACCCAGCCAGCCAAAAAGAGTAACTCCCAGCCAGCCAGAAGAGAGTAACCTCCCAGCCAGCCAGAAGAGAGGAACCTCCCAGCCAGCCAGAAGAGAGGAAGCCTCCCAGCCATCCAGAAGAAGAGGAACCTCTCAGATAAGCCAGAAGTATAAAGGAACCTCCCAGCCAGCCAGAAGAGAGAAACCTCCCAGCCAGCCAAAGAGAGAGACCTCCCACCAGCCAGAAGAGAGAACCTCCCATCCAGCCGAAGCAGGAACACCCGTGGGCGAGTCTTTCCCGCACCTCCCATCCAGACAGTAAGAGAGAACCTCCCAGCCAGCCATAAGAGAGGAACCTCCCAGCCAGCCAGACCATCTGGTTTTGACATCTGATTCTTTTATTTTATAATGTATAATTGTTTAATTCTTTTGATGCAGCTATATATGACTGGGTGATCAAATTATATCCTGGTTGTTTCTGGTAAAATAATGTGATCACTGTATCCTGGTTACTAT
This sequence comes from Cherax quadricarinatus, assembly GCF_026875155.1. Lineage (NCBI taxonomy): Eukaryota > Metazoa > Arthropoda > Malacostraca > Decapoda > Parastacidae > Cherax > Cherax quadricarinatus. The sequence continues at coordinate 14,068,204 of NC_069497.1, read as the reverse complement.
GGATAACAGATTGATCACTCTACCTATGTTACAAGTACAAATCAATGTGATCACTGTATCCCTGGTAATCTTTGTATCTCTGGCGTTACTTAAATAAACAGTAAGATCCTCCTAATTCTGCTGTTACGATGTATAACTGTGTGATCTTTGTATCTCTGGTGTTACTGTTGAGAAATTATCTCACGTATCTTTTGTTTACTAAGAATTCCAAGAGAAATCACTTACATTTCTGCGTTGTCATGTATCCTCCCTCGGCTCTTGTTTAAAGGTTGACATTTGTGTTTTGAGTGAGAGCTCCAAATTAATTAAGATTTCTGCTGGCCTTCGAGCTGAAAAAATTGTAGCCCGTGAAGTGAATTTCCACATTCTTAAAAAACTTCCAAGAAATATTTAGTGCGCTCTGAAAGAACAAAAGAACATAGTGTTTAGTGTAGTTAGCTGCAAGTTAAAAGCATTAATTGTACAGCTGGTACTGGGACCATCTAATGTCACCGTCAACAAGATGGTTTTGCTGATGAAAGATGGGAAAGTAAAACGAAAGAGAAGGTCAGTAAGATCATTTTTACAGAGAAAAATTCCAAACCACGAAATCAAACTAATGCATTATTGAAAACTACGAGAAAATATTGGAGAGTACACACACACACACAACCACACTCACTACAAAGAAACACACAACACATCACACACAACTACACTACACAAAATTCCCACACCCTCACACACACACACCACCACACACACACACACACAACACACACACACACACACAATAGGAAGTTGAAGACTTCGTGGAGTCACAGAGATGTTAGGAAGTATTCTTCAGACATAGAGTTATCAGGAAGTGGAAAAGTCTGGAAAGATGTAGTGGAGTAAGTATCATGAGAAGTGACCCCAGTAGCGACCAGTGAAGAGTGCGCGCCAGGAGCTGTGGCTCGATCACGCAACCACAATTATGTGAGTACAAATCGGGCACGTAAACAACAACACATAATACTCTCGTACCAGGTATAACAAGTATTGTAAATACAAAATCCTAATAACAATTGACTTAAATATTCAAGCCTTATCTCACTCATACTGTGTGAACATTCTTCTCACGCTCACATATCTGTCAACTGTCTCACACTTGTGGGTGAAACATTCTCATGCACATATCTGCGCTGTCTCACACTTGTGTGAACATTCTCATGCACATATCTGCCCTGTCTCACACTTGTGTGAACATTCTCATGCACATATCTGCGCAGTCTCAGTCTCACACTTGTGTGAACATTCTACATGCACATATCAGCCCTGTCCTCACACTTGTGTGAACATTCTCACGCACATATCCTGCCCCTGCTCACACTTGTGTGAACATTCTCACGCACATATCTGCCCTGTCTCACACTTGTGTGAACATTCTCACGCACATATCTGCCCTGTCTCACACTTGTGTGAACATTCTCACGCACATATCAGCCACTCTCACACTTGTTAGAACAATCTCACGCACGATATCTGCGCTGTCTCACACTTGTGTGAACATTCACGACGCACATATCTGCCCTGTCACACACTTGTGTGAACATTCACATCTCCTCTACGCACATAACTGCCCTGTCTCACACATTGTGTGAACATTCTCACTCACAAATCTGCCCTGTCTCACACTTGTGTGAACATCTCACGCAATATCTGCCCAGTCCTCACACTTGTGTGAACATTCTCACGCACATATTGCCCTTCCTCACACTTGGGTGAACATTCACTCACGGCACATATCTGCGCCTGTCTCACCTTGTGTGAACAATTCTCACGCACATATCTGGCCCTGTCTCCACTGTGTGAACATTCTCACGCACATACTCCTGTCTCACACTTGTGTGAACATTCTCACGCACATATCTGCGCTGTCTCACACTTGTGTGAACATTCTCATGCACATATCTGCCCTGTCTCACACTTGTGTGAACATTCTCACGCACATATCTGCCCTGTCTCACACTTGTGTGAACATTCTCATGCACATATCTGCCCTGTCTCACACTTGTGGAACTATTTCACGCACCTATCAGCGCGTCACCACTTTGTGTGAACATTCTCATGCACAATCTGCCCTGTCCACACTTGTGTGAACAGTTCTCATGCACTATCTCGCAGTCTCACATTGTGGTGAACATTCTCATGCACATAACTGCCCTTGTCTCACACTTGTGTGAAACATTCTCAGCACATATCTGCCCTGTCCTCACAACTTGTGTGACATTCTCATCACATATCTGCGCTGTCCTGGCCCCCCCCCCCCCTCACACTGTGTGAACAATCTCATGCACATATCTGCGCTGTCTTCACACTTTGTGTGAACAATCTCATGCCAAATCAGCCCAGTCCTCACACTTGTGTGAACACACTCAAGCACAAATCTGCCCTGTCCACACACTATGTGTAACATTCTCATGCACAAATCAGCCGCTGTCTTCACACTTGATGAACATTCTCTGCACATATCTGCGCTGTCTCACACTTTGTGTGAACATTCTCATGCACAAATCTGCGCTGTCTCACACTTGTTAGAACATTCTCAAGCACATATCCTGCCCTGTCTCACACATGTGTGAACATCTTCAAGCACATATCTGCCCTGTCTCACACTTAGTAACATTACATTCACATATCTGCCCTTTCTCACACTTGTTGAGAAACATTCTCATGCACAAATATGCCGCTTGTCTCACACTTGTGTGACATTCACATGCACATATACTCCCTGTTCTCACACTTGTGTTAACATTCTCATGCACAAATCTGCGCTGTCTCACAACTTGTGTGAGACATTCTCATGCACATATCTGCGCAGTCTCACACTTGTGTGAACATTCTCAAAGCACATATCTTGCCCTGCTCCACTTGTGTGAACATTCTCTATGCACATATCTGCCCTGTCTCACACTTAGTGTGAAACAATCCCACGCAAAAAAAAAAAAAAAAACATATCATGCGCTGACTCACACTTGTGTGAACATTCTCATGCACATATCTTGCGCTGTCTCACACTTGTGTGTACATATCTCATCACTTACCTGCCCTGTCTCACACTTGTGTGAACAATTCATTCACATAGCTGCCCAGATCCTCACACTTGTGGTGAACTTACCTCATGCACAAATCTGCCCTGCCTCACACTTGTGTGCACATTCTCATGCACATATCTGCCCTTTCTCACACTTGTGGTGACATTCTCAATGCACAATCTGCCCTGGTCTCACACTTCTGTGACATTCTCATGCACATATCTGCGCTGTCTCACACTGTGTGAACATCTCATGCACATATCTACCTGTCTCCCACACCTTGTGTGAACATTCTCATGCACATATCTGCGCTGTCTCACACTTGTGTGAACATTCTCACGCACATATCTGCGCCGTCTCACACTTGTGTGAACATTCTCATGCACATATCTACGCTGTCTCACACTTGTGTGAACATTCTCACGCACATATCTACGCTGTCTCACACATGTGTGGAACATTCTCCATGCACATATCTACGCTGTCTCACAGTTGTGTGAACATTCTCACGCACATATCTGCGCTCTCACTCACAGATGTAAAAATTCAAATATTTTGCACAGACAATGGAAGGGAAATAAGAAAATTCTTGAGAATAACTTTTGGTAAAATTCTGTATAAACAGGATGGAGAATATTGTTATATAATGTTTGAAGATATTCTTTATAAGAAATGTGAAGATGTACAGAAGCCACAATAGAAAGAAACTTGTCTTGGCTAAAGCAAAATCCACACAAATGAATTGTCTTATGGAAGGTAAGTAACCAGAAATAATTTCTGAACAATTAAAGTCTCTCTCACTTTCAAATTTTCCAAGTCTTCACTTTTCTCACCTTTATATTTAGAAAAATATTCACAATCACAAACAAAAAAAATATCTGTAATAAAGTTGGTAGAATTACCGACAATATGTAAAGTAAAAGGACACAAGTGCAACTAATGTGACATTTATTGTGGCAACGTTTCGCTCTCCAGGAGCTTATCAGCATTACGTAATGGCTTGATAAAGCACCAGGAAGCGAAACGTTGCCACAAAAATGTCACATTAGTTGCACTTGTGTCCTTTTACTTTAGACACAAAAAATAGCTTCCACAAGAAAATTAAGCACAAACAAACTGTGAGACTCGACCACCTTGACATAAGAATTCAGGGTGAGATCCTACTACTGCCGCTGACATACAACCTGGCCGCTACAACCTGGCCGCACCACTGGCCGCTACAACTGGGCCGCTACAACCTGACCGCTACAACCTGGCCGCTACAACCTGGCCGCTACAACCTGGCCGCTACAACCTGGCCGCTACAACCTGGCCGCTACAACCTGGCCGCTACAACCTGGCCGCTACAACCTGGCAGCTACAACCTGGCCGCTACAACCTGGCCGCTACAAGACCTGGCCGCTACAACCGGCCGCTACAACCTGCCGCTAACAAACTGGCAGCTACAACCTGGCAGCTACTACCTGGCCGCTAACAACCTGGCCGCTACATCCTGGCCGCTACAACCTGGCAGCTACACCTTGCCGCTACAACCTGGCCGCTAACAACCTGCCGAAACAACCTGGCCGCTACAACCTGGCCGCTACAACCTGGCCGCTACAACCTGACCGCTACAACCTGGCCGCTACAACCTGGCCGCTACAACCTGGCCGCTACAAACCTGGCCCTAACACAACCTGGCCGCTACAACCTGGCCGCTACAACCTGGCCGCTACAACCTGGCCGCTACAACCTGGCCGCTACAACCTGGCCGCTACAACCTGGCCGCTACAACCTGGCCGCTACAACCTGGCCGCTACATCCAGCCGCTACAACCTGGCCGCTAAACAACCTGGCCGCTACAACCTGCCGCTACAACCTGGCGCCTACAACCTGGCCTCAAGCAACCTGGCCGCTACAACCTGGGGGCCGCTACAAAACCTGCCGCTACAACCTGGCCGCTACAACCTGACCGCTACAACCTGGCCGCTACAACCTGGCCGCTACAACCTGGCCGCTACAACCTGGCCGCTACAACCTGGCCGCTACAACCTGACCGCTACAACCTGGCCGCTACAACCTGGCCGCTATAACCTGGCCGCTACAACTCTGTTAATGTATCTAATACTGGTTGTTGTTTTATGTATTAGTATGTTGCTCTAGTGTTTCTGTATTTTAGTGTGTTGTTTTTGTATGCTCTTGTGCGGTACTTATGTATCACTGTACTGTTTTACTCTGTTTTAAATAACAAAAAAGGGCACAATACCGACTGGCAACAGGGGGTGACACAAATAACCCGCACTTAAAAGAGAGAAGCTTACAACAACGTTTCGGTCCCGATTGGACATTGACAAAGTCCTCACTAACCAGAATGGAGCAGACGGCTACATATAGCATGAAAAGGTGGAGGTATAGTAGAAGTAGTAGTAGTAGTAGTAGTAGTAGTAGTAAAAGAATGGTATATTATACCGACAAGATGAAATTAAGACACATGCGCAACACCCGGGGATCCCTATCGTAGACGCTTCGCCATCCAGCCAGCCACTGGATGGCGAAACGTCCACAACAAAGACAACCAGACGCTGTATTGCTATGTCCTGCTTTATTTATTGTTCTGTTTTACTTGTGTGTTACACTACTGCTCTTCTGTATTACTGGAAACCTGGAAACATGATCCAGAAGGTAAGCAAAGAGAAGACAGCAGAATGAGGGACGTACCTTGGAAAAGTTGGGAAGGGAGAATACCTGAGGTGACACAGATGGGTCTGAGGGATGCCCCAGGATGGTAGAGAATGGTGGGGGGAACTCTAAAGACGAACTACTGACCTCCAGGTGGCAAGGTCTGGTAACTCAGGCTGAGGCTGAGTTACCAGAGGCTGACACTGGCCGAAAACTTTTCTCATCAACAGCTTTTTTTTAGTCTCATGTTGGCTGAATAGTGGAATTATTTGATTTGTTATGCCGATCCCCCTCCCCCCCCCACACACATATACAATACTGAGACAGGGACAGGATGTTTGAGAAATAGGACACACCAACCAGGGGTCACACCTGGAAGTTGAAGACTCGGATGGGTCACAGGGATGTTAGGAAATGTTTTTTCTTCAGGCACAGAGGTGTCAGGAAGTGGAAACTGGCGTAGTGGACTTGTATTTATGTTTCATATGTTCAGATGCATTTTTGTTTCATTTATGCCTCACCTCTACGACACACACACAGCTGGTAGACCTTCTTGTTCATGACTCTTACATGGCTTTAAGAAGACGTACGATAAAGCTCATGGAGCAGGAAGAGAGTGGACCTAGTAGCGACCAAATGTGAATAGTAGGTCCCAGGAGATATGACTGAACACCTGAGACCACAATTAGGTTTGAATACTGGAGAACCCGAGAATCAGAGAAACATGGACCAGGATGAAGACGAAGGGTTTACTGAGTATTTTAAAAGAGGTGGGAGAGAGATACAGCAGGTGAGTGAGGTGACAGCAGGGTGAGTGAGGTGACAGCAGGGTGAGTGAGGTGACAGCAGGGTGAGTGAGGTGACAGCAGGGTGAGTGAGGTGACAGCAGGGTGAGTGAGGTGACAGCAGGGTGAGTGAGGTGACAGCAGGGTAGTGAGTAGTTAAAAGAGGTGAGAGAGATGACAGCAGGTGAGTGAGATGACAGCAGGGTGAGTGAGATTTACAGTGTGAGTGTGATGACAGAAGGGTGAGTAATGGCAGGCAGTGATGAGATTGACAGCAGGGTGTAAGTGAGGACGGCAAGGTGAGAGAATGAACTGCAGGTGAAGTGAGATGACAGCTAGGGTGAGAGAATGACAGCAGGTTAGTGAGATGAAGCAGGTGAGAGAGATGACAGCAGGGTGAGTGAAGATGAACTCAAAGGGCGAGAGAGGATGATTGCAGGGTGAGTGAGAAGACAGCAAGTGAGTAGAGATGACAGGAGGGTGAGAGAGAATGACAGCAGGTGGAAGAGACGAACCGCGGGTGAGTGAGATGACAGTAGGGTTAGTAGATTGACAGCAGGGTGAGTGAGATGACAACACGGTGAGTGAGATGACAGCAGGGTGAGTGAGTAGTAGTTAAAAGAGGTAGATAGATAGACAGCAGGGTGAGAGAGATTACAGCAGGTGAGAGATGGAAAGTCAGAGTGAGAGAGGATGACAGCTGGGTAGAGAGACAGCAGGTGTAGTGCGATGAACAGCAGATTGAGAGATTACAGCAAATGAGAGATGATAGCAGGTGAGTGAGTATTTAAAGAGGTGAGAGAGATGACAGCAGGGTGAGAGAGATGACAGCAGGGTGAAGATGAACAGCAAGTGAGAGATACAGCATAATGAGAGAATAGACAGCAGGGTGAGAGATGACAGCATAGTGAGAGATGACAGCAAGGGTGAGATATGACAGCAGGGTGAGAGTTGGCAGACAGAGTGAGAGTGACAGCAGGGTGAGAGGAATGACAGCCAGGGTTGAGAGAGATGACAGCAGGGAAGTGAGTAGTTACAAGAGGTGAGAGAGAAGACAGCAGGGTGAGTTGAGATCAGCAGGTGAGTGAGTTGTTAAAAGAGGTGAGAGAGATGACAGCAGGGTGAGAGAGATGACAACAGGTTTAGTGAGATGACAGCACAGAGTGGGATGACAGCAGAGTGAGAGATGACAGCAGAGTGAGAGATACAGCAGAGTGAGAGATGACAGCAGAATGAGAAGATGACATGCAAGGTTGAGAGATGACAGCAGGGAGAGTGAGAGATAGCATAGCGAGCGATGACAGCAAGAATGAGAGATGAACAGCAGGGTGAGGAGATTGACAGCAGGGTGAGAGATGACAGCAGGGTGAGAGATGGACAACAGAGTGAGAGAGACATCCTAGTGATAGATGACAGCATGGTGAGAGATGAAAGCAGGGTGAAGAGATGACAGCATGTTTATAGATGACAGCAGGGTGAGTGAGATATAGCAGAGCGAGAGATGACCAGCAGAATGGAGAGATGACAGCAAGATGAGAGATGGACAGCAGAGTAGAGATTACAGCAGAGTGAGAGATGACAGCCGAATTAGAGATGACAAGCAGGGTGAGAGATTGACAGCAGGGTGAGTGAGATTAAGCATAGCTAGAGAGTGACAGCAGAATGAGAGATGACAGGCAGGGTGAGAGACTGACCAGCAGGTGAGAGATGACAGCAGGGTTAGAGATGACAACAGAGTGAGAGATGACAAGCAGAGGAGGAGATGACAGCAGGGTGAAGATGACATCAGTGGAAGATGACAGCAAGAGTGAGAGTTGGCAGCAGAGTGAGAGATTACAGCAGGTGAGAGATGACAGCATTAGTGAGAGATGACAGAGGGTGGAGAGATGACAGCAGGATGAGAGATGACAGCGAGTGAGAGATTACAGCAGAAGAAGATGACAGCAGGGTGATAGATGACACAGTGAGTGACAGCAGGTGAGAGATGACACAGGGTGAGAGATTACAACAGTTTGAGTGAGAATGACAGCAGAGTGAGAGATGACAGCAGAGTGATGAGATTACAGCAGAGTGAAGATGTACAGCAGGGTGAGAGATGACAAGCATGTGAGAGATGACAGCAGGTTGAGTGAGATGATAGCAGAGTGAGAGATGACAGCAGAATGAGAGATGACAGCAGGGTGAGAGATGACAGCAGGGTGAGAGATGACAGCAGAATGAGAGATGACAGTAGAATGAGAGATGACAGCAGGGTGAGAGATGACAGCAGGGTGAGAGATGACAACAGATGTGAGAGATGACAGCAGAGAGATGACAGCAGAGTGAGAGATGACAGCAGAGTGAGAGATGACAGCAGGGTGAGAGATGACAGCAGGGTGAATGAGATGACAGCAGGGTGAGTGATGACAGCAGGGTGAGAGATGACAGCAGAGTAAGAGATGACAGCAAAGCACCGTGCACATCTCCTGAGGCGCACATTAACCAAATAACTGCTGCAGCATACGGGCGCCTAGCAAACCTAAGAATAGCATTCCGGCATCTCAATAAGGAATCGTTCTTGACCCTGTACACCAGTTTGGAACCCACACCTAGCCAAGCACGTAAAGAAATTAGAGAAAGTGCAAAGGTTTGCAACAAGACTTGTCCCGAGCCAGGGCATGTCCTAACTAGGAAAAGAGTTAAAGGAAATCGACCTGACAATACTGGAGGACAGGAGAGATAGGGGGGATATGATAACGACGTATAAAATACTTATAGGAATTGACAAGTTGGACAGAGACAGAATGTTCCGAGAGATGGGACAAAGCAACAAGGGTTCAAAATTGGAAGTTGAAGACTCAATGAATCACAGGGATGTTAGGAAGTATTTCTTCTGTTATAGAGTTGTCATGAAGTGGTAATAGTCCCCTGGGAAAGATTAGTGGAGGCAGGATCCATACATAGCTCTAAGAAGAGGCATGATAAAGCTCATGAGCAGGAATTGTGACATAGTAGTGACAAGGAAAAGGCGGGGCCAAGAGCTTGTGTTCGATCCCTCAACCACACCTAGATGAGTAGCAACACACAGCACACACCACATACATTTATATAATATATAGTATAAAAAAATATATAAATATAATATATATATATATTATATATATATATTATATATATATATATTTAATAATATATATATCTATAATAAATATATATACTTATATATATATATAATATATATATATTATCTAAATATATATATATATATATATAATATATATCAAAACAACCCAACCACTCTGAAAGAACCGGAGAAATCCAAGCGCTTTCGTGACTACTCACATTATCAAGGAACTATGAAGTAATGCATCCAAGGAAGCTATATAAGGGGTCTGGCCAGCACCTCACTATCAGATCCCACAACGGTTAACACCTGACGCGCGCCGACCGTTGTGGGATCTGATAGTGAGGTGCTGGCCAGACCCCTTGTATACCTTCCTTGGATGCTTTACTTTCATAGTTCCTTGATAATGTGAGTAGTCACGAAAGCGTTTGGAATTTCTCTATTCTTTCAGAGTGGTTGTTTTGCATATTCTGAAATCACCTGTTTACTGTGATCTTATTGCATATATATATATTATATATATATATATATATATATATATATATATATATATATATATATATATATATATATATATATATATTAATATATATATTATATTATATACATATATATATATTAATATATATATTATATATATAATATTATATATATATATATATATGTATATATATACATATATATATATATATATTATATATTAATATATATATATATATATATATATATATATATGTATATATATATATATTTATATATATATATATATATATAATATATATATATATATATATATATATATTATATATATATATATATATATATATATTATATTAATATATATATATTATGTACATATATATATACATATATAAATATATTATATATATATATATATATATATATATATATATATATATATATATATATATATTATATATGTATATATACATATAAATATATATTTATATATATATATATATATAATATATATATATATATATATATATATATATATATATATATATATATGTATATATATATATTGTATGTGTCATGCCGAATAGGCAGATCTTGCGATCTTGGCTTAAATAGCAACGCTCATCTTGCCATATAGGACAAGTGAAAATTTGTGTATGCAATAATTTCGCAAAAATCATTGTGAACCTTACGAAAAAAATATTTGATTGTGTTTGTTTAGCATTAAATTATTGTAAACATATTTAAAATATATTTAGGTGGGTTAGGCTAAAATAAATTGCGCTTGTTATAATAAGGTTAGGTAAGTTTTCTAAGATTCTTTTGGTGTAACATTAAAAATTTTTACATTAACATTAACGAAAAAAATATATCTTTAAAAGTATAAGAGAAAATTTCAGAAAAGACTTAATTTTAAATGAGTTCTTGCTAATTGACCAGTTTTACATATTCGGCACGACATATATATATATATATATATATATATATATATATATATATATATATTATATTATATATATATATATATATATATATATATATAATGTATAGCAACGCTCATCTTGCCATATAGGACAAGTGAAAATTTGTGTATGCAATAATTTCGCCAAAATCATTCTGAACCTAACGAAAAAATTATATTTCACTGTGTTTGTTTAGTATTAAATTATTGTAAACAAATCTAAAATATATTTAGTTGAGCTAGGCTAAAATAAATTGTTCTTGTTATGATAAGGTTAGGTAAGTTTTCTAAGTTCCTTTTGGTGCAAAATTATAATTTTTTACATTATCATTAATGAAAAAGATATATCTTTAGATGTATGAGAGAAAATTTTAGAAAAGACTTAATTTTAAATGAGTTCTTGCTAATTGACCAGTTTTACATATTCGGCACGACATATATATATATATATATATATATATATATATATATATATATATATATATATATATATATATATATATATATATATATATATATATATATATATATATATATATATATATTATATATATATATATATATATATATATATATATATATATATAAAGTGGGTGCGGGAGGGAAGAGGAGCGATTGGTGGAAAGATGATGTAAAGAGAGTAGTAAGGGAGAAAAAGTTAGCATATGAGAAGTTTTTACAAAGTAGAAGTGATGCAAGGAGGGAAGAGTATATGGAGAAAAAGAGAGAGGTTAAGAGAGTGGTGAAGCAATGTAAAAAGAGAGCAAATGAGAGTGGGTGAGATGTTATCAACAAATTTTGTTCAAAATAAGAAAAAGTTTTGGAGTGAGATTAACAAGTTAAGAAAGCCTAGAAAACAAATGTATTTGTCAGTTAAAAATAGGAGAGGAGAGTTATTAAATGGAGAGTTAGAGGTATTGGGAAGATGGAGGGAATATTTTGAGGAATTGTTAAATGTTGATGAAGATAGGGAAGCTGTGATTTCGTGTATAGGGCAAGGAGGAATAACATCTTGTAGGAGTGAAGAAGAGCCAGTTGTGAGTGTGGGGGAAGTTCGTGAGGCAGTAGGTAAAATGAAAGGGAGTAAGGCAGCCGGGATTGATGGGATGAAGATAGAAATGTTAAAAGCAGGTGGGGATATAGTTTTGGAGTGGTTGGTGCAATTATTTAATAAATGTATGGAAGAGGGTAAGGTACCTAGGGATTGGCAGAGAGCATGCATAGTTCCTTTGTATAAAGGCAAAGGGGATAAAAGAGAGTGCAAAAATTATAGGGGGATAAGTCTGCTGAGTATACCTGGTAAAGTGTATGGTAGAGTTATTATTGAAAGAATTAAGAGTAAGACGGAGAATAGGATAGCAGATGAACAAGGAGGCTTTAGGAAAGGTAGGGGGTGTGTGGACCAGGTGTTTACAGTGAAACATATAAGTGAACAGTATTCTAAAAGGCTAAAGAGGTCTTTGTGGCATTTGTGGATTTGGAAAAGGCGTATGACAGGGTGGATAGGGGGGCAATGTGGCAGATGTTGCAAGTGTATGGTGTAGGAGGTAGGGTTACTGAAAGCAGTGAAAGAGTTTTTACGAGGATAGTGAGGCTCAAGTTAGAGTATGTAGGAAAGAGGGAAATTATTTCCCAGTAAAAGTAGGCCTTAGACAAGGATGTGTGATGTCACCGTGGTTGTTTAAATTTATATTTATAGATGGGGTTGTAAGAGAAGTAAATGCGAGGGTCTTGGCAAGAGGCGGGAGGTAAAAGATAAAGAATCACACACAAAGTGGGAGTTGTCACAGCTGCTCTTTGCTGATGACACTGTGCTCTTGGGAGATTCTGAAGAGAAGTTGCAGAGATTGGTGGATGAATTGGTTAGGGTGTGCAAAAGAAGAAAATTAAAGGTGAATACAGGAAAGAGTAAGGTTATGAGGATAACAAAAAGATTAGGTGATGAAAGATTGGATATCAGATTGGAGGGAGAGAGTATGGAGGAGGTGAATGTATTCAGATATTTGGGAGTGGACGTGTCAGCAGATGAGTCTATGAAAGATGAGGTGAATCATAGAATTGATGAGGGAAAAGAGGTGAGTGGTGCACTTAGGAGTCTGTGGAGACAAAGAACTTTGTTTCCCTTTGGAGGCAAAGAGGGGAATGTATGAGAGTATAGTTTTACCAACGCTCTTTATGGGTGTGAAGCATTTGGGTGATGAATGTTGCAGCGAGGAGAAGGCTGGAGGCAGTGGAGATGTCATGTCTGAGAGCAATGTGTGGTGTGAATATAATGCAGAGAATTCGTAGTTTGGAAGTTAGGAGGAGGTGCGGGATTACCAAAACTGTTGTCCAGAGGGTGAGGAAGGGTTGTTGAGGTGGTTCGGACATGTAGAGAGAATGGAGCGAAACAGAATGACTTCAGGAGTGTATCAGTCTGTAGTGGAAGGAAGGCGGGGTAGGGGTCGGCCTAGGAAAGGTTGGAGAGACGGGGTAAAGGAGGTTTTGTGTGCGAGGGGCTTGGACTTCCAGCAGGCATGCGTGAGCGTGTTTGATAGGAGTGAATGGAGACAAATGGTTTTTAATACTTGACGTGCTGTTGGAGTGTGAGCAAAGTAACGTTTATGAAGGGGTTCAGGGAAACCGGCAGGCCGGACTTGAGTCCTAGAGATGGGAAGTACAGTGCCTGCACTCTGAAGGAGGGGTGTTAATGTTGCAGTTTAAAAACTGTAGTGTAAAGCACCCTTCTGGCAAGACAGTGATGGAGTGAATGATGGTGAAAGTTTTTCTTTTTCGGGCCACCCTGCCTTGGTGGGATTCGGCCGGTGTGATAATAAATAACTAAAATATATATATATATATATATATATATATATTTATATATTTATATATATATATATTATATATATATATATATATATATATATATATGAGCTCAAGACCCCAGGTTTACTGAAGCAGCGACGCGGTGGAACACACTTGCAGATTGCTCTAGTAGACCATCTCCTCCCAAAGAGCACAAACAGTCCCAACGATCTTGGAAAAAATCGCCAAGGCAATGCTCACCAATGCTTCAGGAAAGGACAAAGTTCGTATCCTTGCTGTGAAGGCACCTCACTCAGGAGATTTCCCTCTTGCTGTTCCCAATTCCTCCCTGGGCACTCGACTCGACCAACACGCCTTTCGGATTGGTGTTGCTCCTCGCCTAGCGGCCCCCATCCTCACCGAACATAGGTGTATTTGCTGCAGGGCGACAGCTGATCAATTCGGACTTCATGGTCTCGTGTGTCACACAGCAGAAGGGAAGTATGCCAGACATGAGGAGGTCAATGACATCATAAAATAAGTCACTGTGTCTGACTTTTTTGGGTTATCCTAGGTTCTCTACACATATGCTGCTATGTATGATAATTCTATGTAACTGTATTTGTGTATACCTGAATAAACTTACTTACTTACTAAGTCTTGCCACAGCCCGTTGCCCAGCTCAACAGGAACCCCAAGTGCAGCGGTCTGATGGAAGTCAAAAGCGTCCTGATGGAGCCACTATGCTACCCTGGAAGAATGGAAAGCAGATTGCCTGAGACTACACCTGTGCCGCCACATTGGCAGACACCTACTTGCCATACTCCTTAGTGGAAGGGGGTATAGCTGCCAGCCACATTGAGATCCAGAAAATCCGCAAATATGAAGACCTTCTCCCTTGCTATAACTCCATCCCAATAGGGTCGGAGACCCTTGGAACATGGGGTAAGTGTGCTCTAAAGTTCCTCGAAGAGCTGGGTGAAAAGCTCATCATAGAAACCAAGGACCGCTGGGCGACCAGCTTCCTCTTTCAGAGACTCGGTGTCGCAATCCAGAAAGGAAATGTCTGCAGCATTCTGGGCACACGACCGTCAGCCGGGGAGCTGGACGAAGTATTCGAGATGTAGCTCTGACCTGTTATCTATGTTGTTTTACTTTCTATTGTATTTTTGTGAATGTTTTGTTAATGTATTTTGTCTTTAAATCAAATATATATTAAATATAGGAGGTGGTAGGAGAAAATTCTTAAACAGCTTCAGGGAGAACTTGAGCTTTCCCCCTGAAAAAAGGTTTATTCTTTTCCTGAGGAGAGGGTCCCCAAAGGACTTTTTTCTAGGGGTGGTTCCTATCCCCTATATATAAATATGTATATATTTTAAAATATATTTTTAAATATATAAATTATATATATATATATATATATATATAAAATATATATATTATATATATTTTATAGTTACAAAATAAAAAATATATATATATATATATATTTTAAAAATATTATATATTTATATTATATATATATATATTAAATATAAATATATATATATATATATAATATATAAAAATATATATATATAAAAATATAAAAATTTTATATATATATAATATATATATATATAAAATATATAAAAATAAAAATATTATATATATTATTTTGGTTCGGGGCCCTATAGAAAAAATTTTTTATGATTTAGTCTTCATAGAAAAAAAACGCTCTTCATACCAAAAAAGGGCAACAAAAATTTTTTTTGGGGTGCGTGCAAAAATTTTTCCGAAGATTTTTTCTGAACGCAATGTAAAAAAATTTTTTTATTTTTTTTTTTTTTTTTTAATTTATTTTAAAATTATCAAGTTATTTTTGGGGGGGAAAATTTAGGCAAAATTTTAAATAGGTCTTTTTAAAGGTTAGAAAAGTTTCAAAAGGTTTATTTTTTTAAAAAAATTTTTAAATTTTTCGCTTTAAAAAAATTTAAAAAAAATATTTTTTTAAAAGTATATGGGGAAAATTTTAAAAAGATTTTATTTCGGAAAACCCCACACCATACACACACACCAAAACAAACACACACAAACACACACACCACAACACACACCACACACACACACCACACAACACACAAAACACACACCCAAAACACAACAGCACCCCAGCAGGTTTCAGGGAGGGGAAATCCTGGGGCCCAAACCTACTGGAGTTCAAAGACGGTACAGCAGAAAGACAAGAGAAAAGGGGGGGGTGGTTTGCATTTTTTTTGGATTTGAAAGGGAAGGCTTTTGGGACACTTTTTCCCAAAAAGAAAATTGGTGCAAAAACTGGGGGAAACCAAGCAGGGATAACGGGGAAGGCCTCCAAATGGATAAAGGGAATACTTGTCGGGAAAGGGACAGCAGGGGTTTCATGGTACGGGGGCGAGGTTTTGCCCCAGAGGGGGACCTTTGCCCAGGGGGGGTCCCGCAGGGGCCCAGCCCTAGGCCCAGTGCTTTTCTGGTTTTTTGTAACGACAGAGGAAAAAGGAATGGGACTCGGGGGTGCCCCCTTTTTTGCAGATGCCCGGGGAATTTAAATGAGAAGAATACACTCGATCGAAGCCCGGGCAAAACCCAAAAAAGAATTTTGGGACGGGGCTGCAGCCCCGGGGCCCGAAATTGGCCCCCTGGAGTTCAACCCCACCAAGTGCAAAGTAAATGAAGTTTGGGGGGAAGGGGCAAAGAAGCCGCAGAGGGAAAGTACAGTCGGGGGGGTCAGAGACTAAAACCTCATAAAGGGAAAAAAAAATTTCTTGGGGTGGTAAAACACCGGGCACATCTCCTAAAGCGAAACATAAAACCAAATAATTTGCTGCAGCATTTGGGCGTGGGCAAACCTCAGAACAGCTTTCCGAAATTTTAAAAAAGGAATCGTTCAGGCCCCTGTACCCCGTATAGGGTTAGGCCCATAATAATTTGGGACCCTTTGGAACCCCACCCTAGCCAAGCACAAAAGGAAACTAGAGAAAGTCCCAAAGGGTTTTGAAAACAAGCCTAGTCCCAGAGCTAAGAGGTAGGGTCCTACGAGGAGAGGTAAGGGAAATAACCTGACGACACTGGGGGAAGGAGAGATAGGGGGGCCCATGATAAGCCCTAAAAATTACTGAGGGGAATTGACAAGGTGGACAAAGACAGGATGTTCCAGATTTTTGGGACACAGTAACAAGGGGACACATTTGGGAAGCTAAAGACACGATAAAATCACAGGGTTTGTTAGGAAGAATTTTTTCCCGGGCCACAGAGTGTCAGTAATTGGAATAGTTTGGGAAGCGATTGTGGTAGGCAGGATCCATCCCTAGCTTTTAAAGCAGAGGTTTTTAAACCCTCCCCCCTTCGGGGGGGAGGGACCTAGTACCCGATCATAAAGAGGGGGGGCCCAGGAGCTCGGCCCTCGCCCCCCGAAACCCTCAACTGGGGACCCAACTAGGGGGAGTACACACATACACACACACACCCCATCAAGTTTGAAGTCCCCTAGGACCCTAGCACCACGGGGTTCTGTGTTTTGGGAATACAAAATTTAGAGCGGCAAGTGGGAAAAAAAATTAACGGGAGAAAAGGGAAACCCCTTGACTATAAAAGGGGGGGGATACATAGGGGGAAGAACTTAAATGCGGGAGGTCCAGGGGGACAGGAAAACTGGCAGGAAACCCCAGAAAATGAAATAAAGGGAAATATGTAGCAAAAAAAATGCAAGGAGCAGGGAAAGGTTCTTTCCCCCAAGGGAAAACAGTAACAACGGGAAGACCAAACAAGCCCCTGTTACCGACCCCGGGGTAAGGAGGCAAAAAAAAAAGTGCCCCCAAAAGAGAATGGAAAAAAAAACAGAAGGCAAAAGAACACACGAAAATAGGGAGATCATCCCAGAGCCAGGAAAGAGTAGCACAGGTAAGGGGGGGCCCAGCGCCCGTATGAAAATGACATAGCATCGGAATTTAAGACTGACCCGGAAAAATGTTGTTTGCCAAATCAGGGGAAGGGCAAAAAGTCAAAGACCTGGGGATCAATTAAAGGGGCAGAAAGGGGGAGAAATCACAAGAAATATCAGGGGTATGGGGAGGAGCTTTAAAGGAAAATTTAAGGAAGTTTTTACAGTAAACAGGAAGGGGGTGTGGAAGACAGCCGAAGGGAAAATCAAGGGGAATAAAACCCAAAAAGTTTTTTGGGTGACATACGAACAACGGGAGGAGGGGAAGAAGGCTTAAGGGGCCCTTTACCCCCGGGATGGGAAACCCGGGAAAAAACATCTCCCCATGGGTCCCTTTGAGAAGGAGGGAAAGATTTCTGTGGTGCCTCTAACCAAAAATTTCAACACATCCCTTGAAAGGGCAACTACCTGAAAATGGAAAAACAGCCCAAAGAAGTCCCCCTAAATTTTAAGGAAAAGGAAAAAGAAACGGGCACCCCAAAATACAGGGCCCGTGTCTTGACAGTATTGTGTGCAAAAACCATGGAGAAAATTATCAGGAGGAGAGTGGTCGAAAACCCGGAAAGGGGAAAAAGATTATAAATGAAAACCACATGGGTTCATGGAAGGGAAAACTTGTTTCACCCAAACCCCCTGGAGTTTTATGACAAGGTAACAAAGTAAAACAGGGGAGAAGGGTTTTTGGGAGATTTTCGTTTTCCTAGACTGCAGGAAGGCCTTTTACACAGTTCCCCACAAGAGAAATTTGGGCAGAAGCTTGGGGGATCAGGACCATAAAAGGAAGGGCACTGCAATGGATAAGGGAATACCTGGAAAAGGGGGGCAGCAACGAGTCAGGGACGTGGAAGAGGTATTCCCCAGTGGGCGCCCGTTTTTCGAGCGGGGTCCCCACGGGGGCAGTTTAGGGCCCGTGCATTTTTTTAAATATGTGAACGCATGATGGAAGGGAAAAAGGACTCTGAAGGGGGTTTCCCCCCGCAGATGACGTGAAGTTTGAGAAGAATTAAATTTGGACGAGGGTGAGGGAGGAAACTGCAAAGGACCTGGGGGGCAGGGCATGTGGTCCAAATAACTGGGTCCCCCGAATTCAATCCAGGGCCCAAAAGCAAAGTCATTAAGAATTTGGGGGGGGGCAAAAAAAGACCGCAGACAGAAATAAGGGTTTGGTGGAAAGACTTTCAGACCTCACCCCAGGGGGAAAGAAACCTTGGGGGGACCATAACACCCAGTTTCATCCCCCGGAGGGGGCCCCATCAACCCAAAAAACCCTGCAGCCTACGGGCGCCCGGGGAAAAAGGGGAATAGCGTTCCGATACCTCAATAAGAATTTGTTCAAGACACTGTCCACTGTTAAAGGTTAGGCCCTACTGGGGGTATGCAGCACCAGTCGGAAAACCCCCACCTGGTCAAGCACGTCAAGAAAATTAGAGGAAAATAAAAGGTTTGCAACAAGGCAAATCCCCGAGGGTCAAGGGAATGTCGTCCCGGGGGAAAGGGTTTGGGAAAACGGGTGACGACCTGGAGGACGAAGGGCAGGGGGGAAAATGAAAAACGGGCATACAAAATTCCCGCGGGAATAGACAAGGTGAACAGAGATGGGTGTTCCAGAGAGGGGACACAGGGACAAGGGGTTTACAAATGGAAAACGAAGAAATCCCGACGGGGTCCAAACCCCCCGGGGCGTTAGGAAGTATTTCTTCAGTCATAGAGTTTCAGCAAGGGGAATAGCCCCAGCAAGTGAAGTAAATGGAAACGGAAACCCTACATATTTTTAAGAAGAGGGATGACAAACTCGGAACAGGGAGAGAAAAGGACCGTAGCGATCAGTGAAGAGGCGGGGGCCCGGAAACTTTATTTCGGGCCCCCGCAAACCCCAATTAGGTGAGTAAATTAGGGGAGTTCCACACACACACACACCAAAACACACACACACAACACACACACACCCTTTCCACCCCACCACACACACACACCACACACACACACACACACACCACCAAAACACACCCCACACACCCACACACACAAAACACACACACACTTTCCTGCCCAGAAAGATATCTGCCGCAGCATATTTTGAACAATTTAAAATTTAAAAAAGTTAAGCAGTTTTCGTTTCTTTTTTTGGATTCAGGAAAGGCATGTATAAGGTTTAAAAGGGGAGGGAATGTGGTAAAAGTTCGAGTGAAAAGGAATAGGGGTATGGGTTTTTAAAACGTTAAGAGGTAAACCGGGACTGAGGGTCAAGTTTGGGATATAAGAGAGAGGGAAAATTAAATTTTCCCGTTAAAAAAAAAAAGGAAACCCCCTTTACAGGAAAGTGGGAAAAGTCACCTGGTTGTTTAATAGATTTATAGACGGGAAGGTTAAAGACGTGAATGCAAGGGTGTTTGGAAGAGTTGTGGGATAAACGATAATCATATACAAAGTCGCAGTTGTCACAGTTGCTTTTGTCGATTAATCGGTATTTTATGGAGATTGTGAAGAGAAGTTGCAAAGGCTGGTGGACGAATTTGGGGGTGTACGTAATAGAAGAAACTTAAAAGTGAACATAGGAAAGAGCAAGGTTATAAGAGTAACACAAAATTTAAGTAATAAAGGACTGGATATCAGATTAGAAGAATGCAATATTGTGCCAGCTTGTAACACAATATTATGCCAGCTTGTAACACAATATTATGGCAGCTTGTAACACAATATTATGCCAGCTTGTAACACAATATTATGCAGCTTGTAACACAATATTATGCCAGCTTGTAACACAATATTATGCCAGCTTGTAACACAATATTATGCCAGCTTGTAACACAATATTATGCCAGCTTGTAACACAATATTATGCCAGCTTGTAACACAATATTATGCCAGCTTGTAACACAATATTATGCCACTCTTGGAACATAATTTTGTCTTGCTCGTAACACAGTATTATTATTCGAACACAATATGCCATTCTTGGAACAGTAATATGGTATGCTTGGAACTCAATATACTTTACATAGAACAAAAAATCAAGCCGAGCTTGGGATACAATGTTATGCCATGCCTGGAACACATTATTATGTTGTGCTTAGAACAAAGGATTTTGCTGCACTTGGAACACAGTGTTGTACCATGCATCAGTGCAGTGCTAGAAACCCAATATTATGTTATATTTAGAACACAATACTGTACCATGACTAACATAAAATACCCGCAATGTTTGGCGTACAAATTATGTACGTAGTGAACCAGGAAGTTCTCTTACTCGAGAAGTATGACTGAGGAAATGAAGATTTTCAGTAGTTTTGTTGAAATATGTCAACACTTACACTTTGTACTTTCTTCAAACTTCTTTACATAGGACTGAAAACAGAATATTTCACAGAAGGAAGCAACTTCGTCAGAGTTCATCTTAACAGAGTTTCTGGGGAGCTGCGCTTGATAGTTGAGGCGTCCGGTGTGTGATTGTTATTTTAGTATATGGCGTCATACCAATCTAATATTCTGCAGTGAATATATCTTATTTGTCTCCAAAAAATACATAAAATTCATAGTTGTGCACCTAATCTAAACTAACTTAATAATATCATAAGGCAGAGTAAATATATAAAAATATATAAGCATCGCATCATGAAGTGGAATCTCCGACGAGTTACTTTTCATAGTTTCTTCAAGGACGCTTGTGGTGACCATGATGTCATCTCTATTACCCACGTTGACCAGACAACACACCCAGTCTTGTCTATAGACCCAGACACGGCATATTAATATATCCCTGAGAAACCCATAGTATCATATTTCCAGGAACAGAATATTATTATTATATACTGGGCCCGGCATAATATTATATACACAATCACGACTTAATGTTATATACCCAGACACGGCACACGGTATTCTATATATAATCAACAGGTCACAGAATATATTAGATATATTAACTATTGTAAAAAGTGTATTCCTTGACTTTTGCTGGCAGGGAGACGTGTTTAGGGTGGTTGTAAGGTTGTGGTTATTGTTCTAGCGGGGAGGTGGGGTAGTGTTTTATTATAGTTGTTGTTGTACTGGTAAATAGGTGGAGTTGTAATGTTCGTTGTGCTAGCAAGGAGGCTGGAATGTTGTTGTTCTGACAAGGAGGGCAGGATAAATCTTGTTCTTGTTCTAGTTTCAGCAGAGTGGTGAGTGGTAGTTATTGTTCTGGTGCTAGAGGTAGGATAATTCTTGTGCAGATATAAGGGTGGGATAATTGTTGTGCTGATAAAGGAGTGGGATAATTGCTTTTGTCCCTAATGAGTCCGGGAGGCGGAATAGTTGTTGGTGTGCTGGAATGGTGGTAGGTTAGTTTTACATTTGTTGTTGTGCAGGTAAGGAGGTGGGGAAGTCGTTCTTTCGCTACTGGTGCAATGGCAGAGAGATGCAATTAGTTTTATTGGCACGGAGGCAAGGTAGTTTTTGTATTGGAAGGGAGATGGAGTAGGTGCTGTGCTGGCAGCGAGATGAGGTAGTTATTGTTGTACAGGCTGGGAGGTGGGGAAGTTGATGTGCTGACAGAACGATGGGGTAGTAGTGCTGGCAGGGCTGGTGAGGTATTTGTTGGGCTGGGTAGCTAGGAGGCTGGGTAGATGATGTGCATATAGGGAGGTGGGGATGTTGATGCTTTTGTTGCTGCTGTGCTAAGAAGACAGGGCAATTGTGCTAAAACGGAGGCGGGGTTTTGTTCCGGTAGGAAGGTCTCGTAATAGTTCCGTTAGGGAAGTGGGGTAGTTGTTGTCATGGTGCTGGCAGAGAAGTTTGCTAGTAGGGCGACGGAGAAGTTTATGCTTTTGTTGCTCAAGTAGTGAGATGAGGCTCTGGTTGATGCTGTGCTTGTAGGGATGAAGGACAGTTGTCTTTGTCCTAATATGAAATTTATTGTTGTTGTTTGTGTTGTTGTCGTCGTTGTTGTTATTTTTATGCTTGATTTCCTATGATACTAATACTAATGCTGAAGTACTAGTAGTAGTAAAAGTTGTTGTTGTTGTTGTTGTTGATGTTGTTTTGCTGTTGCTGCTGGTCTGTTAGAGAGGACGAATAACCAGCTAGGTTAATACTGACCCACCAGCAGGGATTGTCCTAAACAGAGATGTGATATCGTGATTGGCGACCTGATTACCTGATAACCCAATCAGATCACTAATTAAATATTATCTAAGAACCTGCTATTCCATCCCTAGATAACCTAGGATGGAATCAATAATTGTTTCGGCTATTTGAAGCCACCTTGAATGGCTGATTACATCGACTCAAGGCTGAGGGACTGATTACCTCAAAATGTCTCTTCCTCACCATTCTCCTTTGTATGGACTGATGAAGCCACTGTGTGGTGACACGTTTCCTCAATAAATATACCCAAGTGTTGCACATGTGTCTAATTTATCAACTTGTCAGTTCTCTGAACCATCAACATTCCTGGAAGCAATGTGATAGAAGTTGCAGATGTATGGAATAGGTGATGGGTTAATTAGAGCAGTAAAAAATTTTATGTGGATAATTATGCTTAGTTTTATGTGGATAATTATGCTTAGTTTTATGTGGATAATTATGCTTAGTTTTATGTGGATAATTATGCTTAGTTTTATGTGGATAATTATGCTTAGTTTTATGTGGATAATTATGCTTAGTTTTATGTGGATAATTATGCTTAGTTTTATGTGGATAATTATGCTTAGTTTTATGTGGATAATTATGCTTAGTTTTATGTGGATAATTATGCTTAGTTTTATGTGGATAATTATGCTTAGTTTTATGTGGATAATTATGCTTAGTTTTATGTGGATAATTATGCTTAGTTTTATGTGGATAATTATGCTTAGTTTTATGTGGATAATTATGCTTAGCTTATAGGAGAAGAAGATATTATTTTCCATTTAAAGTGAGTATTATGCAGAAAATTCAGAGTTTGGAGATTACGAGGAAGTGCAAAGTTAGCAAAAATATTATTCAGAAGGATTAAGAGGGGTTAAAGAGGTCGTTTGGACATTTAGAGAGTTTGTAGAGAAACACAATGACTACGAGGTTGTATGGAACTGTAGTGAAGGAAAGGAAGGGTAGGGTCCGTCCTGAGAAAGGTTAGAGGTTTTGAGTTCTGTGAACATTGACATCCAGCAGTCTTGTATGAGGTGGTAGAAACGAGTGAGTGGAGGCAATTGGTGTTCATGATTTAACCTGCTGTTGCAGTGTAAAAAGGGCAACATTTATGAAGGGATTTATCATCATTATCATTATTATTATTATTATTATTATCATTATTATTATTATTATTGCGGGGGAGCGTTAAACACGCATTATTATACAACGCATGTGGGGGGGGGGGGAGATGGAAGGCATTTAGGCTCAATTCAGGGAACTGGAGCACAGATCCACTTCCCTAGTTCAAAAGCCCCTCACCAGCGTCATGGAACCTTTCTTGAGGGGATAGAGGGATTCCAGGAAAGCAGTTAGCCAGATTTGAATTCAGGAGAATGAAAGTACAGTGCCTGCATTCTGAAAGAAGTGGGGGGGGCGGAGAAACGTGTTGTGGTGTTGAAGACTATTGAAACTGTGACGTCAGCGAAATTTTGGTAAGACTGACTGAATAAATGTCAGTGAAAGCGTTTTCCTCTTACATCGGATCAGCGATAAAAAAGACGACGAGAAGTATGTATCAAATCTAGAATCATTTCTTAATTAAATTAAATACATCCTTTGAATTCAATAAAATAAATGAGCCAAGATGTCGTTATAATTATATTAAGTTAGGAAGGGTTAAGTTCGGTTGGATTAAATTAGATTACACTAGAATAAGATAGAGCAGAGTAGTTTAGGTTAGCGTAGGTTAGGTTAGAGAAGATTAGCTTAGAATAGATTAGGTTAGAGTAGATTAGGTTAGAGTAGGTTAGGTTAGAGTAGGTTAGGTTAGAGTAGGTTAGGTTAGAGTAGGTTAGGTTAGAGTAGGTTAGGTTAGAGTAGGTTAGGTTAGAGTAGGTTAGGTTAGAGTAGTTAGGTTAGAGTAGGTTAGGTTAGAGTAGATTAGGTTAGAGTAGATTAGGTAAGAGTAGATTAGGTTAGAGTAGGTTAGGTTAGAGTAGTTAGGTTAGAGTAGGTTAGAGTAGGTTAGGTTAGAGTAGGTTAGGTTAGAGTAGGTTAGGTTAGAGTAGATTAGGTTAGAGTAGGTTAGGTTAGAGTAGTTAGGTTAGAGTAGGTTAGGTTACAGTAGGTTAGGTTAGAGTAGGTTAGGTTACAGTAGGCTAGGTTACAGTAGATTAGGTTAGAGTAGGTTAGGTTAGTGTAGGTTAGGTTAGAGTAGGTTAGGTTAGAGTAAATTTGGTTAGAGTAGATTAGTTTAGAGTAGGTTAGGTCAGAGTAGGTTAGGTCGTAGTAGGTTAGGTTAGAGTAGGTTAGGTCAGAGTAGGTTTGGTTAGAGTAGGTTAGGTTAGAGTAGGTTAGGTTAGAGTAGGTTAGGTCAGAGTAGATTATTTTAGAGTAGGATAGGCTGGGAGTAGGTTAATTTAGAGTAGTTTAGGTCAGAGTACGTTGGGATAGAGTAGGTTAGGCTGGAGTAGGTTAGGTTAGAGCAAATTAGGTTAGAGTAGATTAGTTTAGAGTAGGTTAGGTCAGAGTTGGTTAGGTCAGAGTAGGTTAGGTTAGAGTAGGTTAGGTCAGAGTAGGTTATGTTAGAGTAGGTTAGGTTAGAGTAGGTTAGGTTAGGGTAGGTTAGGTTAGAGTAGGTTAGGTTAGAGTTGGTTAGTTTAGAGAAGATTAGGTAGAGTAGGTTGTGTCAGAATAGGTTAGGTCAGAGTAGGTTAGGTTAGAGTACGTTAGGTTAGGGTAGGTTTATTTTAGAGTATTTAGGAAAAAATTAGTTAAAGGTTAGAGTAATTATCAATAGGAAAGTTAGATTATTAAGTAGAGTATTAAAAGAATTAGGAGAGTATTTTAAGCAGGGGTCATCGGAGCGGGGCCTCAGCCTACCCAAAAATGACTACAAAATGAAAAAATTTTGGGAGAATATTTTTTGTGGGATCCTGTCCCCCTTCTAGGGGCCAAAGGGGGGCCGCGCTTTGTCTTTATAGTGCGTTTCGTGCGCATCATTGTGCTTTGTTGGGGATGTGATAGTGGATGGCTAGCCCCTTCATTCCTTCCTTTGATATCTCCTTTTATTTTTCCTTGATAATTGAGATCCGAAAGCGTTAGAATTTTCTATTCTTTATGTGGTTGTTTTTCCTATTCTTTTTGCTGTGTGTTAGTGCATATATATATATATATATATAATAATTATATAAATATATATTATTATATATATATAAAATATATATATAATATATTATATTAATATATATATCAATGGATTTGTGCAAATTTTGTTAAAGCTTATACGGTTATGTCATCAGCAGATAATATACAGCAAAAACCTAAGGTAGGGTGACATAATTTTGCAAAAAAAAGAAGTTGAAAACAATCCCAGACAATTTAAAGATTTTGGGTTCATACTGCTCCGCAGACTCCTTACTTTTTTCCCAGGTGGGCCCGTGGTGGTGGTAGCGTGGTGGGGGTGGGGGTAGAGTGGTGGGGGTAGGTGGTGCGGGTGCTGTTGGTTGTGGTGGAGGAGGTGGTGGTGACCCTTTTAGATTGTGGGGGACGAAGTGGTAGTGAAGGTTTGGGTTTGGGTGGAGGTGTTGGTGGTGGGGTAGGTTTTTTTATGTGGGGAGGTGGTGGTGCGTAGGGGTTGGGGTAGAAGAGGTGATGAGGCGTTTTTGGTTGTGGTGGCCCAAGGGGGTGCAATTTTTAGTGATTGGGTGGGGGAAAACTGGTGGTGCGTATGTTGGGTTGGGGTAAAGGTGTGGGGTGCAGTATCTGTGGTTTTTGGGTGGAGAAAGGTGGGATGCGTTTTTGGATTGTGGTTGGGAGGTGGTAGGCAGCTTTGGGTGATTTGGTGGAAAAAGTGGCGGTGCTTTATTGGCTTTTTATGGGGGGAAAAGGGTGGTAGTGCGGTTTGGGGGTTGTGGGGGGAGAAGATGGGGTGCGGAATTGGGGTTGTGGTGGAGGAGGTGGTGGTGCAGTATTGTGGTTGTGGTGGAGGAAGTGATGGGCAGTATGGGGTTTGTGGTGGAAAAGGTGGTGGTGCATAGGTGGTTGCGGGGAGAAAGTGGTGGTGCAGTTTGGGTGGTTTGGGGAGGAGGGGTTGCATATTGGGATTGTGGTGGAGGAGGGTGGGATGCAGTTTTGGGGTTGTGGTGGAGGAAATGGTGGTGTAGTATTGGTGATTTTGGTGCAGTATTGGTGGGAGGGGGTGGTGGGGGCTCAGTTTTGGGTGGGGTGGTGCGTTTTGGGTGGGGGGGTGCATATTGGGGGTGGTGGTGCATTAGGTGGGGGTGGGCAGTTTTTGGTGGGGTGGTGCATATTAGTGATTTTCGTGAAGGTGGTAAAATAGAAAGGGTGGGGGGGTGTTGGAGGTGGGGGTATAGTTTGGTGGTGTACAGAAATGGTGGTTTTGGGGGGGGAAGGGGTGGTGCAGAATGGTGGTTGGGGGGGGGGAGGGGGTGGTGCAGTATTGGTGGTTGTGGGGGAGGGGTGGTGGTGCAGTAATTTGGGGTTGGGTGGAGGGGTGGTGGTGAGTATTGGTGTTGTGGGGGAGAGGGTGGTGCAGTATTGGGGGTTGTGGTGGAGGGAGGGGGGGTTTGCAGTATTGGGGGTTCGGGGGAGGGGGGGTGGTGGGCAGTTTGGTGGTTGTGGGGGAGGAGGTGGTGGTGCAGTATGGGGGTTTGTGGTGGGGGAGGTGGTGATGCATTTTGGGTGATTGTGGTGGAGGAGGGGGTTTGAAGCAGTATGGTGTTGTGGGGAGAATGGGGGTTAGGTGGTGGATTGGTGGTGCAGTTTTGGGTGGTGAGGGGGGTGGTGGTGGGGTTCAATTTTGGTGGGTGGTGCAGATTGGGGGTGGGGGTGCAGTTTTGGTGATTGGGGGTAAAGGGGTGAAACAGTTTTGGGTGGGGGTGGTGGGGTGTTGGAGGTGGTGGTATAGTATTGGTGGGTTGCAGTATTGGGGGGGTTTTTGGGGGGGGAAGTGGGGCAGTATTGGGGGTTGTGGTGGGGAGGGGGTGGTGCAGATGGTGGTTGGGGTGGGGTTTGGTGATGCTAGGGGTGGTTGGGGTGGAGGAGGTGGTGGTGCAGTATTGGTGGTTGGGTGGGGAGGGGGGGGCAGTATTGGGGGTTGTGGTGGAGGGGGTGGTGATGCAGTTTGGTGGTTTGGTGGAGGGGGTGGTGTGCGGTTGGTGATTGTGGTGGAGGAGGTGGTGATGCGAATTGGTGGTTTTGTGGTGGGGGAAATGGTGGGTGTTTGGTGGATTGGGGTGGTCAGTATTGGTGGTTTTGGTGAGGGGGGTGGTGCAGTTTTGGGTGGTTGTGGGGAGGGGGTGGTGGAGCATATTGGTGGTTGTGGTGGACGAGGGGGGGCGTATTGGGGGTGTGGGGGGAGGGGGGGGTATGCAAGTGTTGGTGATTGGGTGGAGGAGGTGGTTGTGCAGAATTGGTTTTTTTTGGGGGGGGAAATGGTGGTGTAGTTTTTTGGGGATGTGGGGTGCATATTGGTGGTGGGGGTTTGCAGTATTGGTGGGGTGGGCAGAGGGTGGTGGTGGTGCATTTTTTTGATGATTGGGTGAGGTGGTGAAACAGTTTGGGTGGTGGGGGTGGTGGGGTTTTGGGAGGTGGGGGTTAGTTTTGGTGGTGTTGGAGGGGGTGGTGCGTATTGGTGGTTTTGGTGGGGGAAGTGGGGGTGCAATTGGTGGTGTGGTGGGGAGGGGGTGGTGCAGTTTTGGTGTTTGGGGTGGGGGGTGGGGTGCAGTACGGGGTGGTTGTGGTGGAGGGGGTGGGGGTCAGATTGGTGGTTGTGTGGAGGGGGTGGTGATGCGTATTGGTGGGTGGTGGTGGAGGTGGGGTGCGTATTGGTGGTTGTGGTGGAGGGGGGGGTGGGGGGCAGTATTGGGGGTTGTGGGGGAGGAGGTGGTGAAGCGTATTGGTGGTTGTGGTGGAGGAGGTGGTGATGCTAATTGGGGGTTGGGGGGGGGGAGGTGGTGTGCATATTGGTGGTTGTGGTGGAGGAGGTGATGGTGAGTTTGGGGGTTGGGGTGGAGGAGGGGGGGCGATTGGGGGTTGTGGTGGAGGAGGTGGTATGCAGTATTGGTGGTTTTGGGGGGGAAGTGGGGTGCAGATTGGTGGTTGTGGTGGAGGAGGGGGGGTGGTGCAGTATGGGGTTGTGGTGGAGGGGTGGGGGTGCAGTATGGTGGTTGTGGGGGAGGAGGGGTGGTGCAGTATTGGGGGTTTGTGGTGGAAGGGGGGATGCGTATTGGGGGCTGTGGGGTGGAGGGGGGTTTGGTACAGTATTGGTGGTTGTGGTGGAGGAGGTGGGGGTGCAGTTTTGGGTGGTTGTGGGGGAGGAGGTGGGAAGCAGTTTTTGGTGGTTGGGTGGGGGGGGTGGTGATGCGTATTGGGGTTTAGGCGGGGGAGGTGGTGTGCGTTTGGGGGTTGTGGTGGGGGGGTATGGTGCATTTTTGGGGGTTGTGGGGGGAGGGGTGGTGGGCGTTTTGGTGGTTGTGGTGGAGGAGGGGTGATCGTATTGGTGGTTGTGGTGGAGGAGGTGGTGTGCAGTATTGGTGGTTGTGGGGAGGGAGGGGGGATGCAGTTTTTGGGGGTTTGTGGGGGAGGAGGTGGTGAGCAGTTTTGGGTGGTTGTGGTGGAGGGGTGGTGATGCAGTATTGGGGGTTGTGGGGGGAGGTGGTGATGCTTTTTGGGGTTGTGGTGGGGAGGGGGTGGCAGTTTTGGTGGTTGTGGTGGAGGAGGGGGTGAGCATTTGGGGGTTGGGTGGGGAGGGGGTGATGCAGTATTGGGGTGTGGGGGAGGAGGTGGGATGCAGTATTGGGGGTTGGGGTGGAGGAGGGTGATGCAGTATTGGGGGTTGTGGTGGAGGAGGTGGTGATGGTATTGGGGGTTGTGGTAGGAGGTGGTGATGCAGTATTGGGGGTTGGGGGGGTGGAGGAGGTGGTGAGCGTATTGGTGGTTGTGGTTGGAGGTGGTGATGGATATGGTTGGTTGTGGTGGGGGGTGGTGATGCATTATTGGTGGTTGTGGAGGAGGTGGTGAGCATATTGGGGGTTGTGGGGGAGGAGGGGGGGGGATGCAGTATTGGTGGTTGTGGTGGGGGGTGGGATGCAGTATTGGGTTTGGGTGGAGGATTTGGTGATCAGTTTTGGGTGGTTGGGGGTGTAGGAGGTGGGGATGCGCATTGGTGTTGGGGGTGGAGGGGGTGGTGATGCAGTATTGGGGGTTGTGGTGGGGGGAGGGGGTGATGCAGAGGGGGTGGGGAGGTGATGATGCATTATTGGGGGTTTTTTGGTGGAGGAGGGGGTGATGCGTTTGTGGTTGTTTTAGGAGGTGGTGATGCAGTATTGGGGGTTGTGGGGGAGGGGGTGGTGATGCAGTTTTGGGGGTTGTGGTGGGGAGGGGGGATGCGTATTGGTGGTTTTGGTGGAGGGGTGGTGATGCGTTTTGGTGGTTGTGGTGGGGAGGTGTGGTGCATATGGTGGTTGGGTGGAGGAGGGATGATCAGTTTTGGGGGTTTTGGGGGTGGAGGTGGTGGTGAGCAGTATTGGTGGTTTGGGGTGGAGGGGTGGTGATGCGTTTTGGGTTTGTGGTGGAGGAGGTGGTGATGCAGTATTGGTGGTTGTGGTGGAGGAGGTGGTGATGCAGTATTGGTGGTTGTGGTGGAGGAGGGGTGAGCGTTTGGGGGGTTTGTGGTGGGGAGGGGGGATGATATTGGTGGTTGTGGTGGAGGAGGGGTGTGGTTTTGGTGGTGTGGTGGAGGGGTGGTGGTGCAGTATTGGTGGTTGTGGTGGAGGAGGTGGTGATGCAGTATTGGTGGTTGTGGTGGGGAGGTGGTGGGCAGTATTGGTTGTGGTGGGGGGTGGGTGAGTTTTGGTGGTGTGGGGGGGGGTGGTGGCGTTTTGGGGGGTTGGGGTGGGGGAGTGGTGATGCAGTTTGGGGGTTGTGGTGGAGGAGGGGGGGTGTGCAGTTTTGGGTGGTTTTTGGGGAGGGGGTTGATGCAGTTTTTTTGGGTTGTGGTGGATGGGTGGTGATGCGTATTGGGGGTTTGTGGTGGAGGAGTGGTGATGCAGTATTGGTGGTTGTGGTGGAGGAGGGGGTGGTTTGAGTATTGGGGTTGGGTGGGGGGGGGGGTGGTGCAGTTTTGGTGGTTGTGGGAGTGGTGGGGGTGCGTTTGGGGGTTGTGGGGGAGGAGGTGGGAGCGTTTTGGGGGTTGTGGGGGAGGAGGGGGTGACAGTATTGGGGGTTGTGGTGGAGGAGGGTGGTTTTTGCGTATTGGGGGTTGTGGGGGAGGAGGGGGGATGCGTATTGGTGGTGTCGTGGAGGAGGTGGGGGTGCGATTGGTGGTTGTGGGGAGGAGGTGGGTGATGCAGTTTTGGGTGGTTTGGTGGAGGAGGGGGTGATGCAGTATTGGTGGTTGTGGTGGGGAGGGGGTGGTGCAGTATTGGGGGTTGGGGTGGGGGAGGTGGTGGTGCAGTTTTGGGTTTGGGTGGAGGGGTTAGCGGTTGGGGTTTGGTGGAGGAGGGGGTGATGCAGTATTGGTGGTTTGTGGTGGAGGAGGTGGGATGCAGTTTTTGGTGGTTGTGGGGGAGGTGGTGGTGGCAGTTTGGTGGTTGGGGTGGAGGAGGTGGGATGCGTATTGGGGGTTTGTGGTGGAGGAGGTGGTAGCAGTTTGGGGGTTGGGGTGAGGGAGGTGGTGATGCAGTATTGGTGGTTGTGGTGGAGGAGGTGGTGATGCAGTATTGGTGGTTGTGGTGGAGGAGGTGGTGATGCAGTATTGGTGGTTGTGGTGGAGGAGGTGGTGATGCAGTATTGGTGGTTGTGGTGGGAGTGGTGATGAAATATTGGGGTTGGGTGGAGGGTGGTATGCAGTATGTGGTTGTGGTGGAGGGGTGGTGATCAGTTTTGGTGGTTGGGGTGGGGAGTGGTGATGCATTTTGGGTGGTTGTGTTGGAGGGGTGATGCAGTATTGGTGGTTGGGTGGAGGAGGTGGTGATTGGGCATGAAAAAGGGTACGTAACCTTTATTGGCGCATGGAACACCCCATTTACAGGCTTTCCCCCCCAACCCGGCGAACCATTTTGCTAAGATTTGAGATGGGGCCCCATCGTTCAACTATTTCCGGGTTTACCCAATAAGAAGGTGGGTTGACAATCGCGAGGTTATGGGGATCCCGCTCTCCTGTTGCCTTTTTTTTCCCATTTAGAGGGGTTTGAAGCACGGTCTGCTATTTTGTGGTTCTATTTCTGCCTTTTTACCGGGGATTTGCACTATTTTCACTGTACAAGTGTACTTTTGCTGTTATAATTGGTGAAGGTAATAAAGTCTAAACTTTTTCTGCTGTGTTTTTTATTTGCCCCCATTACCCCTGCGAAAACGGCCCTTTTGAAATCCTGGAAATGTAAATGGGGGCCGTCCGGGGGGTGGTTTAGAGAAACTTTTGAGCTGGGTGAAGCTTGTAGCAGGAACTTTGGTAGCTTGCTTTTTTCGCTTCGCTTTTACAAAATTTTGCGTGTCAGTTGCTTATGACAGCCTTGCTATTGTGTGATCGTTCAACAGCTCGCTACTAGCTTGTTCAGTGTGCTCGCTTCGCTACGGTCAATCTTGTGTGCAGTCGGGCTTTGCTGTAGCGTTTTCTGCAATCGTACTGTGCATAGCTATGCGTGTTCTGCAAATTAACGTGTTACGTTGGGTTATATGTACTGTGCATAGCATCGATAAACTTAGCCACCCTAGCGAGTCAGGTACGCACTGGGGTCGGCATATACTTTACATAACCTACCTAATGTCCCTACAGCGTTGTTGGCAAATTGTCGTTCCATTGGCATTCCCTATAAACGCACTCTTACAGCTGCGCAAACTGCGTTCACTTATTGCTGGACATACTTATTGAAGAAGAGATGGCACGTCATCAAACTCTCCTCTACGGGAGCTAGGGAAAAAACTCTTATGTTTCTAGCAATGAGGAAGATGATACACCTACGGAGCAAAATGGTCAGTATTGGTGCAGTGGGTTGTCTCAAGGGTGATTTCAGCGTCGTTGGCACTTGAGCTGGCAAAATACGCTGGAGCAAAATAGGGATCAGAGAGGCATTCTCAGGGAAGAATTTGATAGGGAAAGAGAACGGAGGCAGTTTTCCGATTCTGTAAACGATTTCAGTTTACAAAAAGCAGTACAGCTTGTTCCCGCTTCAATGAGGCCGAACCAGAGCCATTTTCGAAAGCTTCGAAAATCAGGCTCGAGCCTTGAGGTGGCGGAAACAGCCCATGGGGCTGCGTTGTTCATTACAGCCATTATTGGGTAAGCACAGGAATTTACGTCCGGTATTAACTGACGCTGATTCTCTGATTATCAAGTAGTGAAGACCCCAGTGTTGGGAGCATTTTCATGTATCCAGCTAAATTATGTAAGACCTTCAACTTGAACAGGCGGCAGCTTGGTCAATCCCTGGTGACTTTGTGAGTAGCAAACAAAAGCTCTTTTACCAGCTGGTATAAAGCGGGAGGTGCTCTAACTTTGAGGAGCTGGTTGCTGCTTATTCGGATTGATAACCTGCTGGGAGTCTGTGGGACAAGAGGTTCGTGTCTTTCTGCAGGAGCGTGACTTAACCACTGCATTGGAGGGCAGCAGGGGGCTGATACCTTAGAAACGAACCGCTCCTTGTCGAGCGGTCCCGTCTCTCTCTTTTAACAGTCTGGCTGTGAGCAGAGATCGACAACATTGGAGAATGAAGTGCCACCCGGAGGGAGAGCGTCTACGTCACCCAAACCAAGTCACCTGGTGAGCCACGCTTCTCAATATGGTCCCCTGCGGAGAGGGCAAACTACTTATGGAGCATCTCGACAACATATCCAGAGAGGCACCAGCCAGAACGACACCACTTGAAAACGTCATCAGGGAGTAAAGGGCAAGCCTGTCGTCTGCTTCAGGTGCAATAAGTAGGTCCCCAAGTTCCAACTCCCCCCAAAAACCTAAACCCCATCGGGAAAACCCTTAATATCCCTAGTAACATGTCCCCTAGAGAAGTAGAAAAAGGGTATGGCCCTTATTATTGCGAAAGTCTTATTTCCCTTCAGGAAAACTCAGAACCAACTAAAGTAAATACCTTTAGAGATACTGGAGCATATTGCTCATTGTCAGAGAAGGAATATTACCCTTTCAGAGAATACTTCCTTGAATTCCTCGTTTTATTGGAAGCCTATGGAGGAGCTATATATTCAGTTCCTTTGCATAAAATTTATGTACAGTGCAAATTTACACTGGGTACTTGACTGTAGGTATCTCAAAAGGTTTTCCCATGAAAAATGCCATGTTATTACTGGGTAATAACATTACTACTGTTACTTCGTGTCCTGAACCAAAAATGTTTTAAAGCTTCTCCAGTGTTGGCCCTAACTCGGGCAACTCCCAAGGGTTGTCTGGGGAATGTTGACCTATCCTTGGACGACTCCGATCTCGGAATAGCCACTTTTTTTTAGAGGAAAACGGCCGAGCCCCGTAATCAAGTGAACAGACCCCCATCAAGCCTTCCTATTCCCCGGTTGCAGGATTGCCAGATGTCTCTGTTTCCATGCCCGAGGGACTGTCCTTCCGGGAGGAACAACGAAAGGACCTTCTTTAAAATTTTGCTTTTCAGGCAGCCATGGGTAAATCCTCTTGGGGTTTATCCAGTAAGTATGAAGTTAAAAATGATTATTTGGTTTGCACTGAGGGCTGGTAAGGAGAAAGAGGGCCGGCAATTTTTCGACAGGTTAGTGGTTCCAAACCAAGATATAGACCTCAGATATTAAATATAGCCTCATAATAGTCATCAGGAGGTCACTTAGGAATTACAAAAACCTTGTATAGAATCACAAAAAAATTTTATTGGCCAAAATTAAAGAAAGATGTGAAGAATATATTAGGTGTTGCCGAGGGAAAGTCAGCAAGTTTGGAAAACCTGGACATTCCCTTAAACCTGCACTCTCCAACCCATACTGCTGATGGGGAACCTTTTGCAGATTTATTATTTGATTGTGTAGGTCCACTACCTAAGTCAAGTTCTGGAAATCAGTATTATTTAAATTATGGATAAAGTAACCGATATCCGAAGCGACCCCAATGCGTAGTTCAATACTAAAGTATTCTCAAAGCTTTAACAAAAAATTCTTTTCTTGTTTGGCTTTCTAAAAACTATACAAAGTGATCAAGGTACTAATTTCCCGGCCAAAGCATTTGGGGAAGTATTAACTGGTTAGGGATAATTCCCAACTTATCCACTGCCTATCACCCTCGTCCCAAGGCCCCTTGGAAAGATTTCCAAAAACATTAAAAACAATGATGAGAAGTTTTTTCATGCCTTTCCGACAGATTGGGGTGAATCTTACCGTTGTTTCGTTTCAGTCGAGAGACGGTGCAAGGTCTACAGGGTATAGTCCCTTTGAGCTGTTTTGGGAAATGTCGAGGTCCCCTTCGGGTGTCAAAGAAGGGGATGGGAGGACGTAAGTCGATCCAAACCCCCTTCAATTCAGGGGGGGATTCACGGCTAAAAATAAAAAAGCTCAAATAAATAAAAATTACAAAGGCAAAAAATTCCCGCCCCTTTATCCAGGGGAAAATTTTGGTAGGAATTTTTGGGAATTTTTAAACTTTTCGGGGCCCTTTTTTTTGATTTTGTTTTTTTGGGGGTTCCCGGGGAAAGCCTAAAAAAAAAAACCATTTTCAAAACGGCCTTTCATAAAAGTGTGTAAGATTTTTCTATCTAGGAGATTGGGTTTTTTTTCTTTTTTAAAAAACTTTTAACTGCCCCCTTTAGGATCCTAGCCTTAAAGGGGTTTTTAAAAACAAGAACCTTTAATGGCTTTTTAAGCAACCCAATTTTTTCGGATTCCCCAAAAAGAAAAGGTTCCAGATGTGATGGGGGGAAAACTAAAACCCAAATTTAAATTTTCCCCCCAAGGTTTGAAAAGCAAAGGTATTTGGAGGGTGCTTTCTTGTTAAATTTTAGTGGGGAGCTCTGTCTGGGGCTTATGTCCCTTTAAAAAAGGGTGGATTTTCGTATGTACGATGTTTAAATGGGGGAAAATAAGTCTTACCCCCCTTTTCGGGTTTGCATTACTTTTGGGGAAGGGGCCTTTTTTTTCCTGGTTTTAAAGGTTTTGGACCTTTTACAGTTTGGGGAAAGGTTTGCCTTTT
>NC_069497.1:13981203-14031654 GCF_026875155.1 Cherax quadricarinatus | reverse complement strand
TAATTTTTTCCAAGCTAAACATTTTTAACATTATCCCGGAGCTAAAGGGCAGAAACTCGACGTGCCTAAAAAGCACTTTTCCCAAAATTGGAGCAAAGAAACAATTTAAGGAAAACACATACAAATTAACTATGCCTAACAAATACGAAAAATAATAAATTACCCCCTGAAGCAGTTATGCTCATTTTGAACTTATGTTGTTTGTATTCATGAAGAAATACCTTGCAAGTACGTTTAAAATGCTTTTCAAATGAGCTGATGTAGGTAACAGCTCTTAGCTTGCCAATAAAGTTAGGAATCCTTAACCTGTAAATAGCTTCCCAAATAAAGTAAGGAATCCTTAACCTTAAATAGCTTGTCAATAAAGCTAGGGATCCTTAACCTTGTCAAACCCGTGTAAAAAAAAAAAAACTCCAAATAAAGCAAAAACAAAAAGTACTATGAAGATAATGCAAAATAAAGAAAAAATCGAATTGACTTAAGACTATAATAGTCGGTTTAAGTTTTATTATAGCACGAGGAGCATTTATGTTGCATTTCATTTTGTATACCGACTCAAAAACTTCACTCCATATTATATATCTTTATATGATGACAAATAATGATATACAGTACTCGGGTAAACTTTTTTTCAATCTAATACAGATGCAGTTTATTACTAGAGATAATATGGAGGTAAATTAAAACGGCTCAGTCTCTTAGCCTGATTGGTGTTCATGGGGATACAGCAGTTGGAGAAGGCGTTACAGGTTGACGGGACACGTTGATGGAAATTAGGTACTTCACATAGTCTTGCCCAATGGTTTGGCAAAGGAGTTGTAGAAGATATCCTTGTCCCAAAATTCCATTTTGTTGTTTTCTGAGACAAGTATCATTACATTAATGATGTAGATTGCTGGACACATTGATTATTAAGAGACAGGTGCAACACATGGTATTTTCTGTTGCCGAGACGTGTATTTTGACAGATGAACAAATCTTAAAGTATATGCCAAGTCTAGATGATAATGAACCGGGAAAGTAAATTTATAAAACTCATTGAATATAATAGAAGTGTGACAATTATTAGTGAAAGGGGACGCACATGTGTCTTTTTCTCCCTTTTTCTTAATTATTTTTTGTACAGTTATGAATTATATTATAAAATTTAAATTTTCATTATTCACTTAATTAACTAAGAACTATCACCTTAGCTTCCAAAGGGCGTGATAAATAGATATTTTAAGGCCTAAATTTCAGGACTCAGAAGTTATTTATATTTTAATTGTTATTAATCAACACATATATTAGTTGTAGAAATCTTTGAGACAAGAGATTCTGATTTGAAAATTAAATTAGTTTCTCAGAGTTCCGTTTTCCGAGTCCAACAAAGGGAAAGTGAATAGTATCTGAGACAGATAACAAGGAAAGACAGGAAACACATAGACAAAAGTAATACATAGATAAACACATGGAGAGATAAATAAAGAAACTACAGAGCGAGCTGGATATCTCAGGCCGATTTCCCTTTAAACCCCTTTCTTCAAGGACATTCCCCTTGCTCTGGAACTAGCCTTGTTGCAAACATCAGCACTTTCTCTAATTTCTTGACTTGCTGACCAGGTGTGGGTTCCCAAACTGGTGCTGCATACTCCAGTATGGGCGTTACGTACAGGGTGTACAGAGTCTTGAACGATTCCTTACTGAGGTACCGGAACGCAATTGCCAGGTTTGCCAGGCGCACATATGCTGCAGCAGTTATCTGGATGATGTGCGCCTCAGGAGATATGCTTAGTATTATACTCACCCCAAGATCCTTTTCCTTGAGTGAGGTTTGCAGTCTTTGGCCACCTAGCCTATACTCTGTCTGCGGTCTACTTTGCCCTTCCTCGATTTTCATGGCTTTGCATTTGGCAGGGTTAAATTCGAGGAGCCAGTTGCTGGACCAGGCTTCCAGCCTTCCCAAGTCTCTTTGTAGTCATGCCTGATCCTCATCCGATTTAATTCTCCTCATTAGCTTCACATCATATGCATACAGTGACACTTCTGAGTCTATTCCTTCCGTCATGTCATTCACATATACCACAAATAGCACTAGTCCTTGGACTGACCTCTGTGTGGTGTGTGTGAGAGAGAGAGAGAGAGAGAGAGAGAGAGAGAGAGAGAGAGAGAGAGTGGTTGGGGTGAGTGGGTAGGTGAAAGGATAGATGGATTGATGGGTGGATAGGTGGAGGATGGATTATGGGAGATAATGAACTGATGGGTGGATGGATCAATTTATGGATGGGTGGATGGATTGATGGGTGGATGGATTGATGGATGGATGGAATGTAGGTGGATGGGTTGGTGTGTGATTTAGCGTTCACTAATTTTTAGACATACGTATTCTCTGTTGGTCTATAAATCCAGATATCAGTTTTAAACAAAAACGTATTCAAAGGATGTGTACATGTGAAAAAAGCTTATTCTCCTTTCCCTCTCCCACACGCACGTGCAATTTCATACTCGCAAATAATAAACACACGCAAACACAACACCACACACACACACAACACACACACACACCACACACACACCACACACACAACCCCCACACACACACACACACACACACCCCAGGAAACCGGAAGGTGAAGGAGATTATATCTGAGCTGAAAAGAACGTGAAAACAAAGAAAAATCAATTCTGGAAGGAAAGGAAATTACAAGAGGATAGGAGGCGGTCGCTTACCATAGTCTCTGGAGGCTGAAGAGGGCGACAAATGATGAGATATGGCAGTGGATGAAAGGGAAATTCGTAACATCATTAAACAGACAGGTGGCAAATTTTATAGAATTGGTAGAAGGTTGTATTTTGAAAGGGAAATCACTCTTGAGGGAGAGAGGGACTTACACATTCTCATCGTTATGAAAAAAGGAAAAGGGCAAAGATGACCCGAACAAAGGCTGCAAGTTTCCCTAAAAGAGGGAAGAAGTAGAGATGAAAAATTGTCCCAAGCATTTCGCCTGAGGCACACATCAGCCGAATGGCTGCTACAGTAAACACGAGACTGGAAAACTTAAGTGAAGCTTTCAGGAACCTCAGCTAGGAGGCCTCACGACCCTATAAACGGTATATGCCAGACCGGTCTGGTAGTATGTAGAGCCAGTATGGAGCTCGAATTTGATAAAGCCTTTAAAGAAGCTATAAAAATGTGAAAATATTTGCATTTAGATTATTTCCGGGTAAAAGACTTATGAGGAGAGGCTAGAAGATCTAAATCACACGATATTAGATAACAGAAGGACCATTGGTGACGTAATTACGAACTACAAAATACTGGGAGGCATTAATGAGGTGGACAGGGAGAGTGTTTGGGAGACGATGAGGGATGTTAAGAAATGCCTTTTAACCTTACAGCAGTCAGGAAGTGCAACAACTTAGACGGCAAAGTGGTAGAGGAAGAATCCAGTCATAGCTTTAATATATATGTCAGGCCTGACACAGCCAGGAGAGAGTGAACCCTACAACCACAATTAGGTGAGTGTACACACACACACACACACACACACACACACACACACACACACACACACACACACACACACACACACACACACACCACACACACACCACACGTAGTGTAGTGGGTCACAAGCGCCAGGCTCCGAGAATCTTAGTGCTTTTAGGGCGTGTTTTAGCAGCTAGAAGCAACCAGTGTTAGTGACAACGTCAGTGAACAACCCTACAAGTGATAACCAAAGTATTAGCAAAAATAAATAAAGTAAAGGCGAGAGAAAGCCTGAAATTATACAACAAAATTTCAAAGTGTCCAGTTCGTGGAGGCCTAGTTGGCACTTGCTTGCCACATTGTTACAACATATACAAAGTACAAAAGCGAGAGTGACTAAAGAGTAAGATCAAATAGAATTAAGAGAGGTTGGCTAACTGACAAACTGTGATGTAGCACACAGCGTGAACAAGCTAGCAGAAGGGGAGATTATATATATATATATATATATATATATATATATATATATTATATATATTATATATATATATTATATATATATATACACCCCCTGTCATACATATCTCCAATAC
Source organism: Cherax quadricarinatus (assembly GCF_026875155.1). NCBI lineage: Eukaryota > Metazoa > Arthropoda > Malacostraca > Decapoda > Parastacidae > Cherax > Cherax quadricarinatus. The sequence continues at coordinate 14,027,592 of NC_069497.1, read as the reverse complement.
ATAATATGTATAAGAGAGGTGGTGCAGCAGTAGGCCTGAGGAAGTAGCGCCGCATAAAGGTTTGGGTGTCATCACCAAATAAGAAGTGTAACTTACCAAAAGTGAAGTGTATATGTGAAATCAAAAAGTAGCAGTATATAAGTGTGATAAGTGTGGTAACAGAGAGGATCTCTAAAGGTGTGCAACAACGAGTGTAAATAATAGTAAAGAATCAGAGGCGGGAGGGGCAAGGTGCACGAGTCATCGTACAGCGAGCATCGTACATCAGGCATCTGGATGGACATCCCCTCTGAGGATTTAACATACAATCACCTGTTTTTGTGGTTGGGGGAAGTCTATGAGTGGTAAGCGGCCCTGTGGTCACGGTGGCTCGACTATCTAAACCCTGCTCCAGAGGGTTATCATTACACAACAACACAAGCAGTAGTTAGGAAGATAAAATTTGTAGGAGCAAGTGAATAGGCAGGTGATTAAGTTGTGGCTAATGGGGACTACCAGCCTGACAACAGTTTCGAGGATAATGTTTTAGGACCCTAAAGACAGTACAGTCTGAGAAGAAGCAAGAGTATTGGGTACACATGTAGAAAAGGTAGTACATAACGGGGAAGAAAATGACTTGTTAACACAGCTAGTAATATATTATTAGAATTTACTCTCAGTGTTAATGTATCTTATTAGTATTATGGATACACAGGGGTTGATGAATTGTATTTCTGGGACATATAAACAACCTGACGATGCTCACACAACACACGCGCGCACACACACACACTGGGGCCAGGAGCTGTGTCTCGACCCTGAAACCACAACTAGGTGAGTACACACAGCTGATCCTTGGAATTTGACCGCGTTCCCCTCAGCCCCCCCCACACACTTTTTCCCTCCCCCACGGACCTTTCCCCTCCCTGCTCTGCCCTTCACTCCCTCCTCCCTCTATCTTTCCCTCCCTCGCGTTTCTTCATAGCCTTTTTCCCTCCCCTTCCCCCTACTCTTTCTTTCTCTCCTCTCCCTCTCTTCTCTCTCTCTCTCCTCTCTCTCTCTACCCCCCCCCCCCCCCCATCTACCCACCCCCTCCTCTCTCTCCATCCTACCGTACTCTCTCTCTCTCTCTCTCCCTCGCTCTCTCTCTCTCTCCCTCACTCCCATAACCCTATCTCTCACCCTCCTCTCTATAGGCTTCTCTCTCCATCTCTCCATTTCTCTCTTCTCATAGCCTTTTCCCTCGCCCTCCTTTCTCCTCTCTCTCTCCTCTCCCTCTCCCTCTCATTCTCCCTCTCTTACCTTTCTCTCCCCCCTCACATTTCTCTCTCTCTCCCTTGGTCTTATCCCTCACCCCCATACTCTCTCCTCTCTCTCCCTCTTTCTACCCTTTCTCTCTCCTCTCTCTCCCTCTTTCTACCCTTTCTTTCCCCCTTCGCACCCTCTCCCTCCTCTAGCCTTCTGTCTGTGGTTAAAAAAAAAAAAAAAAAAAAAAAAAAATGGGTGGCCTTAGAGGACGGAAAACCGAGATCTGTGACGAACCAGGAGGAAGATGGGAGTTAGAGTCCTAAAAAGGGAGAAGAGTGGGGAGAGAAAGGAAGATAGTAGAGCTTGGTAAGAAAATGGAGGAGTTGGATAGTGAAGAGTGCAGGAAGTGGGAAGTACAGGTCTTAGCAGCCAGGAGCTAGGATACAGTGCTTAGAAGAGAAACTGCAAAGCCTGAAACAGATTAGAGAGACAAAATGACAATTCAGATGTGACATCAGGAAATTCATTGTCAGGCGCAGACAGGGGACGGTATGCAACAACGGAAGACATGCCGTACACGAGGGCCCTATCAGACCCCACGTGGGGGTCCAGGGAAAGGAAAAAAGACGATGAGCACACTAAGATCAAATTGACAGGTCCCAAAGACAATGAAGGTTATGCTAATATAGCAGGAGATTCTAACAGACCAACTGCCAGTAGCAAGGGGACAGCTGGTCAGGAAAGACAGTTCACTGAGAATAGAATGTTTCAGATATGACAGGGACTGAAGGCAAGAACATGTCAATGGAAGGAATAAAATTGCCTCAGAGGAAGCAGATGGAGACTCAGTGGAGGAGGAAAGGGCGAGGTCAGTTTTTTTGTTGTACGGGCTCCAAGAAGCAAGGTGGACAATGTGAGAAATAAACAGGATGAGAAAAAAAAATGATTTGAGCATATGTGAAAACATAGGTGAGGGCGATATGACCCAGTGACAAATTTTCAGAGAATTGGGTGGTTTTGCGATGTGGAAGGATACGGCCCCTGTCAGAGTAACTTTCAAGGAGAATCAGTTCGAACCAGGATTCTGCAAGAGAAAGCAAGATGAGGGACAATAGAGGGGTACCAGAGAGTATACCTCACGACCGCGACCAGAACCAAGAAGAAAGGACTACACTGAAAGGAGGGTACAGAGACGAAAGGGGAACGAGAGGCAATGACGACGCGAAAATGAGCAGGACCCAGACAACAGGGAGGGAAGGGCAAGCACACCCACAGAATTCCCACCAAAAGCTCAACCGCGACCATTCCCAACGCAACTGAGCAACCTATATACTACAACCCACTCCACTGTTCCCTCTGCCACCAACCCCCATATCACAAACCTCACCCAACAGCTGTTCCTTATGGGCATTCTGACCCCACCCCCATCAACACAAACCCCACCTACACCACGCCCCATATAGGCCCGCCACCAGGCTCTCGCTCCCCAACCCCAATATTCTTGCATGACCATAAGATAGAAAAGAAAACTGAAGGTTTGGTACACAAACACGGATGGAATAAAAACGAAATAAACATGAGGAGTGTGGAACGAAAGAATCAATGAAAAAATCCCCAGACATCATAGCAGTACAGAAACAAAAAACTCGTGAGACAATAACAGACACAATCTTCCCAACAGGATATCAAGATCCTGAGGAAAGATAGGAAGGGTAGAGGGAGAGGAGGGGTTGCACTGCTCATAAGACACCGATGGGGATTTGAGGGAAAATGGAAGGCATGGGACTGATTGGAGAAAGAGACTACATTGTAGGTACAATTCAGTCGGAGAACATAAAGTTAGTCATTGGAGATGATGTATAACCCACCACAGAACTGCGGAGGCCAAGAGAGGAGTACACGAAAGAGAAAACAACAGGGTGATGGTGGACCACATGGGTGAGGGTGGCAAGAAGGAGCTCACTCGAGCAGAGCAAAGTTCTGGTAATGGGCGATTTCAACCACAGGGAGATCGCTGGGGAAAATGGAGCCACAGGAGGGTCCCGAAACATGGAGAGCCAAGATGATGGATATTGATGTTGGTACTGAAAACCTCATGCATCAACATGTCAGGGACACAACCAGAGACGAGAGGGGAGGATGAGCCAGCAAGACTGTGATCTTGTGTTCCACCTGAGCAGTTCAGACATTGAGGACATCACTTACGAGGGCCCCTTGGAGCAAGCGATCACGTGGTTCTGAGTGTTTTGATTATATTAGTATGAGTTACATGTGGAGAAGGTAACAGGAACTGAAGGGGACAGGCCAAAACTATAAAAGGGGGACAACACAGGTATGAAAATTCCTGCAGGGAGGTCAGTGGGACAGAGAAAAATGGTAGGAAAATCAGTAAACGAGGATGATGGAATATGTGGCAACAAGTGCAATGGGCAGAGGAAAGTTTGTTCCAAGGGAAACAGGAAATAATAGGAAGACCAAAACGAGTCCTTGGTTTACCCGAAAGGTGTAGGGAGGCAAAAAAACTGCGTGCACAAGAGAATTGGAAGGTACAGGAGGACATAGGACCCAGGAAAAAAGGAGTTAGTAGAAAGAGCCAGAAACGACGTATGCAGAGATAAGGAGGGAAGGCCCCCAGCGACAGTATGAAAACGACATAGATACCCCACCATCGAAAAGTAAATCTGACCCGAAACTGCTGTATAGCCATTTAGGAGGAAGACAACAGTCAGGACCAGGTGATAAGGCTGAGGAAAGAAGGTGGAGAACTCACAAGAAAACGTCAAGAGGTATGTGAGGAGCTCAACAGAGATTTAAGGAGTATTTACATAGAGACAGGAAGGAATCTGGGGGGGGGGAAGACCAGATGGGTGACACCAGCAAGAATACACCAACAAGTGTTGGCGACATACATTTTAAAACAGATGAGGAGGAGGTGAAGAGAAAAACTGCTAAGGGACATCGATACTCAAAGGCAATGGGACCGGACAACATCTCCCCGTGGGTCCTTAGGAGCCACGCGGAGCAGATATGTTGTGGCGTGCCACTTACCACAATCTTTCAAACACGTCCCTGGAAACTGGGCAACTACCTGAGGTATGGAAGACGGCAAATGTAGTTCCATTTTTTAAAAAAGGAGACAGAAAAGAGGCACTAAACTATAGACCTGTGTCATTGCGATTGTGTATAGTATGCAAAATTATGGAGAAGATTATCAGGGGAGAGTGGTGGAGCACCTGGAACGGAACAGAGTATAAATGCCAACCAGCACGGATTCACGGAAGGCAAATCCTGTGTCACAACCTTCTGGAGTTTTATGATAAAATAACAGAAGTAAGACACGAGAGAGAGGGGTGGTTTTGATTGCATCTTCTTGGACTGCAAGGAAGGCCTTTGACACAGTCCTCACAAGAAGATTAGAGCAGAAGCTAGAGCATTCAGGCGCATATAACAGGAAAGGGCACTGCAATGGATAGAGAATACTGACAGGGATTTAGGCCTCACGCTCCACCTCCCCCCCGTCAAGGTACGTAATGATGTTCACAGTGGCACCTGCGACGAGCGGGGGTCCCACAGGGTCTGGTCCTAGGACCAGTGCTATTTTGGTATATGTGGAAACGACATGATGGAAGGGTTTGTTAGACTCAGAAGTGTCACTTTTGCAGATGATGTGAGTTATAAGGAGAATTAAATCTGATGAGGACCAGGCAGGACTTCAAAGAGACTGGAACAGATGGACACCTGGTCCAGCAAATGGCTTCTCGAATTTAATCCTGCCAATGCAAAGTTTCATGAAGATAGGGGAAGGGCACAGAAGACCACAGACAGGTATAGGCTTAGGTGGCCAAAGACTGCAAACCTCACTCAAGGAGAAAGATCTTGGGGGTGAGTTATAACACGAGCATGTCTCCGGAAGCACACATCATCAGATAAACTGCTTGCAGCATATGGGCGCCTGGCATACCTGAGAACAGACATTCCGATATCTTAGTAAGGAAATCGATTCAAGGACACTGTCACCGTGTATGTCAGGCCCAATACTGGAGTATGCGCACCTGTTTGGAACCCGCACTTGATAAAGAGCACGTCAAGAAACTATGAAAGTACAAAGGTTTGCGACAAGTTAGTTCCAGAAGCTAAGGGGAATGTTCCTATGAAGGAAGATTAAGGGAAATCGGCCATGACGACACTGGACGGACAGGAGGGTCAGGGGAGACATGATAACGACATATAAAATACTGCGTTGGAATAGACAGGTGGAACAAAGACAGGATGTTCCTGGGAGGGACACAGAAAAAAGAGGCCACAATTGGAAGTTGAAGACACAAATGAGGTCATGAGAGATTATTAGGAAGTATTTCTTCAGTCATAAGTTGTAAGGGCTGTGGAAATGCCTAGAAAATGGACCGTTAGTGGAGGCAGGAACCATACACAGTTTTAAGACGAGGTATGATAAAGGCTCATGGAGGCGGGGAGAGAGAGGGGCCCAAGTAGCAACCGGTTGAAGAGGCGGGGCCAGAGCTAATGACTCGACCCCTGCTATCACAAATAGGTGAGTACACACACACACACACACACACAACACACACACACACCACACACACACACACACACACACACAGTCAGTCAGCAGAGTGGGTCACAAGGCTCCGAGAACTTTAGTGGTTTTTAAGGCGTGTGCAACAACTGCTAGCAGTAACGTGGTGTGAACAACGTCAGAGTGAACAATCCTACGAGTGATAACCAGAGTTATTAGTTAAAAAAAGTCGAGAGGGAAGCCCTGAAAATCTTTAATATTTCAAAGTGTAAACGTTAGTGGATAGTAGGCTTCTGTTGCTACACAGATTCAAATATACAGAAGATTCAAAGTGAGTGTGGAAGCGGTGTGTTCAAGCATTTCGAGAGATTGGATAACAAGGTAAAATTGGGGCACCATACAGTGAGAGTGAAAAAGTTATTAAGCAAAAGTAGGAAAGGAAAAAAATATAATATATAACAAGGGGAAGGTGGCATTAGCCTGCTGAAAAACAGTGGGAACGTCACAACAGTTGTGTGACATTATACATATATAAAGTGTAACACCGAATGTGAGTGTATTCCAATATAAGTGATGTGTACTCTTATCATAGTGACATTTGAGGGACGCGGGGATTGAGGATGATATGCATGAGCATATACGGTTTATAAAGATCCAGACAGAGTGCTCAATAAATGCAATCCCGCTCTCCCCCCCACACACAAAGAGAGAGGTTGTATGAGAGAAAAGGCTACGAGTCATCAGCATCCCTGTGGCAACTATAGTCATTCGTCAATCATCGTGCTCTCCCTAGCTTAAGTTCTCCCCCCACTCACTCTCATGTTAGAGGTGGTTGTAGAGACTGCGGGGTTTCTTGAATCCACACTGCTTGTGGTCGCACTATGTTAGATACTGGTCACTCCTGAAGCTATTACCAGAATTAGAGCAGAAATAGCATAGATAAGGTGTGAGATAGTGTTGACTAGGAGTGAGCAGCCCCCCTTAGCGGGGGAAAAGACCTAGCGAGGGTGACGTCAGACACTCCTAGAGCTCAGCAAGCTAAATTTTTACAAACCTAATTACTTTCTGTGTTTTATAAGTAGAAGTGATAAGTGTAGAATCCACTGTTGGCGCAGTTTTGAGCTCCCCCTCCCCCCCTCTACGGAGATCCATAAGTTTAGTACTAATGAATTTATTAGCAGTATGAATATTAGAAGTGGGGACACACATACACACGAACACACACCACACCACACACACACACACACACACACACACACACCACACACACAACACACACATTACACACCACACCACACGTACACACACTCACACACACATACACCACAACACACACACAACCTCACCTACACACGTTTACACACACACACACACATACCACACACACGACACATACACATACAACACTTAAGCTGAGACAAGCTAAATTTTACAACCTTAGCTATTTTCTGAATTTTAGAAGTAGAATGGATAGTGTAACAAGTATTGGTAAGCTTAGAAATACTGGTAATTCTACGGTATTTATTAGCAGTATGATACTTAGAAGTCGGAGGCACACACACACACACACACACACACACACACACACACACACACGCACCACACACGCACACCACACACATAACATACACACACACATACACACACACATACACAACAATACACACACACATACACACATACATACACACAACACACACACCACACACACACACAACACACACCACACACACATGTTTGTGGTACCATTACCAACAATCTTCCAACACATCCTGGAAATGGGCGGCAACTTACCTGAGGAGAATGGTGATAAGGGCGGCAATGATTTGTAGTTCCCATTTTCAAAAAAAGGAGACAGAAAAGATGGCACTAAACTATAGACCTGTGTCATTGACTTGTTAGTATGCAAAAATTATGGAGAAGATTATAGGAGGTGAGTGGTGGAGGCTCTGGAAGGAACAGGAGTATAAATGCAAAACCAGCACGGATTCACGGGAAGGCAAATCCTGTGTCACAAACCTTCTGGAGTTTTATGATTAAAATAACAGAAGTAAGACAAGAGAGAGAGGGGTGGGTTGATTGCATTCTTCTTGGGACTGCAAGAAGGCCTTTGAACAGTTCCTCACAAGAGATTTGTGCAGAAGCTAGATTAGAGCATCAGGCGCATATAACAGGAAGGGCCTGCATGGTAGGAATACCTGACAGGGAGGCAACTAGAAACTCGAGTATGGTACGTAATGATGTATCACAGTGGGCACCTGTGACGAAGCGGGGGTCCCACAGGGGTCGGTTCCTAGGACAGTGCTAATTTTTGGTATATGTGAACGACATGACGGAAGGGTTAGACTCAAGAAGTGTCCCTGGTTGCAGTGATGTTGAAAGTTAATGAGGAGAATTAAATCTGATGAGGACCAGGCAGGACTTCAAAGAGACCTGGACAGACTGGACACCTGGTCCAGGGCAAATGGCTTCTCGAATTTAATCGTGCCAAATGCAAAGTCATGAAGATTAGGGGAAGGGCTCAGGAAGACACAGACAGAGTATAGGCTAGGTGGCCAAAGACTGCAATCAACCTCACTCAAGGAGAAGATCTTGGGGTGAGTATAACACCGAGCATGTCTCCGGAAGCACACATCAATCAGATAACTGCTGATAAGCATATGGGCGCCTGGCAAACCTGAGAAACAGCATCCGATACCTTAGTAAGGGAATCATTCAAGAGAGGCAAGAGCGTACACCGTGCTATGTCAGGCCCATACTGGAGTATGCAGCACCTTTGGTTTGTATACCCGCATATTGTGTGTAACAGCACGTCAAGAAACTAGAGAAAGTACAAAGGTTTGCAGATTCGCGCAAGGTTAGTTCCAGAGCTAAGGGAATGTCTATTGAAGAAAGATTAAGGGAAATCGGCCTGACGACACTGGAGGGACAGGAGGGTCAGGGAGACATGATAAGACATATAAAATACTGCGTGGAATAGACAAGGTGGACAAGGACTGGATGTTCCAGGGAGGGGGAAACAGTTGAAGACACAAATGAGTCAGAGAGATAGTAGGAAGTTATTTCTTCAGCATAGAGTTGTAAGGCAGTGGAATAGCCTAGAAAATGACCGTAGTGGAGGCAGGAACCATACACATGTTTTAAAGACGAGGTTTGAATAAGGCTCATGGAGGGGGGAGGAGAGAGGAGAGAGAGGGCGCTAGTAGCAACCGGGTGAAGAGGCGGGCCGGAGGGGGCTTTTTTTAGGACTCGACCCTGCAACCACAAATAGGTGAGTACACACACACACACACACCACACACATACAATACACACAACCACATACACAACACACATACACACATACACACACACATACACACACACACAACACGTACACACACACATACAACACAGGAACAAGCACTTGTTAAGCTGTAGTACACACGAAACACACATACACAGGATTTACACCGTCCTGTGAACTGACCATCTGACCTTTCTCCTCTCCCCCCCTATTCATACCTAAGTAGACCTATCTCTCCTCCTCACTCATTACCTAAACTACTCCCTTAGATAGACTCAACGATTCACTCCAAGTCTATATCTTCTCCATCTCTTTTCCCTCTCCCATTCTTCTCACCACATAGATAGTATGATTTTCATATTAAGTGATACTCTTACCTCTAACACCTCCCCCCCCCTCTAACATCTCTCCCCCTCTAACATTGTCCCATCCCATTATCTCTCCCCCTCTCCCTTTCCCCCCCCACCTCTCTTCCCAATCCTCCCTCCCTCCCCCCCTATCCTCTCTCCCTCTCGCTCTTCCATCTCCCACCTCTCTCCCCCATTTCTCCCCCCTATTTGCTTCTCTTTTTCCCTCCCTCCTCCCTCTCATTTCTCTCTCTCTCTCTCTCTCTCTCTCTCTTGCTCTCTCTCTTGCTCTTTCTCTTTGCTCTCTTCTCTCTTGCTCTCTCTCTTGCTCTCTCTCTCTCTCTTGCTCTTCTCTCTCTTCTTGCTCTCTCTCTCTCTTGCTCTCTCTCTCTCTTGCTTTCTCTCTCTTGCTCTCTCTCTCTCTTGCTTTCTCCCTCTTCTCGCTCCCTCTCTCTCTCGTCATCCTCTCTCTTGTCTCTCTCTCTCTTGCTCTCTCTTTCTTGCTCTCTCTCTTGGGTCCCTCTCTCTCTCTTGGTCTCTCTCTCTCTCTTCTCTCTCTCTCTCTTGCTCTCTTCTCTCTTGCTCTCTCTCTGTCTTCTCTCTCTCTTCTCTCTTGCTCTCGCTCTCTCTTGCTCTCTCTCTTGACTCTCTCTCTCTCTTGCTCTCCTCTCTCTCTTGCTCTCTCTCTCTCTCTTGCTCTCTCTCTCTCTTGCTCTCTCTCTCTCTTGCTCTCTCTCTCTCTTGCTCTCTTCTCTCTCTTGCTCTCTCTCTCTCTTGGCTCTCTTCGTCCCAATTTTCCCTTGTAACTTCCCCTCTCCTACTCTTCCTTCAATCTCTATCCCCTCTCTCCCCCTTCTCTTCTCCACAAAAAAAAAATGGTGGGGACTTCGCAGAGAACAAGGATCAGATGAGAATGGTTCTGGTAGGGAGGAGGGATGGGGAGAGCAGTGGAAAAGGTGGACAAGAGTGGGAGAGAAAATCTTAGGAGAGCTTTCTGAATGAAAAAAAATGGAGAAGAAAAGAGAGAGGAAAGGAAAGAGCTCTCTGTGAAATTGGGAAAAGGAGGTTGGAGAAGGAGACAAAGAATTGGGAGGCAAAGTCGAACTGCAGTAGCCAAGATAAGGTCCTAGGGAAGTTGAGATAATAGGTGAAGCGAGTCGAGTTAAGGGCAGTGACCAGAGGAAAGAACAGCATATGAAGTGCGAGGCCGAACAGGAAGGAAGGAATTATGAATTATGCTAAGGTCACATCAATCTGCCAAGGAGGACCAAGGAGTGAAAGGGAAGAGCAGTGGTTGCAGATGTGAGAGGGTGATAGGTCGAATGGAGGGCACAACAAGGCTATCAAGAGCACTGGAAAAACAAGGAGAAACTGACACATACAGGCAGGATCCAGAGTCACGAAGGGTGAGGCAATGGGAGGAAGAAAGGGCAAAAATCAGGGTTTATCCATGGGCTTAGGAGGAGGGAAGGACAACATGAAAGGCAGCAGGAAGAAAGAAGGAGATTGAGAAAAATCATCACGGAAATAGGTGAAGAGTTGGACGATGATTGTAAATTTTCAGAGAATAGGGGGGGTACTCGAAGGGGGAGAAACCGACCAATCAAGCTGATTCTCAGACGGAAACAGTGCGGAACAGGATCCTCCAAGGAAACCCCACCGTCATTGCAAACTAATTCGAGAATCCTCGAGTACACAAGACCGGTGCCCCCTCCCAATCTCGTAGCCCCTAATATGCCCTGATCGCACCCGCAGCCCCTAAGACCAATCACAATCACCGATCAACCGCGCGCGACACCAGATCATAGCTGCCCACTCGGCCGATACCCCAACGAGCAGCCACACACACACACAATAAGACACCCCCGCCAGCCCGAAAGCCCCCCGACGCTAGCGCCCCCAAATTAAACCCGCCCTCGCACAAGCCCACAGACCCCCCCCGCCCCGGAACACCACGCCCCCCCAACGAAAGGCCTCAGTAACGAGCAGGACAGAACAGCAAGGGCAAGCACACACCACAACTACTCTCAGAACATCAAACCTATCACACCATCCCAAACACACCACTACCAATTCCTACCTCAGCCTCCACCCAACACCGGCTATAGAATCCCACAGTATGCCACCATGTCTCCCACCCTCACAGGCCCCCCCAAACACAGTGTTGGAAAGGGAAATGAAGGTATGGTACACAACGGCTGATGGAATAACAAAAATAAGTGGGAGGAGTGGCATGAAAGAGTAAGAAGATCACCGGCACATCATCATGCTTCACTGAACCAAGTTACAGGTATGAATAACAGATGCCATCTTTCCAATGGGATACCAAATCCTGAGGAAAGACAGAAGGGAACAGGGGGGGTGGAAGGGAAGGGCGTTGCTGATCAAAAATCGCTGGAATTTTGTGAGCTGGAGAGAGGAAGATAGCGGAGAAGAAAGTGATTTACATAGTGGGAACACTTCACTCTGGAGGTCCCAAGGGTGGTATATGCAGTGATGTATAACCCACCACAGAACAGCAGGAGGCCAAGGCAGGAGTACGCCGAGAGCAATAGAGCGATGGTTGACACCAATGGCTATAGTGGCCAGAAGAGCTCATGCATGGCAGGGCCAAGCTCCTGATCATGGGGTTGCTTTAACCACAAGGAGATCGTTGGGAGAACTGGACCCACATGGGGGCCAAAGATACATGCGAGGGCTAAGATGATGGAGGTGGTACTGGGGAGAACTTCATGTACCAAAACGTAAGGGTCACTACAAGACGAGAGAGGAGAGGATGAACCAGCAAGGCTGGACTTAGTATTCACCTTCAGTTATTTAGTGCAGATTATCGACGGACACACATATGAAAGACCCCTTGGGGCAGTGACCAGTGGGTTTTAAGCTTCGAATACACAGTAGAGCTACAGTGGAGGAGAAGCAGGAGGCCCAGACGAATGAAGCCAAACTACAAGAAAGGGGACTTCACAGAATGAGGAACTACCTGAACGGGGTTCAGTGGGGACAGAGAAACTGGCAGGAGAACAACCATGCAAGGGGCTGAGGAGAAGGTTTGTACCCAAGGGTAACAGAATAATGAAAAAGCCAGGATGAGCCCATGGTTTACCCCAAAGGTGCAGGAGAGGCAAAACCAAAGGTGTGCTAGGGATGGAAGAAATATACAAGGCAAAGGACCCAGGAGAATAAGGAGAACAGTCGTATTTGAAGCCAGAAACGGGGGGGAAAACATGCACAGATAAGAAGGGGAGGGCCCAAAGACATATGAAATGGACAAGCCTCGGCACTCGCGAAAGCCAAATCTGACCCGAACTGTTTGTACAGCCAACATCAGGGATGGGAAAATCAAACAGTCAAGGACCAGGTAATCAGGCTAAGGAGGAAGGAGGAGAGACAACAAGGAAATGACCGTGAAAGTATGTGAAGAACTCAACAAGGGATCAAAGAAGTTTTCACAGAGGAGACAGAAAGGGACTCCAGAAAGACGGAGGGTGGGGCACACCACCAAGTGCGGACACAGTCACACAAACGAGGAAGAAGTGAAGAGGCTTCTGAGTGAGCTAGATACCTCAAAGGGGGGAATGGGGCCAGATAACATCTCCCCATGGGTATTGGGAAGAAGAGGGAGCAGAGGCGCTATGTGTACCCCTAACAACAATATTCAATAACATCTATCGGAAAACAGGGAGATTGCATGAGCATGGAAGCACAAGCAATGTAGTCCAATCTTTACAAAGGGAGAAGACATGAAGCATATTAAACTACAGACCAGTGTCACTGGACATGCATAGTATGCCCAAAAATCATGGAGAGTTAATCAGGAGAAAGTGGTGGAACACCTAGAAGAATGATCTCTTCCAGCAGCCAACATGGTTTCAGGGACGGAAATCCTGTGTCAACAAACCTACTGGAGTTCTATGACATGGTGACAGCAGTAAGACAAGGAGAGAGAGGGGTGGGTGGATTGCCTTTTCTTGGACTGCAAGAAGGCGTTTTTTTTGACAACAGTTCCACACAAGAGATTGGTGCAAAAGCTGGAGGGACCATGCAGGGATAACAGGGAGGCACTACAATGGAATCAGGGAAACTTGTCAGGATGACAGCAGCGAGTCATGGTACTTGGCGAGGTGTCAGATGGGCACTGTGACCAGCGGGGGTCCGCATGGGGTCAGTCCTAGGACAGTGCTGTTTCTGGTATTTGTGAACGACCATGACGGAAGGAATAGACTCTGAGGTGTCACTGTTTGCTAGATGACGTGAAGTTGATGAGAAGAATACACTCGATCGAAGACCAGGCAGAACTACAAAAGGGATCTGGACAGGCTGCACTGGTCCAGCAATTGTCCTGGAAGTTCAATCCCACCAAGTGCAAAGTCATGAAGAAAATTTTTGGGGAAAGGGCAAAAAGAAAGGCCGCAGACGGAGTACAGTTGGGGGTCTGAGACTACAAACCTCACTCAAGGGGAAAAAAGATCTTGGGGTGAGTATTAACACCAGGCAATCTCCTGAAGCGCACTTCAAACCAAATACTGCTTGCAGCATATGGGCGTAGCAAACCTCAGACAGCATTCCGACATCTTAATAAGGAATCATTCAGGACCCTGTACACCGTGTATGTTAGGCCCATATGGGAGTATGCGGCACCAGCACCAGTTTGGAACCCACACCTAGCCAAGCACGTGAAGAAACTAGAGAAAGTGCAAAGGTTTGCAACAAGACTAGTCCCAGAGCTAAGAGGTATGTCCTACGAGGAGAGGTTAAGAGAAAATCAACCTGACGACACTGGAGGACAGGAGAGATAGGGGGGACATGATAACGACATACAAAATACTGAGAGAAATTGACAAGGTGGACAAAGACAGGATGTTCCAGAGATTGGACACAGTAACAAGGGGACACAGTTGGAAGCTGAAGACACAGATGAATCACAGGGATGTTAGGAAGTATTTCTTCAGCCACAGAGTAGTCAGTAAGTGGAATAGTTTGGGAAGCGATGTAGTGGAGGCAGGATCCATACATAGCTTTAAGCAGAGGTATGATAAAGCTCACGGCTCAGGGAGAGTGACCTAGTAGCGATCAGTGAAGAGGCGGGGCCAGGAGCTCGGACTCGACCCCCGCAACCTCAACTAGGTGAGTACACACATTACACACACACACACACACACACACACACACACACACACACACACACACACACATACACACAATATGGCTAGGAACATGAGTATAATAAAGCATCATACTCATGACCACTTATAAACAAATGACATATATAGAACATTACAATATATGAAAATATTTAGTTGCTGGATGGGCGTCTATCACAACACACAAACTGCATATATACACTATTAATCACAGAGTGTGATCCCATCACCACTCTTGCTACATATATACACTATTAATCACAGAGTGTGATCCCATCACCACTCTTGCTACATATATACACTATTAATCACAGAGTGTGATCCCATCACCACTCTTGCTGGATATATACACTATTAATCACAGAGTGTGATCCCATCACCACTCTTGCTGGATATATACACTATTAATCACAGAGTGTGATCCCATCACCACTCTTGCTGGATATATACACTATTAATCACAGAGTGGGGATCCCATCACCACTCTTGCTGGATATATACACTATTAATCACAGAGTGTGATCCCATCACCACTCTTGCTGGATATATACACTATTAATCACAGAGTGTGATCCCATCACCACTCTTGCTGGATATATACACTATTAATCAAAAGAGTGTGATCCCATCACCACTCTTGCTGGATATATACACTATTAATCACAGAGTGTGATCCCATCACCACTCTTGCTGGATATATACACTATTAATCACAGAGTGTGATCCCATCACCACTCTTGCTGGATATATACACTATTAATCACAGAGTGTGTCCCAATCACCACTCTTCCCGGGAATATACACTATTAATCACGAATGTGACCCCTTTTCACCACTCTTGCTGATATATACACTATTAATCACAGAGTTAAATCCCATCACCACTTTTGGGCTGGATATAAAACACTTTAAATTAACAGTGGGGTGATCCCACCCCAAATCTTGCTGGATATTTCACAAATTAATCACAAAAATGTGATCCCATCCCATTTTTGCTGAAATATAAAACAAAAATTTTTAATCACGGCCCCGAGTATGGTAAAAGGGGGAACCCTACAAAAATTTGACTCAGTTTTGGGGTTTGGGCACCTGTCCCCAGCAAAAAAATAGATGTCCAGCGTTTTTTTACCACTACACTTGGGGAAAAGGGACAACTTTCCCAACGAATACCCCTTTACTACGGGTCGGTGCTTCTACACAGATCCCACCTTTTTGGAGGAACAAGGGCCCAGGGGTTTTTTATGGGGCCCATGGGGACTTTTGGGGGGGGTTTTAAATTGATCCCCCTCCCCCTCTTCTCCAGGGGTTTAAAGGGAGAGGGGTTTTAGCGGGCATTAAATTATCTGTTCTTGCGTGGCGACTTCAAATAGATTTGGGGGTAAGGGAGAAAATTATGCTTCGCGGGGGAAAGGGAAACCTTTTTAAACCCTTTAAATAAACAACAACATTTAAATTGGAAATTTTTCTGGAAAGTGGTGGGAAGTTTTAAATTTGAGTGGGGGATAAATGCATTTCATTGACCCAATTTAAATACTTGTTTTTTTTTTTTTTACAATTCTTAAAAAAAGTTAAAAAAAATTTAGACTAAACTTTTTTAAAAGACCACAGACTCGCGGGGAAAAAATCTAACATCAGAGTCCGGGGACAAAAAATTTTCCCTCTTATCAGATTTCCCAAAAACCCAAAACATTTAAAATTTACGAAAATTTCCCGGCCCAACACACTTTTTCGGGTATGTATTTCCCTTTAAAAAATTTCTAGTTCAGAGTCCACACCAAAAACCTTTTTTCCCTCAAAAAAACCTGGACTTCTTTCATTAGATTTCCCAAAGACCACACATTCAATCAACAGAGAACCAACCACAAAAAAGCCCTATCACAGAGAACCAGCCCACCCACTTAGGTATGAGAGAAAAGGAACATACATTGGGAAAAGGGGTTTGATTCTTATTCTCTAAATGATAAAAAGTGTGTGTGTTCGGGTTTCTCTGAGTATAAAAAATAAAGAGAACCCTGTCTACACATTTCTATCATCGGGAAAACCCGGGGAAAACACGGGGGTCTATCCCCAGAAAACCGGGACTACACATTTCTATCATCTGGAAAAAAGGGCTTTTCCCAATGATCGAGAGCCATAAAGAAACCGCTTCAATTTTCAGAGACCCAAAGACCAAAACATTTCTACCCCCCCGGAGAACCGGAAAAAAAATTTTTCTATCATTAAAGAATCAAAAAAAAAACTTGGTTTAAGAAAACCCAGACCACACTGTTCTATCATAGATAATAGAGAACACATTTTTTATCATGAGAAACCACGACCACTTTTTAAGTGCTCAAATTTCTATAAACATTAGTCCAAGTTTCCAAATCTCTATTTTCGCGTAATTTTTTTTTTTTCGTTTTTTACTCCCACTTGCACATCTTTTTCGCTAGTTCACAATCCCCCCACCGGCGGCACACCTCCCCAACTACATGCAAATCTTTTCCCGCGTTCACATTTTAAACCCGACTATTTGGGCACATCTCATCCCCCTGGCCCCCCATCTCTCCATTTCCTAAAACACCTCTCAACATGCCCCAATTTCCCCCCACTACTTGAACACCCAAAGGGCCACTATCCGCACATCTCTCACAGCCCTGCACGCCCTTTTCCAGGGGATTCCCCATCTCCCCCCTTACTTGGGTAAGAAAGGTTTTCCATGGGCTTTTCGGCATTTCCTGCCCCTGCAAGTCATAATTCTGTGTTTTTTTGATTTTAGGACTCTTCTGGCCGCAGCTCAGCAAAAGGGCCCCTGACCCGGCCCCTCTTTCCCCCTTGGGACTTTCCCCCAAAGTTCGAAAACTCCCTCTTCATAAATCTTTTCCCGGGGGCCCCTCTCTAATTCTCTCCCTTTGGTGCTCCCCTTTTATAAAATAATTTTTCCTGTACTCATCCAGTCTTTCCCTCTGCCCTGCTCTCATACCCAAATACATCACAATTTACGATAAAATTTTTAAAACATAAGAAAGAAGGAAAAACTGCAACCGGGCCTTTACTGGCCCATGTGGGACAGGTCCGTGGTTTGGGCGTGGGGGGGTTCGGTAGGGGGATTTCGTGAGGGTTTAAGGGAAAAACCTTGTTGGATGGTTTAAAATAAATATTGTCAGACCGTGGGAATTTGGAGATGGAGCCCCGGCCCGCCGTGTTCTGCCCTTTTTTTTCTATGGGCCCGTGCGGCAAGTGAGAAAGAAAGGGGCCGCTTTTCTCCATCTTAATTTCCCCCAGTCTGAATAAATATATTGTTTCCCCTCCAACCCAAAGGGGTTTTCCGTCAACCCTCGTATCTCCCCCACCGAACCCCACACGACAATTTGGTGACAGCGGTGGGATTCAAACCCCCCGCCCCCGAAGGAAATGGTGCCTCAAGCCAGCTTCCTCAATCAAGCGGCTACCAGGGGCCCCAACATTATTTTTCCCGGGCATTTTCTTTGTATTAGTGTTTTTTTTTGTTTTTTGCATCACTCCCGAGGGGGTTTCCCGAGTTTGCAAAAAATAAGCCAGTAAGAACCCGTTTGTGGCGGGGGGGGGTCGAAAAACCCAGTCAGCCCAAAACCTGGAAAACCATCCAACCTTAGCCTGCCAAAGCCAGTTCCACCCTTGGGGGTGGGGCTAACCTGGAGAAGGGGATCAAGGGAACTGTGGGTGGGAAGGGGGGTTTTTGATTAAAAAGGCCACCTAACCCGGGTGTCTTACCCAGTTAAACCCAAGGGAAGCCACGTGGGTTTCAGGCTTCCTCATCGCCCTTTTTGCTCAAGCTCCAAAACCAAATTTTGAAATGCTTTTTCATTCCCCGTGGTGTTTGGTATTTTTCCCGGGGGTCTGTTTTTTAAGGGCCCGTCGGCCTTTTTTGAAAAACTTGTGGCCCCGTGGGGGTGTTCCCAGTGAGGGGTTACGCCTTTTCCCCTGGGCTCCAAACTCCCATTACCACAGTCGACAAAAATAGCAAAACCATCCAACAAGTGGTTTTTTTTATCCTACCGAACCCCCACACGCAATGGGGGAAAGGGGCTTAGACCCAAAGGGGTCACCCAGTCCCGGTTTCCCCCCCACTTAAGGGAAGGGGGCACGGTTTTTTACCCAGTAGCACCAAACCATCAAGACAACTCCCAACCCCTACCCCCTGGTGTTTTTTTTTGAACCTATTTTTTAAACTACACAGCCCCCTTTGGGTTCTATGCGGGACTCCCGGGAAAATTTTTTTCCCCCTCAACCACATCCCCTATTTTTCCAAAACCCGTGCTTTCCTATACTTTTTTCCCGAATCTGAATTTTTCCAGCTTTTTTAAAACCCTTGTGCGAGTCCTGCCTTTGGGTATATATTTTTTGCACGCTATTTATATCTCCTTTTTTTTTTCCTATTTTAATTTATGCACCTCCATCAAAATCATCCCCTAATTTATACGCCTTTCTAGAGAGTGCCAGGGCTTTTTTTTCACACGGGGTAAGGCATTGTCCATTTAAGCGGTTCTACAAATCAAAACCCACGTTTGGTTAAACAGCATTGGGTTTTATGCAACATGGAAATTTTTATCCCGGGACTTTCCCTTTCTCTTTTTAAACGATTGCATTAAAAGAAAAATAGCAAAAATTTACCTGTTTCTTTCTTAAGATTTTCCTGCACTTTTCTTAAAACACACTGTTTGGATCATAGGGCCAAATTTTAGGCGAAAAACAAAAATAAAAATTTATAAAAGAAAAAGCTTATCAATCTGTAAATTTCCCAAAAAGGGGGTGTCCCCTCAGTAAAGCTGTTGAGGAAGAGGGTTAAAGGGGCTCTTTTTATTTGGAAAAAAATCAGCCATTTCGGTACAGCTGGAGTGATGGGTTTAAATCTGAGCACCTCTACAAAAACTTTCGATTCGTGCGAGGGGGGGTCGGGGTTTGCTCCCTGTTGGGGTTTTAGTACAGGGGTTTTGGTTTGGGATCACCCCCCAACAAAAAAAATCTTAAAATTGTGGAATAATGAATTTTGACCCGTTACAAAACAAGAGGACACGTGAACAAGTGGAAAGTTGGAAAAAATACATTAAACCCCCTCATGTTGTTTTGTTTTGGAAGGGTTTCAGGCTCCGTATCGCGTCACGTTTTTCCCCAAAACATGCTCGCAGGGGGTTTCTTTCCTTTCTCAAAAGGTCAAAAAATTCGGCCCAAAGGGGGCCCACAGAAAAATGAGAACTTTAGAACTGAACTAGGACCCCCGGGCAGTGCCCTTTTTTAAGGAAGAAAACACACCCCTTTTTAGCAAAAACCACAATCTCTGTTGCCATTTTTTTAAGAAGTACTTTCTTGCCTGTTGACACGGGGATTTTTACCTAAATTCTGGGTTTATAAATCAGCTTCAGGGCTGCTGGACCCGAAAACCCGTCAGGGGTTTGTTGAGGCTCTATTTGGATCCGCCAACCTATTTCCCCTCGGACCCGAAAACCCCTAGGTTTATGTCCCCCCCACTATGTGCACATTTTTGCCCAACCCGAGCATGTTTCCTACTACCTGCACATCTCACCCATTACCTGAGCATTTTAAACTGCCAACACATCTCACCCACCACCTACAGATCTCTTCCAGTTCGGGTGCATCTATAAAAGCAACATCTTACCCACTACCACGCCTAACTCTCACTACCTGTACGTCTCTCCCATTACCTGTGCATCTCCCCATTTTCTGTGCATCTCTCTCACTACCTGTGCATTTCTCCAACTACCTTTTTGATTTGGTGCATCACCCTTAAAATCAATTTTTGGTGACCTTCTAACTCACGAAATCGTAATAAGAGGATCGCAAACAAATCCCCAGCTGTTCTGTGGTTTGAAGCCTACTAGAAAAAATTCAACCCAAACAGTTTCTGCTTTTAGTCCACTGATTTTTTATATCTGTTTTTAATGGAAGAATTCCAATGAGGTAATTGGCATCAAACACTGATGGACAAGTGATACAAAAATCAGCATAATATATCCTTTATTTTACGATTAAAAAATTGGTATAGTGACGCCAATGTGGAAAGACACTTATGTACAGTCAGGACATTTATTGGGAAAAAAAATTCGCCGCGAGTGGTTTCTTCTGTCCTAACGAGAACTGAAAAAGTCTCTCGGGCTAGTTTCCCCGAATGCCCGAACTGCACATAATTTCTTCCTTATTTACAACGTTTTCCCTACACAGACGGAATTATTAAGTTTAGTAGATAAATATTCAAAGAACCGGACTGAATGATGAATTAAGACACTTGTGTACACTTTAGTTATTTTTTAATTGTGGAAGAGTTTCGCCATCCAGTTGTCTTCCGCAGTCAATAGCAGAGAAGATCTATCTGCGAAAAAACTGATTAAGGTGGAAGCGTATGAAAGCAGGCAGAATACTGAATTTTTTTTTTTTTTTTTTATATTTAATAAAACCAATAACAGTAATACATAAATATAATAAACGGAAACGGTATGGATTTCAATCCTGAAGGTTCGGCCATGGACATAAGAAACCCAACACATAAAATAAACTAACACAAATGATTGCACCTATGTACTCGCAAGATATTGCAGTAATCACACAACTATAAATTACGGCAAGATCATATCTACAATAACCACAGTAACAGGGTCATGAACGACATATATAAACATTCAAGGACTCAAACCGAACGTACAGATAATTATTTTTTTTTTTTTTTTTTTTTTTTTTTTTTTTTTTTTTTTTGTTTTTTTACTTATACATGACATATGACATAAAGGCTCATACAATTTGAAAAAGAATATATACAAAAATGTAACAATTACTTCCAACCTTTCTCATTAATCAATATACCAAACCATCATCATAATCATACTAGATCATCTAGCATACTAATCTCCTAACATTACAAGATTTACCGATACCAAAATACAAATAAACTTATCATAGATAACAGCTTAGATCTCATACCGACTCTTACATACAATAAACCCTATAAAAAATCCCGACACAAAAGAATGGCGTCTATAAACTGGCAGATATATCTGTATACCATACAGCCAAAACTTAATCCAAAACATAGCCTTGAAAAACCAATATCAGGGGGCGGACAGTCCTAAGTACATCTTAACATACAAAACCTATCACATCTCTTGAACGAAAAAAAAAAAACTCATATGGAAAAGAACTTTTACGTTGTATAATGCTATACAAAGTACAGTGAATTGACATTGAGACAAAATACCGAAGCGGGAACATACAACAACAGGTTTAAATACATATAAACATACACAGTCACATCACCACAGTACTATCTTTGTATAACAAAACTGGTCATAGATAACAACCTAAAATACGTTTAAGACTACGATAGAATAGTGTACAGTCCATACAAAACAAAAAAAAAAAAACTGGCACAGCTCCCCTAGGTGATAGCATCACTTGGTCATACATTATTTTTTTTTTTTTTTTTTTTTTTAATTTGGTGATACCAACGTTCGCAATCTAAGTACTTTAAAACCGAGATCCTAAGGGCTCGGTATCCTGGCTTTCAAGAAAGTTTAATCCCAGTGAACATAACCAGCAGGCTTTGAAATGTAACCCTGGAAACCACACTATAACTCACTATGACTAAACCATTCTCGTGGAAACATGGCTACCATCCATACCTAATTCTCACGACCTTTCCTCTTACACACTACATCAGTTCCAGATAAAACCATAAATCCAACCCCCCCCCTTTACAATCCCCCCATAAAGGAGACACTCCTTGTCCCATCCTCAGGACCCCGCCTAAGGAACCCACAGTGAGTTCCTATAACCGTCCGGGAAACTTTTTTTCCCACGACGCCCCATAAACCACCTATCTACACTTCGTCCTAAAGAATCTAGCCGCCAATGCTTATCTCATATCATCCCCCCCCTTAATCCCCGGCATTCCCCATGAAATGTCCAGATAATCCACTAGATATACATGATCGCCCCTCCTAACAGCCCTAGGCACTCCCCTTACATCTAGTAGTAAAGCCCTTAAAAGAGCGGCAAACGACCCCCCCCCAACACTGATATCCCCACCCAGCCAGATCTCACCCCCTCCAAGAGGTACAAAGAAGACCACATGAGACGCCGTTTCAACATCACCTCAAAACTGACAAAAAGCCACTTCCACAAACCCCATACTACGTACACCTCCTTGGAAGCCAGAATCCCCAGATAAACCATATACTAATTCTGCTTACTCTAGCCGGTATCCGAAGCTTACTAAAATCTTTCCAAATAACCCCCCATCAACTTGGATACACGGCTAAACCCCTTGCATAATTCCTGACCCTTTCACTACCCTCACCAACCGTTCACTTGATTTATCCGCCTGTTGCACTGTCAATAAAATCTCAACATATCTTCACAAACCCGCAAGCCCATCCACTCACCATTACTGCCTCCTCCATAACGCTTTCCTAATTTAGCCTCCCCTCACTCCCCCTTCCCTCATTACCTCCACTTGATATATAACAGCCATTACTCGCAGTCCTAAAGGCAACAAACCTAAACCCCCATCTCCGAACTAGCCTCATAACTACTCCCTTACTTAACCATGCCCTCCCAAATTCCCCCACACAAACTTCAGCACCCGTCCTTTGCATTTCCACATATCCGCGTACCTCTAAGGAAATACCTCTGCCACCCCCCAATAACTTGCTAAAGACAAGTGAATTTACCAGCCACAAACCTCTGATGTTAAGCTAAGTCCCTCGCCTTAAACCTCCTAGTCTACTGAAAACCTTACCCATGACAGACTCCGTAATTTACCCTTCGGCTATCGCTCTTCCGCCAAATACCAATCCCACATACCGTGATTCTGTCACCACTGTCCTTCCGAACCCCTACCCCAAGCCCCCCCCTATCCATTACCGACCTCTAGTAACCTGATTTCTCCGTAGTAACTCCATTCCTGGTATACATACAAAACATCTTGAATCACTCTACCCACCCTCCTTAACGCCTCCTTACCCCTAGTCAAAAACAGTAGTATCATCCCACAGACCCAACGATGCCCCTTTGCAACCCCCCTTCGGATCTCCTGATTTGTCTTCCCCTCTCTAACAGACCATAAAAAATCTGCACACACGCAAAGAGCACTGTGACACGGACAGCCCGGCCTCAAACCGCTCGCCATGGGTACACTTTCTCCCAACCTCCCATTGACCTGTACACTCACCTCTGCCCCATCAAACAGTGTTCACCCACCTCACTACCCCCTCCCGAAACTCCCATCCTCTCTACTCTAGCAACCCCTAATAAACCTCTGTCCACGCATCAATAACAGTCACCCTAGCTAAACCTGTATTCCCCCTCCCCTACATCTCGCAGAAAATCCCAATCAAACCATGTCCACCTCAACTTCTTCCGAATGCCCAACTGTCCCCTATGTAACACTAAACCCAACACTTCCTCATTCTGTTTCCAAACACCTAGCAAAAATCTGTAATCCGAGCACATTATCGTTATCGGCAACGGTAAACCATTCAAACTCGGCATTCCGTCTTTTGGGCACTAAAACCGTGACACCCGTACTTTTGATTTCCCCATCCTCCACTACTTAACAGACAACTCCAAAACCCCCACCAGACAATGCCGTAACACTCCCCCTATGATACCTATAAAAATCGTTTGGTATTCCGTCTAGGCCAGGTTTTAACCCTGGCATAATCCCATAAACTACGCTGCCCCTCTACCCTCCTCACAGTAACTACCAGCGATTCGTCTCTGTCCCTGCTCACTTAATACCCTATTAAACCCGTCATCCCCAAAAATAAACGCTCGCAACCCTCCCCCCCGCCAACCCTCCCCACTTCTCCCTAAACCAAAAACGCATACACACTATATTTTCCGGGGTGAATAGGCTTGAACCCTCCTCAAAGCCTCCCCCCCCCCCTGTACATGCCGCAATATTCCCATGGTGGTCTGTCGCCTGCCGTCCCTAAACCTCCTAAGACAAAACCCGATGCCTACCCCCCCCCTTAAAAACATCCTCCAAAACCCCTGCCCTAACTCGAATTGCCTCTAATTTTTCATTGTGAATTTCCGCAACCTTGCCGCAAATGTCCATTCCTCACTCCGCCCCACCCGTCCGCTGCATAACAGTCATTTAACTACCCTCAGATAATTTTTGTAGCCATAGCGCCACCTCGCCATCTCCTACCCCGTACTTTAAAAAATGTCGCGATTTTTTTTTTTTTTTTCACTTTAGCCTCATTTTCCCACCATCCCACAAATCCATTTTTTCCAGATTCCTATCTCCCAAAAGGATTTCCACCAATCTTCAAACCCGTAGGGTCACCCTCCCCCTAAGTAGCCTCAATTTAATTCCAGGATCCTGCAAAACGCTCACTATGGCCATCAACCCTCAAATCTTATCTGCTATAACACACGTATCAAAAAACCCACATCGATGTCCTCTCCCTCTCCACACCGATGCCCTGCCTAACATAAATCCTATCTAACCGTGCCTCATATCCCCTACGAATAAATGATTGCTCCACCCAAGCCTCTACTTCCCACCACATCTAACCACACCTACATCTCGCAAAACATCCCGCAGAACCCCCAAAAACACTACCCCCCCCCGCGGAACCACATCACCATTCCTAATGACACAATTCCAATCCCCACCAATCACCATTAGCAGTAAACCGCGCAAGTGAGTATACCAGATCCAACCTCGCGTAACAAAATCCATCTTCACCCTAGCGTTACTAGTTGCTGGCATGTCACACCTACAAAACTAACGCCTCCGTCCCCCCAAAACCATCCACCCGACAACCTCCCCACCCCCCCCTCCTCCCAACCCAGGATACGCAAAGGACTGGTCCTCAATTAACCCCACACCACACCTCCTTTCAACCTCAAACAGCCACATGTAAACACTATAACTTGCAACAACAGCTCACATAGCCAACCGTATGGTTATGTGCCTGCAAAAAACAGACATCAATACTAAATCCTCCTCAAAACCCACTCTAACCATAACCCTCTTGACCGCTTTAATGACCGGGTTACCTGAAAGTTACACGACACTGATTTTACAAGATGGCGGCTTACCTATGCCGCGGGCTTACTGGTCCTCCTTTCATAGGTTTCGGTTCTTTCGTCTATCAACCCTCGGTCCTGCCCTCCAACCCCTCCCTGTCCTCCCGCTACTTTCCACTGCCCCCCCCCTCCTCCGGACGTGCCTTTGCTACCACACTGCCCAAATCTTCTTTCCCAGGCCGCTGCGGCTGGTGTGCGGACTTCGTCCATTCTGATGCACCCGCTGAATCTCTTGCGGAGCTACCCGCACACACATTTCTGCTGCAACCTCATCGTCTGATGGACCTCCACCACCTCATTGCTCTCCTTTCGAACCTCACTCAAAGTCATTCCTTACTCTCTTCTGTTCATCCATCACCTTGTCATCACCCTGACGCCTCACATCACTTTCCACACATGCTTCCGACATCTTCCAAAAAATCCTTCTGCACAGCTTCCAAAATCCCGTCCTAGCTGACTCTGCAGTATCTAACGGCGTCTGTCACATAAGTCCCTCCCCCCCCCCCCCCCGTTTCCACTGGTAGTGTAACACACTCCTCCCAAAACCACCTCTGCCCTGTCCGACCTCCTCTACTCCATAGGCCTTACCCCGGCTTTCCACTTCACACCCGTCAAACGTCCGCGCTTCGAATGCGTAGCCACAGAAGACGTCTCCTGACGCCTAGGGGCCTGTCTCCTGGGCAGTGCCACATGTGCTCATAAGAGTCAACATAAACGCACTCTTCCTCTGCACCGCATATGTTACAAAAACCTGTGTCTATGTATGCAAAGTAACATATGATGTATCCGGCCTACTCAGGGCATTTTCAGTGTGAAGGATCCCTTCCGCAATCCCCTCATAAGGCCGTTCCCCTCCACATCCCATGCTCGTCGAGTGTTCTGTTCCATAACCACTGAACCAATCTTGTATGGCTGTATGCTGTGCCTCAAATGGTACATTCCTTACCTCACCCAATAAAATACTTAACTCACATGTAAGCATACGTCCACTGCGTTTGATACTCATCCGTCTTTCTTGAAAGTCGTCTACGAGGGAGAGTAAAGTCAGCCCTCATGAACTTCACGAAGACCCTTACATTCATTCAGTGCCACACCATACAGACTTCATTGGGGATGCCATTAACAGTCCCTGATATTGCTTGGCAGGAGAAAATCGTTCACGTGTCGTTTAAAGTCCTCTAACCTGCTGAATGCAGACGTATTTTTGCGCCGGTACAGGTCGGTCCCCATCGTGATGCTAATGGAAACTGAATTGACACTATGAAGAGGTTGATTTGAGAAGGACTGACCAGCTGGCCTTATACCTGCGGCCGGGTTCCTCCATCATATCGATAAGTAAGACACATGGCAACAGTTACTACTTATCCGAATCGGTTCCCGGCGATCCTGCTTTAGACAAATGCAAACGCAGCAGAAACTGAGGGACTGACCACCTCAAAACTACGTCTTCCTATGGGCAGACGTATTACATCGGCTTTACAGCACTACCAACACACTTTACCAAAAACCCTCACCACCCAAAATATCACCCACCTCCTACCAAAACTGACACGGTTTTCACAAAACCAGCATCACCCGCCACAAATATTACGAGTATGGTTCATACCCTTACATTTTATAAGAGGATATCCCTCTTTTAGTTTATAATAGGCAGGTTAAGTTATATTAATGCTGATATTTATTATTTTTGTTAGGGCTTTAATATTTCTATTTCCATGGTGTGAAACCACGAGTTTAAGGCCGTTAGCCAGTTCAGGTACTGAGTCTCCCCTCAGTCACTGTCCAACCTACGTCCGGCTTATACCAATCAGTTACCGTGATAGGTTCACCACCCGTGCTCGGAGTAACTTACAGTCACTTGCTAAGTAGGTCCTCACTCACACTGACTACACTCCCCACTTCAGTCTGGCTTGCATAGCAAGGGAGCATACCTCACTCATGTATTCATTGACCGCCATAAGAGACATGTGAAGTATCGTGACAGGCAATCCTTCGTTCCTTTCTTAAACGTGTCACTTTCGATTATTTATTCTCTAGCGGAATTTAACTTTCAGTTTGACTGTACAAGCCTTGGGACTTGGGGTTTGATTTTGGTCTATGCTATTCTAGTCATGCTGGAGTATGTTGAAACCCCCCCCCCCCTAATCCGCACGTACGAGTTTCTGGTAACTCCTGATAGATAGTGTCAATAAGTCTTTTAACCATTATAATTTCTTTGTGTTAAGTCTAATAACCATTATAGTGCAGATTGTTGGTTAAACTTAGTACAAAGCTCGACCTCAAGAGGTCATTTATCATATCTATGTACTGGGACGTACCAAAAAATGGAAGAGTTAAACTCCTTATTTAATGTTAATCCTAACATTATATCACACATTAAGCAAAACTCACTAGTAAAGATTCTAGTTTTAGTTTTGTTTTCGTAAATCCTGAATTCTTATTGAAAGTTTTGGTACAAAACCGTAACCACCATAGGTTCAACAAGAATGTTACTTTAACAGTCTACCATACCATTGGAGAAGGTTAAGAAACGAGTTTTTTGGTAACACAAAACCACCATCACCTGCCACAAAACCACCAACACCCTGCCACAAAACCAACACCTGCCACAAACCACCAGCACCTGCCACAATAACCAAACCACCATACCTGCCACGAAACCACCACACCTGCCTCAAACCTCCAGCACCTGACACATAACCACCTCACCGGCCACAAAACCTCCAAAACCTGACACAAAACCAACATCACCTGCACAAAACCACCATCACCGCCACAAAACCACCATCACCTGCCACAAAACCACCATCACCTCCACATAACCACATCACCTGCCACTAAAAACCACCATCACCTCCACAATACCACCATCTACCTGCCCAAAACCACCATCAACCTCCACAAAACCCTCCTTCCCGCCATCAAAATCCAACCATCTACCTCCCACAAAACCTCCATCACCTCCCAACAAAACCTCCATCAACCGCCACAAAAACACACCAACAAATGCCACAAAACCAACACCTGCCACAAAACCACCAGCACCTGCCACATAACCACCTCACACCTCCACATAAAACCACCATCCACCTGCCACAAAACCACCAACACCTCCACAAAACCACCATCACCTGCCACTAAACCACCATCACCTCCACAACTCCACCATCACCTGCCTCTAAACCACCATCACCTCCACAAAACCCCAGCACCTGCCACAAAACCCACCACACCTGGCCACAAAACCACCATCACCTGCCACAAAAACCACCATCACCTGCCCACAAAACCCCCCATAAACCGCCACAAAACCCCATCCCCTGCCACAAAACCACCATCACCTGCCACAAAACCACCATCACCTGCCACAAAAACACCATCACCTGCCACAAAACCCACTCCCCCTGCCAAAAAACCCCACCATCACCCGCCACAAAACCACACCATCACTCACAACCACAATTTCCAACAAACCCAGCATCTGAAGCTTGCACCCACACAATAGGAAACAGCTAACCGTCAAGCCGCGCCACATAAGCCATGCAGGGTGTTGCAAGTTAGGTTTTCTCGTTGCATAGCTTGTGCATCAGCTGGTGCAGTACACACGAACCACGGGAATATAGTCGCCACTCACCCCATCCACTTACTGAGCGGGCTTTTTTTCCCTCCACCTGTCGTTCCCTCTGACAATTTAAAATGTTTTACAAAACCTATCCCCAACGTTATTAATTTTTATATTATTTTTTTGTTTAAACTTTCTTAATTTTTGTCTATACTTTTTAATTCATGGAGGTGCTTTTGAGATATATACGCTAAATTTCTGAAAATAATCGATTTAATATTATCCCCCAACCCAAGATTTTTGTCTTTTTTTTCCAGGAATCGCACATCAACAAATCATTTTTTCCATAGATATATTATCTTCAAAAATGTTTTTGTACAATTTCATAATGCATTATCCACATTGCCCGACTCAGACGCATTAAAATGCCTACTAAAAAATAAAGGAATAAACCGCTTCAGAATACGAGATGCGTGTTGTATATATAACACAATGGAGTGGTCATCCATCCAGACATAGATCAGACTAGTCTGACTTCACCCACAAGACTCCAAGTGATCTTCATAAGTTATTCCTTATCTTCTAACCATCATGTTCTCAACGTTTTATACCATCAACTGAGTATTACTTAGTGAAGAAGTTTTAAGTATGGCAATGAAGTACTTCTTTCATTATTTGTGAACTTTACGTCTATCTATAAAACGCTGAATATCAGTAAGCAAAATTTGAAAAAAAAAATGAGAATGATATTCGTGAGGAAAGCCGTTATTTAGATTACATACAAATTCATGGGAGTTTAGGTTGTGTGTCAGCAAAAGCTGCTAACGACAAAATAACTTACACAATCCCGTGTAGTCACTCTGAATAAAAATGCGTAGAAGAAACAGGCAGGAATTTGGGAGTTAAGGTTGTGTGTTATAAAGAAATATTTGAAGTACAATGCTAGTTAAACATCTTTAAACGAAACATACCTAGTGCGTGGAAGAGAAATGTGTGGAGGAGTGACTTTTTCATTTGAGATAGGTTAATGTCTGCTGCTGTAAGCATCTCATCATGTACTCCACAGTATTTTATTACAATTACTATTCTTGAATGAGTCATACATTACCCTTTTCAGTCTTATGCAACTCATCATTTTCTGTATGATTCGCATTGATAAGAAAGAATACTAAATTTGATAAGAATTGTTGTCTCGCAGTAAAATTGATCGAGTCCTTTCGAAAATTAGCTAATCCATAATACCCAGTGTAATAACCTATCCTACTATATATTCAAAAATGATGGGCTCTTATAGTTTCTTCAGTAATTATTTATTTCAGAAAACTGTCGCTCGATATTATGTGCAATCTTTCTTAATACATTTTTTTTGTTAAGCAACCCCAATTACACCTTTCCTAATTAAACTTACTCTCTCCTGTCCATTCTATAATCCTAGGAAAGCTATCTCAGTAAGATATATTTGATAATGATTCCACTAAATTATTTTTCACACCGCCAAGAAATATGTAACTCTCGCTATCAACAGTGTAACAAACAACTCAGCAAAAGCTGCTAACGACACAATAACTTACACAATCCCGTGTAGTCACTCTGAATAAAAATGCGTAGAAGAAACAGGCAGGAAATTGTGCACCAGGGTTAAATAAAGCAAAAATGAGTGCAACACAAGCTTGTTTCACAGGGACACAGAACGACAGTTGATGGATTGGTTTCGATCACAAATAGTCTTCAAAAAACTTAATATGTACAGACAATGTTGTGTGGAATCTTCTCATATTAGCTTAACAAATATAGCCACACAAAACAAAAACAAATGAGTATCCCTGGACGCGGAACATTGTTTTTAACACATAGGCCGTTTTCCAAGGCAGGGTGAGCTGAAAAGAGAAAAAAACTTTCATCGTTCACTATCACTGTCTTGCCAGAGGCGTGCTGATACTATATGATAATTAAATAAGCTTTACCCATCCCCATCACATAGAGCACCAGGGTGTATTGCTGTGCCTTTGCATATACCATAATTCTCTCAGTATTTAGGGGAAAATTAAGTGGCTACCTTTGATTTCTAAATTCCTCATGTGGTGCTACCTTTTATTATTCGACACACCTCAAATTTAATGTCAACCATAATATTATATAAATTATATCGTTTTTTCTATTTTCCTAGATGGTAATTCCCGAAAGCCCGGTGCCCAGTTAATGGACCCTGAAAGTTACGTCAAATATAATATTTATATTGTGGTTATTATCATGAAGCTGATGACAAAAATTAAGTTATCGTCATGATTTTTTTCCGATGATAACTCTGTTAATGATGCATTTTTAATAAGTATAAAATTCAGCTTTCCCCACCACGTTAAAGCCAAAAAATTTAAAATTAATTGTACAACTAGTTCAAACAAAGCACCTCTTCAGATTCATAATAAATATATTTTTTCCTATATAAAGATATAGTTTGTGTGGATAGGGAGTGCTTGATCTATGAATGGTGTTTATATTATTAGTTTAACCAAACTAACGAAGACTTTATCGAATAAGAAACCTTAACACTTTCCAACATAAAGTAATTAATTCTTGAAGTGATCTTATTATATCAAGCTTAAATTAATAATTTCTTTAAGATTGTCTAAACGATTATTTTTTTTTTATATTTTATTTAAAACTAATACAGTTTAACATAAAAATAAAGAAACAGTATGGATCTCAATCAAATTAACTGACAAACGGATTGCACCTATATGCACGCAAGATATTGCTGCCAAACATACAACAAGAACTTACGGCAAGAACATAACTAAAAAAAATACTGTCACATGACATATATACACATTCATTAATGCAAAACCTTGCATATATATAACTTGTACATATAACATGACCTCTGACAAAGGCTCATACACTTGAACATAAAATATACAAAAGTTATTTCAGTTTTAAAACCCATCCTTTGCATTAATAAAAAAACCAAAACCTAAAAATCATAATCTTACTAGAACATCTACATATGTATCCCTAACAAAACAGCTTTACATATACCAACATACGAAAAAAAAACACAAACCGTCTAGATATGTCTGTATACCATACAGACTAAAACTTAACATCAAGAATTTTTGCATTGACCCCAAACAGGTATCGGGGTACAGCCCCCAGAATTTTTAAATTTTAAAAAGAATCGAATAAATACATAAAATAAAGTATTACAAAAACGTCTGCCCCTTGACAAAGGCTCAACAATAGAAAGGGATATATATATATATAATTTATATATATATATATATATATTTTTATTTTATATATATTTTAAAAAATATAAAACCACACCCACAACACCCCACCCACACCACACACAAACCCCCCACCACACACGTACACAAAAGGAATCGTTTTCATACAAGATGATACACATCAAATTATACATAAAAAAACCCTACTTATTTTTCCTACTTTCTAAAAAGTGTGTATCAAAACATAATGAGCCCTTGACCCCTACTTTCCACATTTGGGCTCCCCCCCCCCCCAAAAGGGGGGCGACCCCGTTGTGCCCCCCTGACCCCCCCCAAACCTTTTGAAAACCCCTTCACTCACTCATTATAAATCCCCGGATTTACGAGAATCCCAAACGTTAGCATTCTAACCCCTTGAGAAAGTACCCCCCTCCCCCCCTACAAATCTCTGTTACGCACACGTACGATAGAACGTTACCGCAAAAACCCTTTCTTCTCTCCTAAATACCCCCCTTCCCCCTCTTTCCCCCCACTCATTTATATATAATCTCCCATGTTATAATCTAAAGCTTTTAAACGAAAACCCTCGTCTAACCCCCCCCGTTTCTAGCTTAAAGCACGCAGAACCGACCCCCCCGGGCCCAACCCACCCCTGTCCCAAACCTATTTAAAACCGGGCCCAAACCCCTCCTCTCCCCTTTAACAAAAGTAAAACTACATGGAAGCATTTCCCTCTTTCCCCTCCACAGATACCAAACCCCCAAAACCCTCTAAAACCCTGTCTGTTTGTTTACCCTCACCAGCCCGGAAAGGATCCCATGCAGAAAAAAAAAAAAATCACCTCACGCGCCCGAGGGGGGTTTAATTCATTTTTCTAAATCTATAACCAAATACTCTTCCCCGCATACATGGGGAAAAAAACCCTAACTGGGATAAAAGCACCTACCACAAGTAAAACCACACAAACCCCTTTTTACGAAAACCCTTTTTCAGTTCCTTAACCAATTGCATTCCCTCAACCCATTCCTCGATACCACCCCACCCAAACCTGTCGTGTTTTAAATTTTCCCCAAATGCCCCCCGTTCACACCCTCACGCAAACTTCCCATTTAATAAACCCAACCCTTTTAGCCCTCCGTCTCAAATCCCCTCAACCCCCAAACCCCCCCTGATTTCAGGTAAAATTTCAACTTCCCTCCGTAACCCCAAACAAAACGTGAAACCCCCCAAAAAATTTTTACACCCTTTTTAGAATTATTCCCGCAAACGCTGTCCCTGTAATTTGGGGAACACAGCTGCAAATTGGGCCCAAAACTTTTCTATACAATAAAATGTTTAAAGACTAACACTCGCTGTATAAGGTTAGGGGCTGGGGTCTTAAACACCTGACCCCCCCACGATCCTTTTTCCAAAAAACCTTCCGAGTTTTCCCCCCGCCCCCAAACCCTGTCATTTTAAAAAATAATTCCACAAATCTTTAAAGACATCGCCCCCTTTTTTTAACAACATTACCTCCCCCCCCCACACACCCCCCCCCCAAAACCCCAACCCCATGCACCTTGACTTCGCACAAATTTACCTGCATCCCTGGCATTTCCCAAATAATTGCCAACCTCGCCCCAACACCCCCATTGGATCCTTCACGAATGACACTTGGTGTCGGTAAACGACCAATTTAAACCCGCCAACCCCCCCCCCCCACACTTCCCTCACAGGGACAAAGCTGCGGTAAACCATTCTAAAAAAGGGTTTTGGAAACACGCAAACAATTTTTGGAAAAGGGGGCATCCCTGTCTAAGGCCCCTCCCCTTTGCAATATCCCCCCCAAACACCCATTAATCTGTACCCCCTCATTTTCCCCCCCCTTGTATAGGTATTTACCCACCGACTATTTCCTCCCCAAAACCCTGTCTCCTAATTATAACCCGCAAAGCTCCCCTTTCCACTCTATCTTGCTCCTGCAATCTAAGCCAACAAAGCCCCCCCTTTCAGCCCCCCCTTTTACTTCCACAAAACTTCTCAGTTCCCATGTCCTTCAATCATCGCCCTTTCCCGGAACCCCAAAAACTGAGATTTTGACACTCCCCTTTCCCCACAAAAATATGAACCTATTACCAAAAATTTTTGCGAACACCTTATATCTGCACACAGCAGTGATATGGTGGGTACTCCCAAGGGTGGGCTGCCCTTGACCTCGGGACCAACACTACAAGCTGTTACCTGCTTCCCCCCCAACGTACCTTCTCCTTCATACGATTAAATAACCAAACTATAAATTCCTTTATTAACGCCCAATTTGTAAAAAAATTCACTGGAGCCTCAATCCCCGGCGTTTTCCCCCTTCCTTATTCCCCTTAACCATTCTCTATTTTCCTCCCTATAGTCCCCCTAAAGCCTTTCTATCACTTTTTCCTAAATTACCTCACATACGTCACACCTTGCCCAACGCCACGTCACCCCCCCCCCCCATGTTCCATACTTCCGTACCAAGCCCTCTATGCACACATCCCCTTCGGGGTTCGTTCTCCTACCCTGTCAAAATTTCCCAACCATCCCGTTTACCTCTAAACTGGGATAGCGTCCCACCTCCTTTGCTTTTGATGCCGAAAAACACACGCTGACGTTGTCGCCCTAAAGCATTCTTCCCCCCTGCGGGGAAACCCTTTTCATTTTGAAAAACCCTAAACCCCCCCTTTTTTTCAGCTATTTACCTAAAAAAATTTTTCCCCACCTCCCCCCTCCCCATAGCAACCCTTAACCCTATCCTCTAAATAGTTAGCCATCTTTTTTAAAAATTTTTAAATACGTTTCCTTCTCCACATAAAACTTTCTAATCCTTTCCTTTGCAACCTTTTTCCCACCATTCACAAGTCATCCACCCCCTTTTTTCCCCCAAACACTAACTCCCTCCTGGGACTAAAAACCCCTCCAACCCCTCCTCATCGCCTAATACACAAATTTTTAATTTTCCCAAATAACTTTTTAATTTCGCGAGCTTTCCCCCCACCCAACCTCCACCACCATGCCCTCCACATCTGAAAATTTCCATCCACTCCCGAAAAGGTCCTCTATCTAGTCTCGCAGCATACCCACTCCTAACAAACGTATTTCAGTCTCCCCCACCCGCCCCCCCCCCGAAGGCATCACGTAACCTAAACCCCTTAATAAACCCTAAGAGCCACAAAACTATATCCAGTCCCTTTTGGGTCCACATCACCACCCTGATTACACATTCCAATCCCCCCCAAACAATTGCTACCTCGGGCAGTATTAAAAAAAAAAAAACAAGATCCTATACACAAAATCTTTTTACCTTGATTTTTTTTCTCCCGGGCGCAACACACCAAAAAAGACACCGCTTACCCCATCCCCACCCTCCACACGCAACACCCCCCCTCCCCCCCCCCTCGCTTCTCTGCAAAACAAAGGGGCTCGTCTCCCTTTTTAAAATTCCCACCCACCTTTTAGACGGGGAGGGGGCAGGGAACTACTCAAAAACCTGCCACCCCAACACCCTACCCTTTTTAAAAATTGTGCTCCTGCAAAAACCAACATCCACCCTAGATTTTTTCGGGAAATTACGAAACCAACCTTTTTTCATACCGCTACATAACCCATTAACATTTACGACATACCCCAAAGGGCCCTATTAAATTTCCCCCCCCTGCCCTCTCATCACCTTTACAACCCCAAGCTCGTTTTAAGTTTGACACCTTCAGAGTGCTCTCTTTCCCTCCCCCCTTTTTCCCCGGTTTCCTCCTTCATGGTCCCACCACCTACCCCTCCCTTCACACTTCCCCCTCATCTTTTCCCCCCGGGCCCCTTTGTGCAGGGTAAGGAGTCATCAGAATCTGACTACCCCCCTCTTTCTGGGTCCGCATGTTAACATATCTTGATCTTTTGCCTCTCGATAAACCCCCCCTCTACCTTGAGAATGGTTTAATGTTTAAAAGGGCGCCCAAAACCCACCACCCCCACGGGCCCAAATTATCATGTCTCGGATTTTCGGAAGCGACGGCTCTCCGATGACACCACACCCAATGAAAGTCCCCTCTGGTGGGGGGGAAAAAGTCTTCAACACCTCCACCAATTCCCCTAATCCGAGAACCTTCTCCGAAATTTGCTGCTCCCCCTTATCCACAGGAGACGATACCTGCGGCAGCGGGGGGGGGACTCCAACTCACCACCATCCTGTGGCCCGATCCATACTCGCTCCACAAAACCCACGCCCCCCCACCCGATTTTGTTTTTCCCCTTTCCCCCTTTGAAGCAGGGGCGCGACATCCCCAAAAGGTCCGGGCCCGTCTTCGTTTGTCACAGGTCGCCGCTATTGATCAT
This sequence comes from Cherax quadricarinatus, assembly GCF_026875155.1. NCBI lineage: Eukaryota > Metazoa > Arthropoda > Malacostraca > Decapoda > Parastacidae > Cherax > Cherax quadricarinatus. Next base: position 13,990,857 of record NC_069497.1, on the reverse strand, counting down.
ACTCACCACAAGGGGGCATGTACGTCGTTGTCCTGGGTAATTACCATTACCTGCGCCCTGAAATCTTGGGGATACACATAGGACGGTATTGGGTGCCTAAACGCATTTTGAGGTTGAAAAAACCCCTCGGGAAACCACATGGCCCTCCGCCCACGACCATGGGCATAATCACCTCCCATATGTCCAAAAACTTTCCTTATATCCCTCGTCCCCTAAAAGGGAACGTTGCGTAACTTGATCCACATAATGCCGTAAACATCTATCAATCTCACACTGACAGTGGTGTAACGCAAAGACTTAGTCCGAAACCTGGTGACTAACGATCATAAACCGAAACCCATAGCAGTTTGACGAATATTTTTTGGGCTTCCTTTTAATGCCCCCATACAAGTCACATCGTGGCCGTATGTCCCTTATAATTTTTGGGCAATAAGACTTGCGCAGAACTAGGCGTTATCGTTTCCTTGAAGTAGCTCAATGCCTACAGTATTTATCCCGTCTCACCGCCATCTTGAACTCACATGCACCGGTTTTTAACAGGGCGTGACAGCACCACTTCACACCGCGCAGCCAGGTAATGAAAAGGAGCTCCCCCACAAACAGCAGGGGGGTGCAAGCACAACCATTTCCCGTGGTCGGGCAGCAAATAAATACGTTTATTGTGCTACATAATTGTGTAAATATTATATTTTTTTTTTTATTTTTATTTTATCAACTGGCCGATTCCCACCAAGGCAGGGGGGGCCCCGAAAAAGAAAAACTTTCACCACATTCACCCATCACTGTTTGGGCCAGAAGGGTGCTTTAAAATACATTTTTTAAACTGCAAATTTAACACCCCCCCTCAGGGGCAGGCACTGTACTTCCATCCCCAGACCAAGTCCGGCCCTCCGGGTTTCCCTGAATCCCTTCATAAATTTTACTTTGCTCACACCCAACACACGTCAAGTATTAAAAACCATTTGTCTCCATTCACTCCTATCAAACACGCTCCGCAGCCTGCTGGAAGCCCAAAAGCCCCTCGCACAAAAAAAAATCCTTTACCCCCCCCCTCCAATCTTCCTAGGCCGCCCCCACCCCGCCTTCCTTCACTACGACTGATACACTTTTGAAGTTATTCTGTTCGCTCCATTCTCTCTAATGCCCGAACCCCTCAACAACCCTATTATAGATACTGTCACATAATAGGATTAAAACTTTCATTCAAAACGATATCTGGGTGCTTGGGGACTCTATAGCTTTTTGGTGGAGGGGTAATTACAGACACAGATTCCTTGTCTCCTAAATTTCCTCCACCTGAAAGTCTGACCGGTTGAAAAGACTAATTCCAATCAGAAAGGTCGTCTGGCCCTCGAGAAGTGGGGAAGGCAAGACTCCATAACAGACGGACGATTCCTGACACAAGATTTTGGGGAGGGATTGTGTAGGAAGTTAGGGGTGGTACTAAAGGAGCGAACTCCCCTTTTTTAATTGATGGAGACAGAAAAACACCATACACACACCACACACTATAGAGATGGGGGGGGACGATAACGCCATAAAAAAATACTGAGGGGAAGTGACAAGGTGGACAAAGACAGGAGTTCCAGAGATGGGAACAGCAACAAGGGGACACAGTTGGAAGTTAAGGAACGATGAATCCAGGGATTTAGGAAGACTTTTTCACCACAGAGTAGTTGGAAGGAATAGTTTGGGGGAAACGATGTATGAAGGCAGGATCCCACATAGCTTTAAGCAGAGTAGAAAAGCTCAGGGTTTCAGGGAGGTGACCTAGTACGACCGTGAAGAGGCAGGGCCGGGAGCTTGGACTCGCCCCCGCAACCTCAACTAGGTGAGTACACACACACCCAGGGGGACATATTAAATGGTACACATTACCCCCAAATTTAAAAAAAAAAGTGTCGGGATAGTGGTTTAGACAAGGCTGTGCGTTTAACTGAAATAACAATACGGAAAAGTTTTTTTTGAATTTTTTTTACTATTGAACATAATCCCTGGTAAACAATTTGAATTTCTTCTAAAAAATCCGTAATTATAATCTGTAAATAATTATACAAAAAACTTTTTAAAAAAGAAATGGATGGGAGATAACATTTCCCAAGAAAACCTTTGCTATGCTACAGAAATACAAAAAAAAACGGGGTTATTGTAGTTATACCAGAGATATAAATTTACACTTGTTCATAATAAACTAGTGGTGCAACGATCAAAATTTTTCACAATATTAACAACTTAGTAAAGTTAGAGAAAAAATTTTCACGTTTTTTATACATGTAAATCAAGAATACAAAGAAAACGCTTTTATAAACGCAAATCAGCAATGTAAGGTTATGTTTTTTTAAAAAATCACCGGGGGTGATACGAAGAACGTTTTTAAAACAAAAACCCAAAACTGATACACAATAAGGCATTTTAAAAATTTGGGAAAATATAGAGATTACGCTTTTATAGAATGAAAATGCAGAAAAACTATAAAAAATGAGAAAACTTGAAATTTAAATAGCAATACGAAAAAACAGGCGGCCTCCCCATGGGGGTCTAGGTAGGGGATCCTCTCTTCTGACTGGACCATGCTTCTAGCCAAACCCGGGGGGTGTATTTACTGGGCGAATTTTCTGTGTGTCCCCCCCTGTAATTACATTCCGTTATCTGATTTTTTCCACTTGTGTTTCTAATAATATGTGGTCGGGGCCCCCAGGGGGTTGCTGCTTTTTGTAAAGTTAAGTTCCTCCTGAGGAAATGCGTTTTTTGGGGTTCACAGTCTCAACGCCCCCCTCAAATGCTGGAGATTAAATTTTCGTTTTTTCCCTTTTAATATGATAATTTTTTGCAAAATAACTGTGAGTTTGGATCACATTTACACACATTGTCAGAAGGGGGCAACGACTACTGATAAAACCCGTTGTTCTAAACAACTATTTGTGCGATTCTGCTTTCCCTTTTATCAACTAAAAACAAGAAGCACATATTACTGACACCATTTTTGAGTTAATTATTCCCATTCACTTTTCTGAATCATTTAAAGAACACTTTATTAATACAAGTCCATTAAAAATAAAAATTTTTAAAATTTTAACATGTTTTTCAATGTTTATTATAGGCTGTTATTTACACATTATTTTCTCCACTTCATGTTGAGCGAACATTCACTTCTTGAATGTCGCAAGATTGAAAAAATTTTAGTGATTTAGTTACTAAAGACATCCATCCTTTATTTTTTCTTCAGTGTTTCTTCAAGTGGTTTACCTCACCTTATACGTACTCCAGCAGGGAAGATTAGTGTTTCATAATTTTCACTTTTAAGTAATGTGTCGAAGATTCCTTACAGTCTGGGAATAAGAAATTTGCTAAACTTTTCTCTGGTTGGTCTGCTTTCCCATATAAGTAAGTCTTTTGGAAATTTGTGTGGCACGATTTTTCTTTTTTCCAAACACATAAAGTCTATGTTTTTTTAAATGTTTTTTTTTTTTTTCATTAATTCATAGGGGTTATTTTTTTTTTTGGGTTATAAAAAATATGTTAGTAAAATTAAACCAAAAAAGTGAAAATATTGCAAAATTTCGTACTTTTTCTTAGCTAAAAATTTTTAAGAGTTCTTATTATTATAATAAAGGGGGGAAGGCGCAAAACCCAAGGATTATACAGCGCCCGGGGGGGATGTGGAAGGCTTTTAGGTTTAAATTGGGGAACGGAGCAACAGTCCAATTTCCCAATCAAGAGCCCCTCCCCAACACAAGGAACCTTCCTGAGGGATTAAGAGTTCATCATTTTTTTCGTTAAATGTAGGCAGAGTAAACTTTATTAAAAAAGAATTTTTCACAGAATTTTTATATTGGGATTATATTATCGTCTTTCCGGTGTGTGGCAAACCCTTTTTTATTACTGTTTTGTTCTTTTACGTCATTCATTTTAAATTTTTGTTATCCCACCTTCCTTCAGCGTCCCGGCACTGTACTTCCCAGCTTAACTGGGTTTTGCCGAATATCTTCATAAATGACAACTTTTTCACACCCAACAGCACGCAAATCATAAGAAACCACTTTTCTTCCGCTCAGCATATCTAACACCTCACAAAAGCCCTGTATATCCAAGACCTAACACTCAAAAACTCCCTTACCCCCCCCCCTCCAAATTTTTCCTGGGTTGGAGGGGGGTATACATCTTGTTATTAATCTAAGAGGAATGCCAAGCCAGTTGACCCCAGGTTCGTAGTCCCAATTTCAAGTCCGCACTTACACAGACTGCAGAGTGTGTTTACTATTCCTTAAATACGAAATGTCCCCGGGGGGAGACATAGGGGTGATGATCCCAGGGATTAAATTTTCGGGATTCTATTTAAATGTTACTTCCTTTATTAGATGTTAAAAGGGCATTAAAACAAGTTCCCGACGGACGGAGCTGGTTTTCTTATAAACTACTATGGGGGGGAAGGGGGAACTCTCCTGATTCGCGCAGAAACCGGGGGCCCAAAACCCCTAGTAAAATCTTTCTTTTGGGGGGATATTACGCCCCTTTTAGCCAGGGGTGACCCCTGGGTTTTTTAGACATTAAATTTGAGATAAGGGATTCGAAAAAATTTTGGGGCCTGATAAGCAACTGGGTGTCTGAAGCAAAACGAAGCAAAACGGTTTCGGTGACTGGGAGTTAACATGAAGCATGAGTAGAGCGTTCGGGGGAAATTAGAAAAGGTAAAACCCCAAATTCACGCACCGTTTGGGAATCGAAGAAAAAACGGGAATTTTGGGGGAAGGGGTTTTACGAAAAGTTGGGTGTCAAGACAAAACAGAGTGGGGGTACAAAAGTTTTAAAACACGTGAAAAACATCTGGATATCTTTTTGTAGACGTTTTACCCTCCAGTGGCTTTATCAAACAGATTTTAGAGCAAAATTTTAAGCAGTAGAAATTAACAAAATAAGGAATCAGTCCCTCAGCCTTTGGGGTTAGTGTTCACAGCATCGGGTGGAGGGGAACTGGAGGGGAAAAGGAAAAGACTGGCGGGTTTTATAGGCGGTGGATAAGGGCTGTAGCAGACGAGGCATAGTCATGGGAGGTGGGATTTCCCCATGGGAAATGGTCCTACCCCCAAAGGGTGGGGTTTGTTGTAGCGCCCTGGAAGGGCTTGTAGATGTCCCCTGAGCCAAGATTCCATGATTTAGTGTCTGACAAGTTTGCAAGACAGGGTTTAAAAAACCCACAATATAAAGTTAAAACACTGTGCAACTCTAAAACCTATATAACCGCCGTCTTTTTGCCTTTGCTCCAATTTTCCCCCACCCCGACGCGTGAAAATAACCCAAGGCTGAGGGGACTGATTATCTCATCTTTTGTATATAGTTCTACTGCTTTATTATGTCCCCAGAACTGAAAATTTATAAAAATCACTGTATGGCGAAACGTTACAAAAATATATAGATTTTACTGTGTCTAAACTTTTATTTGTCCGTATTTTATACCTTCTTGCACAGAGTGGGGGTAGCTTTTCACCCCAAAGTGGGGCTGATGGAGTCAACATTGTCCAGGGCGTAATATTAAGCTGCATTTGGGGGGCCCAGCGGGTACAACAAGCGGCGAACAAAAAGCGAAAAGATGTGGGACAAATTAAAGTTGTCATTTACTGCGGGGGAGTGGGAGTGCTCATACGGAGGGAACATTCCCCGTACAACGTGTTTCTCCTCAACTTTTAGGTATTTTTCCCCGGGTTTTAAAAGTGAGTGCACCTGAACCTAACTTGTTTAAGAAATAAAAGTATAGTGAAAGAACACTGGAGTAGGCCTACTGTCCATACATTCCCAACTATACTGACCCCTTCCTACACAACAATATCAAAAAATTTTTCTAAACCCTACACAATAATACATATACATGACCCTCCATGTCAACAATATCAAAACATTTTCCCAAGCCATACACAAAAATACATATACATAACGCTCATCCTACACAATAACATAACACGGACCTCATACACAATAAATAAACATTGTACTATTCTACATAACATTACACATGCATACAACAACACACAACATGTAAACATCCCCTGTAAAAATAAAAACAGGAATTAATTTATTCATAATACTAACATAATAAAAAACATTCTTATATATTCTGAAAATTTTAAGCACATAAATATTTCGTATTTTCCTTTCATAGTCTTTACTGTATTGTTTAATTTTTAACCACTATGGGACGAGTACAGGAATTTCTTGGAATTTGTCACATAATTTGGGTGAGTTTCATGAAAGGGTTTGGGGGAGATGTGTGTGTGCAAGTATGTGTACCTCAAGATGTTAAATAGAAAGAGAATTGGTACACTGTTTTTTACATGTGTGCGATTTGAAAAACCCGGGATTGTGTGTGTGGTTGTTATGATACAAGTGTGGTATAATAGTTTTATGCGTAAGGGGCGTGTGTTGAAACTTATAAATGTACGTGAAAATATTATATACGTGTTATTTGTCGGGTTGTTACCTTTGAGTGTAAAATGCAAAAGACAAAAAATAATAAAAATAAAAGAGTGTAATGCGAACAGTTTTTTTATGGAGTTAGACAAGGTTTCAACACTTGGGAATTTAAATTTATATTAAATAAAACCTCCAACACTTTGAAAAGAAAAAAAAGTAAAAAATAAACTTGTCTTTGGGATAAATTCATAAAGTAATTAAAAAAGGGTTTCCAAAAAATTTTTATTTAAATTTGCCTCTCCCGGGGGGCCCAGCTGTGTACGAGCTTCGTCTCGTCCAGCTACCTACGGTCAGGCTGTCTTGGGGTTGTAAATTTCTGGACGCAGTTTTTGTGGGTCCCCCCCCGGTAATTCCCCCCCACCTGGAAGCTCTACCGTAGACATAAACAAGACCAAATTTTCAAACACAAGGTCACGAGGGTGGCAAACCGCTGACTCTAAGTGGGGAAGGAGTCCACCAGTGACACAAGTGGATTCCCGGAGACACTGATCCGGGGGGAAAGGGACCCCCGACCTTAGGGAAAATGGGGAAGGGGAAACATCCGGGGGCGAACGGATGGGGTTCCCGGTACATAAACCGGGAAAGGGATGAATACCACAGTTGAGGCGCCTTGGGGAAAATGGTTTTTTTGGGGAAAACATCTGGGGGTAGACGGATGGGTTCCGATACAGAACCTGGGGTGGCAAGAATACAGGTTGGAAGGCTGCCTTGGGGAAATGTGGAAGGGGGAAAAAATCCGGGGCGGGCGGTTGGATTCATGGACAATGAACCTGGGGGGAAAGGGTGAGGCTGGAAGCAAAGGAGAGAACAGGCATGCGACCTTAGGGTAATGAGGAAGGGGGGGGGCAACCGGGGGCCCCGGGGTGGATTCCGGACACTAACCTGGGGGGAAAGGCGGGGGGGGGGACCTTTAAAGACGAACCCCCGGCCTCCACTGGGAAGGTCTGGTAAACTAGAGACAATTGAGGCTGACAGTGGTGCAAAAAATAAAAATTTTTTTTATTTTTTAATTATTGTTCGAATATTGTGTTATTCCCCCACTTTTGCCTCTCTACAGTATCACGGTGTGTTTTTCTCCCCAGCCCCCAGTAACAGTAGTCACGGTGGTGTTTTTCCCCTTCCACCTCCTACGAGTCACGGGGGTGTTATTCTCACTTCACCTCTGGACATAGTCCGGTGGTGTTATTTCCCCCTCCCCCTCCCTAAAAGTAGTCATGGTGGTACTATTCCCCCCCAGCCCCCTGCAGACTACGGTGGTGTGATTCCCAATCCAGCCTCCCCGGGGGTCTGTCAGGTTGTTATTTTGTTCATTCCCACGTTTTGTTTTATTGTTTTTTTATTGGACCGCCCCCGAAAAAAGATTAAAACAACTTATCAAATTTCAGTCGCTCCCGTAATCTTTTAATGTAAGTCTTTTGTGTTTTTTGATCTTTTGCGCTACTGTACTGACGTTCTTTTGTGTTACTGTATGGTCTTATGTTTTTTATATTTTTTAAGCTGTGTTTTTTGTTCTGGTCTTCTTGTTACTGGTTTTTACGGTCATCTTGTTATTGTATGTATTGGTTTCTGTGTTATTGTACTGTAATGGGCTTCTTGTTATTGTATGGTTTTCTGTGTTATTGTATGAATGGGCTTCGTGTTATTGTACTGTTCTGGTCTTGTAGTTGCCCATTGTTACTTTTAAATTTTTTATATTGTAATTTGTGCGCGTAATGTTTTATTTTACAATGTGTTTTAGTTTTATCAGCTGTTTTATATCTCAATTCTGTTTTTTTATGTTACTATAATTGTTACCTGCTTGCGGTTTCTCTAAAATGTCTTAAAATTTGTTCATCTATGTAATATTACATTTCGATTATCTCGTATTAGCAAAAAAACAAAATCAGCTTTTTTAATATTCATATTCATTTTTACTTTCTCATTTTTATTTTATGTATATATATATATTTTGTATTTTGCGCGATGCATCATTTACCATTTTAAAAAACCATTTATACCTCACCCCTGGTTTCTACCGCCTGAGGAGTTTTAGCAGAGGTAGTGTTACAACCGCCTGGGGAGTTTACTCAGAGGTGGTGTTACTACTCGCCCCCGACGTGAGTTTACGTCAGAGGGAGGTACTACTCGCCTGACGTGAGTTTACGTCAAAGGTGATGTTATACTCGCCTGACTGAGTTTACGTCGAGGGGAGGTTACTACTCGCCTGACGTGATTTACGTCAGAGGTGGTGTTACACCGCCTGACGTGATTTACGCAAAGGGGAGTGGGTAGACAGGCAGACAACACCTCTCTCAGTTGGGGGTCTTTTTTTCCTGTTTATTTATTTAAAACACCAGGAATAAAATTATTCATTAGGGCCCCCAAGTGCGACTACTTGTGACACTTCCCCTAAAGCTCTCCCGTGTTGCAAAATGTTTGAAATCAGATCTCTCAGGAAATTGATGTCTTTTTTTTCCCAATTCTACCCATTTAGCCCAAAATGAAGGCCTTTTAACCTATAGATTATAAGTCTGTTAAAATGTTTAATCTTTTTATAAGTAAAAGGTTCCTTAAAATACCTTTAGACCATAAAATAAAATCGTTTTATTTAAAAAAGAATTTTATGAATTTTTTCTCTCCGTAAATAAAATTGATCGGCACAACGATTGAATTATATCAAATATAATTTCTTATTACTATTTTCCCATGTTATATTACATACGAAGAACCCTTTGACTGTTTTTCATAAAAAACTGTAGAAATCCCATGAACACGTAAAAAATTTTTTTTGTCTCTATCCTGTTTTTTCTCTCAATTTACCGTTTTATGTCACTTTTAGTTTCATTTTTCATCTACGTTTTATGTGATATTAATGTTTTATTTTTACGTTATTGTTTTTTGCGTTATTATACGTTTTATGTTTGCTATAGTTTTATATTTACTAACTATTTCATGTTTCTCTATCTGTTTTAAAAACGTTTTTGCTGTTTTATGTTACTGTGTTTTTTCTTACATGACTGTACTTGCCTTTTGTTTTGGTACTTTTTGTAATCACAAAAAAAACCCGCACATAGAAGAAAGGCTTACCACGACGTTTCGGTTAACTGGACCATTTACAAAATCACCTAACAAAGAGAGAGAAGGGAGAGTAGATATAAGGGGCCCCAGACAATGAGGGAGCAATAAAAGGTAGAGGTGGAAGGTTGGTTG
>NC_069497.1:13964579-13980703 GCF_026875155.1 Cherax quadricarinatus | reverse complement strand
GGGATGTTTTCCCCCATTCCGGTCTCCCGCTAGCCACGGTGATTTTATTCCCACTCCACCCCCTGAAAGTATCCAGGGTGGTGTTCGAGTTGACTCTTCTGTGTTTCTTTGCTTAGTCTTCTTTTATTTGTACTCTTCTTGTTACTGACGTACTGATTTTCTGTGTCACTGTACTGATACTGTGTTACACTGTACGATTTTCTTGGTACTGTACTGTACTGATTTTTCTATGTTACTGTACTGGTTTTTTGTGTTACTGTACGATCTTCTGTGTTTCTACTGCACTGATTTTCTGTGGTACTGTACGGGGCTATCTTTGTGTTACTTTACGATCTTTTGTGTTACTGTCTGAGTGTGTTACTGGCTTACTGTTTTTGATGTTACTTTACGATCTGTTTTTTTCTTTCGTGACAAGTGTTAAAGACTGAGCACATCTGTTTCAAACTCTCTATTAGTAATTTTTTTGATAAAATTTACCGACAATTGTAAAGTAAAAGGACACAAGTGAAACAATTACATTTTTATTGTGGCAAGTTTCGCTCTCCAGTATTTTGGTCAAGCCGTTACAAACAGTACATGGACACAATGGTATATAAAGGCTTAAGGAGGTTGTTTTGCGGGTGGAGTAGTAGTATAGTAATATAATATTTTCGGTGGTAGAGTAGTATAATATAATATTGCAGGTGGTAGTATAGTAGTAAATAAATTGCAGGTGGTAGTATAGTATAATAAAATTGCAGGTGGAGTAGTAGTAGTAATAAACTCCGCTGTTTAAAACCAGCAGTTGTCAAGCCGCAGTATCCCTGTCGCAGCGACTGTCACTCTGCATCATCACACAGAGTTACTGCTGTACAAAGTATAGTCACTTTCAGCTAACTCGCTCACTCCTGTTACGGTGTACTGAGCAAGCTTTTAAAGGGAGACCATGTGCTGGTTACAGCACAACATGCCGATCAGGGCCCCCCCTTGAACCATCCTTGCACACAGTGAAACGTGGTAAGTTGCAAGCCCTTGTTGTAAACATGCATATCAGAATTTCCCCTGCGGAAGAATACCTCACTTTCGATCTTTCAGATTCCCTCTCCCGGGGGAAGTGGAGGGTAAGCCCCACTGACTTCCCTTTGAGTGCATTCTCCACGAGTCTGCTGCTGACTTTTTCCAAACACCCGGCCAGTGCGGAAATGTCAGCTTTGACAGACTACCCCCTGAAAGGCCCCAAAAACTTCTCCCAGGTTCTCAATCGTGCACGTTCTGCAGTTGCACTAGATGGGAGTAAAGGGGGTTGACCCCACTGATCTCCACCGTATTCACTTGAAAAAGGGTACAAAACCCATTTATGTACCTGCGTATCGCCTGCCACATCGCAAGAGTCTTCGCCGAAAAACCTCATTACACGGAGCCCGTGAGGGAGTTTTTGAGGAGTCCACTTCCCCGGGGAATGCTCCCCTTATTCGGTTTCCCCAAAAAAGACAAAACCGGGCCCCTTTTACGATTACGGGAAAAACTGAAGCAGTACCACCCCAACCGTTTTCCCATTGCCGTTCGAACGCCTGTTGCAGAACATGGGCGATAATAAGGTCTTTTTCAACTCTTGTCTTTTTTCAAGGTTCGGGCAGATCCCCTCGATATGAGAGCAGAGAGTTGACAGCTTTCTCTACCCAACTGGTCATTACCATTCAGGGGGATGCCTTCGGCTTGCGGGAAGCCCAATCACGTTTAGTCTTTTGAGACGACAATTTTCCGTACCCTCCAGGGGGCACGCCATGGTCAAATTGGATGATTCAAGTATGTCGCAAGTTTCCGCACTCTTGAGAAACTTACAGGGTTTGGGACAGGCTAGCTCAGGCAAATTTTAAAGGAAAGCCCCAAATGTCTTTCCCCCGGGGAAGGAAATAAAATTTTTTTGGGTCACGTAGTAACTCAGAATGGCATAAAGACGGACATTTCAAAAAACTGGGCCGTGCAAAAATTCCCCAGACCCCATGACGGGATCAGTCCGCCCTTTCATAGCCCTGGGGGGTTTTTTACCGCCCCTTTTATCGCGGGTTTTCCCCACCATTGCTCACCCCGACACGCTTCTCAAGAAGGATGCCCCTTTTGAGGGACTTTGGATCAAAACGAGTTTTTGTCATTCTTAAAACAATTTAACATCACCCAACCCTAGTTTCCCCTGATTTCCCCAAGGCATTTACCTTACGACTAAATCCACAAAGTTGGCATCGGTGCGTCTTGTCACAGGAATCAAAGGGGAACAACAGCCATTGCCTATGCTAGCCTGTTCTTACTAAAGCGGAAGTAAATTATTCAGTGACAACTAGAATTTTAGCCATTGTATGGGCCCTGAGTCATTTTCGGGATATCATCTATCAAAAAAACCCATCAAGATTTATACGATCATTTCCCCTTTTTGGGCCCCTTTTTTGCAAAAAAGAACCTCTGGGGAAAGCATGCCGGGGTCGCTCACTTTCAATGACTAAAACCCCTGAAAAGCTATGTCCCGGGAAGCAAAATGTTGACGATGCCCTGTCGAGACATTAGCTTCGTGAGTGCGGCAATTCTTTCTCTGTTGAGGACTCGAAGACCCCAACGACAGGACCCTGTGTGGTCCCCAGCCCCTTCGTTCCCCAAAGGGGGGGTTCAAAGGTCAATCTCCCTTCCACTAAGGATTTTTGTGGCAAAAAAAGGGGGCTGTGCCTGTGACCCCGGGACCCCCCAAAAAACCCCCCCTTTAACCAGGCCTGATACCCCGCCTTTTAGGACCCAAGCCCAGTTACGCACCCGGGAAAACCGCTAAAAAAACGGACAATAAAATTCCCAAATGGTTTTCTTTTTCCCCAGTACCCTTTTTCCCTAACCCCCCCCAAGGGGACCATTACAGGCCAAAATTCTGTACCCCTTTTCAAAACCCGGGAGAAAACCCCCCTTTTAGAAAACTGACCCGGAAAGGGGAAAAAAACCCTCTTTTAAGGGAAAAGCGCCCTGAATTTTCCCTCCCAAAAAGCAAAAGGGCCCCTTTTGTAGCATTTTTTTCTTTAAAATTTTGGGGGGCCTTCTTTTCAACAAGGCGAGTTTAAAAAAAACCCCATTTTGCCCCCTTTAACTTTTTAAACCCCAAGTCCCGATGCTAAATAAGGGTTTTTTTAAGTACAAATGAAATTATGCCAGAGCCGTTAAAATTTCTACATGGGTGAATCCCAATGTTATGTAATTTTTTCCCCCAAAAGCTTACTAGAACCCCCTTTTCCCTTTTTGGTTGAAACCTTAAAAGAAAACGTTTCTTTCCCCCGTACAGAACTATAACCCCCCCGAGTAAAAAAAGAGGAAAACCCCCCAGGGGTTTAAACGGGGAAAAACCTTTTAAAGGAAGGAAAACGGGAATGGGGAAGGAAAGGGGGGAAAGGGAAATTTTGGCCCAAAGGAGAAAGGGGTGACAAATTTAAAGTTTTTTTGGGCCCAAAAAAGGCCCCCGAACTCCGTGGGTGCGAGGTAGGGAGATTCTCCTTCGGGCCCAGTCCTGTTTTTGGGGTTTTCCCGGCAACTGGGCCGTTTCCCCCCCTTTTCAAAATTTGGGCCCTATTTCCCCTTTCCCCTCTTCGGGCCCCTAAGGGTCCCTTTTTGGCCCCAAGGCCAAAACTTTTGTACCTTCCCCTTCCCGCTTTTACCTCCTACCTTTTTTCTTTTTTTGCTTTTCAAAATTTTTGCAAACCCTTGGCTAGAAAAATTTTGGTGGCCCTTTTTTGTTTAAATTTAAAAATTTTTTTGGGGGGACCCAATTTTGTCCCGTATTTTTTTTTTTGGGTTCCCTGTTTTTCAAAAAAAAAAAAACCGTTTAAATGGGCCCTGCCCCCGAAACACTTCCCCAACCCCCCGGAAATTTTAAAAGCATAGGCAATTTACTGAAAAGTGGATATGGCAACGATGAGCCACGAAACCCAAAAAAAATTTTTGCCCCGCTCCCCTCTCTACCGAGAAACGCCCCAAACCATTTTCTCTTCCCCGGAGGGAAAGTTTTTTTTTATTTTTTTGCCCTTTTTTTTTAAAATATGACCGGGGCGCCCTTCCGGGGGGGATGTAATTTTTTCCTATGGCCCCCCGTTTGTGGCGGGCGAAGGGGTGGCCCAAATGTAAAGTTACTTGAAAACCAGGTTGCCTGATATTATATTTTGGGCACAGTGTTTCCCCCGGGACCTTGGTTGTGGGGGGTCCCCCCCCCTTCCCCCCGGGCCACTTACTAAAAAATTCCCCCCCAACGTTGGGCATTCAACTGGTTTGGCCCCCAACCAAACCCATTAAAATTGGCCGTTCTTTTACCTCGCTCCTTCATCGGCCAAACCTTTCCTCCCGGGTAAAGTTTCCCGGGTCCCTTTTTCCCTTTCTTCCCCCCCATTTCCCCCCCGGGCTTTGAAAAGTTTCCTTTTTCCCCCCCATCCCCCTCCCCCCCCTTTTTTTTCCCCCCCCCAATGTTTCCGCCTTCCCGGCCACCGGGGTCCCCTCCCCCAATTTTCCCCTTCCCCTTCCCCCCGGGCTCCTTGAACCATCCCTTCTTCCCCCCGGCTGCCTCCCTTTTCCCCCCCAATTCCCCCCCTTCTTCCCAGGTGCTCTCGCCTTTCCCAGGTCCATGTGTCCGGGAGTCCATCCGTGTCCCCTCAGATGTTCTCCCTTCCTCACTTTCCCAGGGTCTGCGTTAGCAACCAGTATCTCCTTCTTTCCCAGGAGTCCGCCTCAGATATTCCCCCCCCCCTTCCCCACTTCCCCAAGGTGCTCTCTCCTTTACCAGGTCCATGTGTCCGGGAGTTCATCCGTGTCCCCTCAGATGTTCTCCCTTCTTCACTTTCCCAGGGTCTGCCTTAGCAACCAGTATCTCCTTCTTTCCCAGGAGTCCGCCTCAGATATTCCCCCCCTTCCCTTCCCCACTTCCCCAAGGTGCTCTCGCCTTTCCCAGGTCCATGTGTCCGGGAGTCCATCCGTGTCCCCTCAGATGTTCTCCCTTCCCCTCTTTCCCAATGTCTGCCTAGAAACCAGCATCTCCTTCTTTCCCAGCAGCCCGCCTCGATATTTCCCTCCCGCCCTTACCCTTCCCCACTTCCAAGGTGTTTCCTCGACTTTCTGGTCCATGTGTCCGGGAGTCCATCCGTGTCCCCTCAGATGTTCTCCCTTCCCCACTTTCCCAGGGTCTGCCCTAGCAACCAGTATCTCCTTCTTTCCCAGGAGTCCGCCTCAGATATTCCCCCCCCCCTTTCCCTTCCTCACTTCCCCAAGGTGCTCTCGCCTTTCCCAGGTCCATGTGTCTGGGAGTCCATCCGTGTCCCCTCAGATGTTGTCCCTTCCCCACTTTCCCAGGGTCTGCCTTAGCAACCAGTATCTCCTTCTTTCCCAGCAGCCCGCCTCGGATATTCCCCCCTTCCCTTCCCCACTTCCCCAAGGTGTTCTCGACTTTCCTTGGTCCATGTGTCCGGGAGTCCATCCGTGTCCCCTCAGATGTTCTCCCTTCCCCACTTTCATAGTGTCTCCCTTAGCAACCATCATCTCCTTCTTTCCCAGCAGCCCGCCTCGGATATTCCCCCCTTCCCTTCCCCACTTCCCCAAGGTGTTCTCGACTTTCCTTGGTCCATGTGTCCGGGAGTCCATCCGTGTCCCCTCAGATGTTCTCCCTTCCCCACTTTCCCAGGGGCTGCCCTAGCAACCAGTATCTCCTTCTTTCCCAGGAGTCCGCCTCAGATATCCCCCCCCTTTCCCTTCCTCACTTCCCCAAGGTGCTCTCGCCTTTCCCCGGTGCATCTGTCCGGGAGTCCATCCGTGTCCCCTCTGATGTTCTCCTTTCCCCACTTTCCCAGGGTCTGCCTTAGCAACCAGTATCTCCTTTCCCTGGAGTCCGCCTCGGATATTCCCCCCCCCCTCCTTTTCCCCCTTCCCCAAGTGTGCCTCTCGCCTTTCCCAGGTCCATGTATCCGTGAGTCCATCCCGTGTCCCCTCAGATGTTCTCCCTTCCCCAACTTTCCCCAGGGTCTGCTTAGCAACCAGTTATCTCCTTTCTTTCCCAGGAGCCTCGCCTCGATAATTCCCCCCCTTGCCCTTCCCCACTCCCAAGGTTGTCTCGCCTTTCCCAGGTCCAATGTTCCGGGAGTCCATCCGTGTCCCCTCAGATGTTCTCCCTTCCTCACTTTCCCAGGATCTCCCTTAGCAACCAGTATCTCTTTCTTTCCCAGGAGTCCGCCGCGGATATTCCCCACTTCCCCAAGGTGCTCTCGCCTTTCCCAGGTCCATGTGTCCGGGAGTCCATCCGTGTCCAGTCAGATGTTCTCTCCCTTCCCCCACTTTCCCAGGGTATGCCTAAGCACCAGTAATCCTCCTTCTTTCCCAGGAGTCCGCTCGGATATTACCCCCCTTTCCCCACTTCCCCCAAGGGCCTCTCGCCTTTCCCAGGTCCATGTGTCAGGAGTCCACATCCGTGTCCCCTCAGAGTTCTCCATCCCCACTTTCCTAGGGTCGCCTTAGAACCAGTATCTCCTTCTTTCCCAGGAGTCCGCCTCGATTATCCCCCCCCTGTCCCCACTTCCCAAGGCGGTCCTCGCCTTTCCCAGGTCCATGTGTCCTGGAGTCCATCCGTGTCACCTCAGATGTTCTCCTCCTCCCTTCCCCACTTTCCCAGGGTCTGCCTTAGCAACCAGTATCCTCCTTCTTTCCAAGGAGTCGCCTCGGATATTCCCCCCCTTCCCCACTTCCGCAAGGGTGCTCCTCACGCCCCTTTCCCAGGTCCATGTGTCCGGAGTCCATCCAGGGTCCCCTCAGATGTTCTCCCTCCTACACCCGAATCCCAGGGTCCTGCCTTGGCAACCAGTATCTCCTTCTTTCCCAGATTCCGCCTCGGATATTCCGCCCCCCCCTTCCCCACGACTACCGCTCCCCAAGGTGCTCTCCCTCTCCCAGGTCCATGTGTACCGGGAGTCCATCCGTGTCCCCTCAGATGTTCTACCTCCCCCCACTTTTCCCAGGTCTTGCCTTGGCAACCAGTAATCTCCTTCTTTCCCAGGAGTTCCGATTCAGATATTCCCCTCCCCTCCTCCACTTCCTCCAGGTGCTCCTCGCCTTTCCCAGGGTCCCATGTGTTCCGGGAGTCCCATCATTTTTAATGTCCCCTCAAGATGTTCTCCCTTCCCACTTTCCCAGGGTCTCCTTAGCAACCAGTATCTCCTTCTTCCCAGAGTACCGCCCAAGATATTTCCCCGCCCTTCCCTCCACGTCCCCAAGGTGCTCTCGCCTTTCCCAGTCCATGTGTCCGGGAGTCCAATCCGTGTCCCCCACAGATGTTCTCCCTTTAACCCACTTTCCCAGGTCTGCCTTAGCAACCCAGTATCTTCCCTCTTTCCAGGAGTCCGCTCAGATATTCCCCCCCCACTTCCTCCCACTCCCCAAGGTGCTCTCGCCTTCCCAGTCTATGTGTCCGGGAGGTCATCCGTGCCCCTCAGATGTTATTTCTCCCCTTCCTTACTTTCCCAGGGTCGTGCCCTTAGCAACCAGCATCTCCATCTTTCCCAGGAGTCCTCCTCAGATAACCCCCCCCCACTTCCCCACTTCCCAAAGGTCTCTCGACCTTCCCAAGGTCCATATGTCCGGAGTCCATCCCGTGTCCCCTCTGATGTTCTCACCTTCCACCCTCACTTTCCCAGATCTCCCTTAGCAACCGAGTATCGTCTTTCTTTCCCGGAGTCCGCACGCGGATATTCCCAACTTCACCAAGGTGCTCTCGCCTTTCCCAGGTCCCATGTGTCCGGGAGTCCATCCGTGTCCAGTCAGATGTTCCTCCCCTTCCCCACTTTCCCAGGGTCCTTGCCTTAGCAACCAGTATCTCCTTCTTTCCCAGGAGTCCGCTTCAATATTTACCCCCCGTCCCCACTTCCCCAAGGTGCTCTCCCAGCCTTTCCAGGTCCTGGTGTCAGGGAGTCCATCCGTGTCCCCCATCAGATGTTCTCCCTTCACCCCACTTTCCTAGGTCTGCCTTAGCCAACCAGTAATCTCTCTTCTTTCCCTGAGTCCGCCTCGGATATCCCCCCCCTTCCCACTTCCCCAAGTGGTCTGTCTCGCTTTTTCCCAGTCCATGTGTCCGGGAGTCCAATCCGTGTCCCCCCAAGATGTTTCTCCCTTCCCACTTTCCTTCCCAGGGTCTGCCTTAGCAACCAGTATCTCCTTCTTTCCCAGGAGTCCGCCTCGGATATTCCACCCTTCCCCACTTCCCAAGGTGCTCCTCGCCTTTCCCAGTCATGTGTCCGGAGTCACATCGTGTCCCCTCAAGTTCGCCCTTCCCGACTTTCCCAGGGTCCTGCTTGGCAACCAGTATCTCCTTCTTTCCCCAGGAGTCCCGCCTCCGGATATTCCGCCCCCCTCCCCTTCCCCACTTCCCCAAGGTGCTCTCGCCCCTCCCAGGTCCATGTGTCCGGAGTCCATCCGTGTCCCCTCAGATTTCTAACCTTCCCCACTTCCCGTCTGCCTTGGCCAACCAGTATCTCCTTCCTTTTCCTTTCCCAGGAGTCCGATTCAGATATTCCCCTCCCCTCCCCACTTCCTCAAGGTGCTCTCAGCCTTTCCCAGGTCCATGTGCCGGGATTCCCCCGTGTCCCCTTTAACAGATTGTTCTCTTCCTTCCCCACTTTCCAGGTCTGCCTTAGCAACCAGTATCTCCTATCTTTCCCAGGAGTACCGCCCAAGATATTCCCTTCCCTTCCCCCCCATCCCCCACTTCCCCAAGGTGCTCTCCCTTTCCAGGTCCATGTGTCCGGGAGTCCATCCGTGTCCCCTCAGATGTTCTCCCTATCCACCACTTTCCCAGGGTCTGCTTAGCACCAGTATCTCCCTCTTTCCCAGGAGTCCCGCCTCAGATATTCCCCCCCCCACTTCCCACTTCCCCAAGGTGCTCTCGCCTTTCCCCAGTCTATGTGTCCGGGAGTCCATCCGTGTCCCTCAATGTTCTCTCATCGCGCCTTCCTTACTTTCCCAGGGTCTGCCTTAGCAACCAGCATCTCCTTCTTTCCCAGGAGTCCGCCTCAGATATCCCCCCCCACTTCCCCACTTCCCAAAGGTGCTCTCGAGAGAGGCCTTTCCCCCGTCCCTATGTGCGGGAGTCCATCCGTGTCCCCTCAGATGTTTCTCCTTCCCCACTTTCCCAGGGTCTGCCTTAGCAACCAGTATCCCTTCTCCCCCAGGAGTCCGCCTCAGATACTTCACCCCCCTTCCCACTTCCCCAAGGTGCTCTTGCCTTTCCCAGGTTCCATGTGTCAGGGAGGTTCCATCCGGCCCTCAAGATTTCTCCCTTCTCCACTTTCCCCAGGGTCTGCTTAGCAACCAGTATCATCCTTTTTTCCCATGAGTCCGCCATCAGATATTCCCCCCCCCCTTCCCACACTTCTCCATGGTCCTCTCGCCTTTCCCATGTCCATGTTCCGGAGTCCATCCGTTGTCCCCTCAGATTGTTCTCCCTTCCCCACTCTCCTTTCCCAGGGTCTTGCCTTAGCAACGCAATACCTCCTTCTTCCCAGGAGTCCGCCTCAGATATTCCCAACCCTTCCTTCCCACTTCCTCCAAGGTGCTCTCGCCTTTTTCCCCAGGTCCATGTGTCCGCGAGTCCATCCGTGTCCCCTCAAGATGGTCTCCCTTCGCCCCACTTTCCCAGGGGTCTTGCCTTAGCCACCAGTAATCTCCTTCCTTTCCCCAGGAGTCCGCCTCATGATATTCCCCTCCCCTTCCCCACTTCCCCAAAGTGCTTCTTCGCCTTTTCCAGGTCCATGTGTCCAGGATCCATCCTGTCCCGTCTGATGTTCTCTCTCCCCTTCTCCACTTTCCCAGGGTATGCCTTAGCAACCAGCATAGGGGGGGGGGTCTTCCCAGGAGTCCGCCTCAGATATTCCCCCCTCCCCCTTCCCCACTTCCCCATGGTGCTCTCGCCTTTCCCAGGTCCATGTGTCCAGGAGTCCATCCGTGTCCCCTCAGATGTTTTCCCCTTCCCCACTTTCCCAGGGTCTGCCTAGCACCAGTATCTCCTTCTTTCCAGAGTCGCCTCAGATATTCCCCCCTCCCCCTCCCTACTTCCCAAGGTGGGTGCTCTCCTTTCCCAGGTCCATGTGTCCAGGAATCCATCCGTGTCCCCTCGGATGTTCTCCCTTCTCCACTTTCCCAGGGTCTGCCTTAGCAACCAGTATCTCCTTCTTTCCCAGGAGTCTGCCTCAGTTATTTCCCCCCCCCCCTTTCGCAAGGTTTGGGGGGGGGGGGCATTCGCCTTCCCAGTCATGTGTCCAGGAGTCCAATCCTGACCCTCAAATGTTTCCTCCTTCCCCCACTTTCCATGGTCTGCCCTTAGCAACCAGTATCCTCTTCTTTCTCCAGGTCCATGAGTCCAGAAGTCCATCTGTCCGCCTCAGATATTCCCCCTTCCTCACTTTCCCAAGGTATCTTTGCCTTTCCCAGGTCCATGTGTCCAGGAATCCATCCGTGGGCCCCCGGATGTCTCCCCTTCCTCACTTCCCTTAGGATATCTTCCAGCCTCAGCCTTCCCCAGGTTATGTATCCCTCCGTGATCTAGCCAGATGAGAACGAGGCCTTGTTTAGCTGGTCTACGGTAGAGACTGTCCAGGTGGGTGGAATTACAGGAGGGGACACACAGAAACTGCGTCCTGTAAATACACCCACCAAGACAGTCTAGACCGTAGGTCAGCCAGACGCAGCCAAGCTACCGTCCAGTTCGCCACCAAGGCCTGGTCACTCAGTGAAATTTTGGAAGTTCTATTTATATTATACAATTTTTCTACATTAAATATAAGATTTTTTACTTAATTAGCAGTTCAAGTGTGTTTGTGAATGTTTTTGTGTGTGTTTATGAGTGCTCGTTTGTTAGTGTGTTTGTCCACCTCCACGAGAACTGTAATAAGTGTTGAACTTCTTATTTTCATTTGGTTATTTATCCTGTATATTCGCAAGACGCGCAGTGAGTTACAAGCGCCGCGCACAATGGAAATATATCACTTTGTCTGACTTTTTAGGTTATCCTGGGTAATTTACGCATATGTTACTTTGCATGATCATTTGTGTAACTATTTATGTATATCTGTACCTAAAAAAACTTACACACACTCTTATTTTTTTTCTCGCTCATTGCTTATTTGTGCAACGGCAGCCTGCATGGTCACCATCATTCTATATCAACGCCACAAAACAACGCAACTGACCACCACACACATACATATATAAAAAACACTCATCTAACCTCTTAACCTAATATGAATGCAATCCAAGCGCTGCGCGCACAAAGACACAACACACACACACACACACACACACATATAATATATATATATATATAATATATATATAAATATATATATATATATAATATATATATGTGTGTGTGTGTGTGTGTGTGTGTGTGTGTGGTGTTGTGTGTGATGTGTGTGTGATGTGTGTGTGTGTGGGTGTGTGTGTGTGTGTGTGAGGTGTTGTGTGTGTGTGTTGTGTGTGTGTGTGGATAGTTCTTTATTGAATCCTGTACTTTCTTACATCTCCACAACAGTGTCTCCTCACTTAAACAATATTTTGGCAGTTGTATGTAATGACTGTGTCTAGCAGTTTTAAACTGTACCAGAAACAAACACTGGACAAAAGCTGTTCATTATTTTTGTTTTTTACAATTATTGTTTATATTTTGTCCGTAATGTGACTCTGTCTTCCCACCAAGAAATCTGCTACAAAAATGTCATTCAGTTTCCATTTTTGTGGCAGTACGACTTTTTATATATATGCAAGTCACTGAAATGTCCACAAGTAAACACGAAGTACCCAAATACACACCACACACACACACACAACACACACACACAAAACACACAATTCTCTCGTTCCACTCTGGATAATCTACATGGAGAGAATTTCGGTCACTGCCCCCGAGGCACCGTCCTGAGACCAGACTCTGGAATATTATATAAACACAAATTCCGCAGCACACGTATAAACTTAATATCCAACACCCTGTGTCACGAGGTTGCCACTGTTAACCCCTTACCACACCGGCACATGTGTGCAAACATTCTCATGCACATATGTGTATACTTTCTCACACCAGACATCATGAGACCACACCTCTCCTTGTAAGGTATCTGTCTTAGTATATTAGAGTGTAAATCTGAGGACCGTGCTGTTCACCAACTATAAAAATTCGAGATAAATTACCTCCTACTTGATAATAATATTATGATCTATGGTTTGTGCGGTGTTTTTGTGATTTTGTGTGCAGTAATGTTTGTGATTTAGAGTAAGACTGGATTTTTCAGTGTTTTAAGTGGATGTGTAAGTAATGTGGATTTTCAGTTTGTATTTAAATTATATTACATATTTTTAATAGAATTCTGAATAATCGGATGTAGAATGCTGTTACATAGTATTTTCTAGATATCCTTAATGATAAATATGAAGATATAAGAAGTAACAGTTGAGAGAGTCTTGTACTTGATATAGCAAGAAAACATTCTTGTGAATTAATTACATAATTTTTTATTTTTCCCGTCTTCACTTTCTCTCAACTTCACTATATTGAGAAAAATAATCACAAACACAATAAAAAAAAAGAAAGAAAATAAGATGTACAACTGGAGAGTCGAACCTCTCGACAAAAGTGATTGTTGATGTTGATGTTACAAAACCTGGACCAGTACAACTCTGTCTAATGTCTATTCAATATTGCTGATTTATGTATTACTGTTATCTTGCTCTACTCTTCCCTTATTTTATTGTATTGTTCTTGTATTTCTTGTGTGATATTTTATGTACTGCTGTTACTGTTTCTGCTGTATGTTACATGGTATTTTTTTTATGTGTTTACAGTTTCGTTCTTGTGTGTACGTACTGTACAATTTTGTGTTGTTCTATTGTTATTATGAGGTACTTTTCTAGACAGTTCTTCATTAATTATTTTTTGTGTTTTCCGTCACTCGATCAATCACAATCTTGACATATTCATTGCTTGGTATAATCAACAGGCAATACACAAAACACTAATATTTTATGTGTTAGTATGCAGTCCTTATGTTACAGTAGTAATTTTCCTGTGTATTTAAGTTACTCCACTGTTTTCTTGCGTGTTGCCGTACCGTTTTTCTGCATTACTTTACTGTTCTTGTATACTGACATGCTTGCTGTGTTGCTGAGGTGAGGTAAAGCTTCCACATTATTATTTACATCAAGACTTCAACTTTCCCCACTGACCTTCCACAACATGTCTCCCACACTACTTATCATATCACCCAAGCAAATAATTTCCAAGACTCAACATTCCTAACACATTCACTTAACATCTACATCGCGACCATTTTGGCTTCAGATTCAATTTCAGTGTTATTACTTTAAGCTGGCATTTCGTGAGTCTTTACTTGACACTAACAAAGTACTGTCCAATGCACCATACATGAAAAAGTTAGCGGTTCAGCGTTAGCTGAGGGTAATTTTTAGTTAGAAGGATAGCGGTTACTAAGCTAACTTTTTGGTCAGCTGTGCCCACCGCTGTTTTTAAGTTTAAAAACGAAGGGAGAACTCAAGATCGAAGCATTCTCAAACATTTTAAATTTACTTTTTTCAAAAATTTTGTATCGTTTATTGCTTGAGAACACCAAATCGTTTGGCTTCAAATTTTCAGTTGCTGATGTGTTGTATCCCGGCAAGATTCTTGGACTATTGCATGCCCTATATGAAATAATACAAATCCCATTCCGATTTTTCATTCTTGTGACAACTTTAAAAGGCCCTCTCATCGACATTTGAAATTTTACTGTGTATCCTACAAAAACAGTTGGTATATTTAATGGAATGATAGCTGCTTCTACCACAACTATTCTACTCAAAATGTTTAGAATTACTTTCATTATTCATTATTTTCCCTGACACTACCATAATATTTAAAGGGGGTGGACCCGTAGCCAGCGGAACTCCTCGGTCAGAATGAACAAAAGCCCATACAGCGGTCATCATCGAAGACCCGCGTCAGAAACACTTTGCCTGTTTCCTGACGAACCTTACCTAACCTAACCCTTTGACACTGGTGAGGGGTTCTTAACCCAAACTGGACTCGTCTACATTTTTCCTTGAATGGAATTTAAAATGCTTACTATTCCAGAGGCGCGTTAAGCATTGTTCTTGACTTCATGTAGAATTAGGAAAGGCAATCATCAATCTTCAGTGGTGATCTTTTAAACTTTAGTCCTCATGTGTTTTCCTCAGAGGAAGCAATCTGTTGAGGTTAGGGTTTTAGTAAGAACTGAGGTTAAGGGAAAGTGTAAAGGGTCCGATTTATTAAAAAATAGTTGGAGATAATTTTTTTCGGTCCCCAAATTTTAAATTAAATTAGTATTATTATGGTAGGCTATAAAAAGCCTGTCCTCTTGGGCCATTAATTAAAAACTTGAAATGTTATGGACTAAGCCAACATAAAACTACTTCTTACGTATTTCCCTTTAAAAAGGGTCCCTTTAGGAAGAAATATTTAATAAGGTAAAATTTGGGTGTTTTTCGAGGGATAATTTCTGGTGTGCATCTGACTCACTCAGCCTTCCATACCGATAACTTTATATTTCATCTTGAAGATTAAATGTGTTTGGG
This sequence comes from Cherax quadricarinatus, assembly GCF_026875155.1. Lineage (NCBI taxonomy): Eukaryota > Metazoa > Arthropoda > Malacostraca > Decapoda > Parastacidae > Cherax > Cherax quadricarinatus. The sequence continues at coordinate 13,966,075 of NC_069497.1, read as the reverse complement.
GTATTTTGGGATTGTCTCTTAAAGGATGAATTAGATTTGGGCGCATAGCTATAATTTACCATTTTATTAAAGAAATTTGGATTTAATTTTCCACATGACTTGTGAATGCCCTTCTGTCACCCTCAATATATAATTCTAATTCTAAATCGTTATCAACCTATGGGGGCAAAACTCCACTTTCCAATGGCTGCATGAGGCACAGGGGACTGGGTTATGGAATACTTGAACATTGAAGATCGGCAGAGACTAAATATAACTAGTTGGGATATGTCCTCCCACTAATGGATTCTCAGTGAGTTTATAAAGTGGCGGAGGTCGGGTCACCGTAGTGGCAAGGTACGTTGAGAGGAAGGAAATGGACGGACCCTGGGCGATGGCTGTGTCTGCTCCGGTAAATAATCATGCTAACATTTTAGATATAATGATCTCCCTATATTCTGATTTAAAGGGTGGGCTATATGATGAGAGAGAACTTTCAACACCGTCTGCTGCGACGAACGGACTTCCTGATGACTAATGTAGCATTCTGAAAGTCCATGAAATGTCCACAGGAGTTTCGATGAAAGCACAAGGATTGTTTCAAGGCATTTCTCTGGCAAACGTAGCAGTGTTCAAAGTTTCTTTGTGTGGTACTTTCTTGAATTTCCCCAACAAATTTTGTCAGACGACCCATAGGAATGTTTTGTGTTTCGTATCACTCTTAACAATATCATGTTATATGTTCAAAACGGATTGGTTACCAAACAAGACGATGAATCTCTTCGTGGTGCGTTGTTGACTAGCAATATTAATGATCTTTTCTGCCTTTAAACCTATATCAGTAATAAAAGGGAGGGTAATATAGATTGGAGAAAGCGTTGTGAATATAACTGAAATGCAAAAGGTCATCTTTGCTAGTTGGTTTTATTTTTACCTAGAACTCCAGTATATTCCTCTTCCATAGAGAACTTAATGGAAGATTCTATGTTTTTTAAAAAGTTGACAGTGTTGAGGGGGTCTTGGGGTGATGACCCAAAACATCGTCAAAATTCTTTAAAACCATGTAACACTGCCTGGTACTTCACTCTCCTCCTAATCCTCCAGGCGCCAAAGAGATTTTATATGATCCGTTTACGTTCAAAAGGTATTTGAATTCTTCTCCTCCTACTCTGCAATCATTCCATCTGCAAATCTGTACAGTTATAAGTTGCATTTGAGCTCACATTCTCGTGCACATTGCTTCTGTGTTCACATTTCCCTTGTCTATAGTTTCCAGGTTCAATCCCTCAGTATCTATACTAAATGTACCTGCCTCTGGCGTCAGAACTCCTACGTTAATAACTCTCGTAACCAATACCCGTGGTCAACAGATTCCAAGTCCAAATATATAATATGTCAATACCCGGGTCTGAAGCTCCTCTAGCTATTGCGCAAACGCGGAGAGACGAGAGACTGCGAGAGAAAGAGCGAAAGATAGATAGATAGATAAATAGAGAGAGAGAGAGAGGGGGGGGGAA
>NC_069497.1:13937739-13964079 GCF_026875155.1 Cherax quadricarinatus | reverse complement strand
TTTTTTTTCTTGTATACACATGCTTGCTGTTTTTGCTGAGGTGGGGTAAAAGTTTTCCACTATTATTTTTACATAAAGCACTTCAAATTTTCCCCACTGTACCCCCCAAAAACAGTGTCTCCCACACTTTTATCTATCACCCAAGCAATAATTTTACGACTCAACTTTCCTAACACATTCACAAAACATCTACATCCCCCCATTTGCTTCAGGATTCAATTTTCCGGTTTTTACTTTAGCTGCATTTGTGAGTCTTTACTTGACACTAACAAAGTCTGTCATGCACATACAGTGAAAAAAGTTAGCGGTTTAGCGTTAGCTGAGCAAATTTTTAGTTAGAGGTTTTCGGTTAGCAAAGCTAATTTTTTGGGGTTTACTGTGCCCCCCGCTTTTTTTTTAAGTTTAACAAAGGGGAGACCAAGATCGGAACATTCTAAACTTTAAATTTACTTTTTTCAAATTTTCCTTTTTTATTGCTTGAGAACACCTTTTCGTTTGGCTTCAAATTTTTCAGTGCTGATTGTGTACCCCGGGAAATTCGGGGGGACTATTTGCTTCCCCTATATGCAATAATAAAAATCCTTCTAAATTTTTTTTTGTGTGACCTGTTAAAAGGCCCCTCTCATCGACATTGAAAATTTTTCTGTGATCCTACTAAAACAGTTGGTATATTTAATGGGAAAGGAAGCTGCTGTAAAAAACTTTTTCTCAAAAAAGGTTTTTTCAATACTTTACATTATTACATTTTTTTCCCCCTAAACTACCATAATATTTTAAAGGGGGGTGGACCGGTAAGCCAGGGAAGGCCCCGGTCGATGACCCCAAAACTCCAACAGGGTCTCATCGAAGACCCGCGTCAGGAAAAAATTGTCCGTTCCTGACGAACCCTTTCCCAACCTAACCCTTGACCTGGTGGGGGTTTTAACCCAAATGGACTCGTCTTTTTTTCTTGATTGGAAAATTTTAAATGTACTATTCCAGAGGCCTTTTTAAACATTGTTTTTGATTACATGGAGAAATTTGGAAAAGGGATCATCAATCTTCAGTGGGCGATTTAAACTTTTAGTCTTTATGTTTTTTTCCTCGAGGAAGCAATTGTTTTAGGTAGTTAGTAGAACTGAGGTTAAGGTTAGTAGAAGGTTCAGATTTTATTTTTTAAAATTTTTGTGAGATTTTACTTTTTCGGTCCCCCTAATTTAAAAATTTTTTATGTCTTTTATATATGACTTTAACAGCTGTGTGCCTTATGGCCATTATTTAAAAAATTGTATGTTTGGACTAAGCCAACATAAAACTTACTTGTTACTGTACTTCCTTTAAAAGGTGCTTTTATGGAAGAAATTTTAAAAAGGTGAAATTTTGGTTTTTTTTGAGCGATAATTTTTGAGTGTTGCATTGATCACTTCGCCCCTTTCCCTACCGATAACTTTTTATTTATCTTGAAGTTTTTTGTGATTGTGTATTTTAGGATATTGGTTCTTAAGGTATGAATTTGATTTTGGGCTGCATATGCAAATTTACCATTTTTTTAAAAGAAATTTTGGGTTTTATTTTCTCATACTTGGAAGCCTCTCTGATTCACCTCAAATATAAATTTTAATATTAAAAGCGTTATCAACCTATGCAGCACTCTGCACTTTTCCAATGGCTTGCACTGAGGCACAGTGGACTGGGGTTATGGAATACTTGGATACATTGATCAGATCGAGCAGAGACTGATATGCAACTAGTTGAGGATATGTCTCTCCCACTAATGGATTCTTCAGTGAGTTTATATAGTGGCGGAGGTCAGGTCACCGTCAGTGCAAGGTACGTTGAGAGGAAGGAAATGGACGGAGCTGGGCGATGGCTGTGTTCTGCTCCGGTAAATTACATCATGCTAACATTTTAGATATAATGATTCTCCCTATATTCTGAGTTAAGGTGGTGCTAGTAGTGATGAGAGAGAACTTTCAACACCGTCTGCTGCGACGAACGGACTTCCTGATGACTAATGTAGCATTCTGAAAGTCCATGAAATGTCCACAGGAGTTTCGATGAATAGCACAAGGATTGTTCAAGGCATTTCTCTGGCAAACGTAGCAGTGTTCAAAGTTTCTTTGTGTGGTACTTCTTGAGATTTCCCCAACAATTTTGTCAGACGACCCATATAGAATGTGTGCTGTTTTCGTATCACTCTTAACAATATCATGTTATATGTTCAAAAACGGATTGGTTCCCAAAACAAGACGATGAATCTCTTCGTGGTGCGTTGTTGACTAGCAATATTAATGATTCTTTTCTGCCTTTATCCTTAGTCAGTAATAAAAGGGAGGGATAATATAGATTGGAGAAAGCGTTGCGAATATAACTGCGAATATAACTGAAATGAAAAAGGTCGTCTTTGCAGTTGGTTTTATTTATACCTAGAACTCCAGTATATTCCTCTTCCATAGAGAATTTAAATGGAAGATTCTATGTTGTTTAAGAGTTGTACAGTGTTGGGCGTCTTGGGATGATGACCAAGACATCGTCAACATTACCATGTAACACTGCCTTGGTAACTTCACTCTCTCCTAACCCTCCAGGCCCCTAAAGAGTTTTTTATAATGATCCTTTTTACGTTCAAAAGGTATTTGAATTCTTCTCATCCTACTCTGAAATTATTCCATCTGCAAATCTGTACAGTTATAAGTTGCATTTGAGCTCACATTCTCGTGCACATTGCTTCTGTGTTCACATTTCCTTGTCTATAGTTTCCAGGTTCAATCCCTCAGTATCTATAGCTTAAATGTACACTGCCTCTGGCGTCAGAACTCCTACGTTAATAACTCTCGATCCCCCCCCGTGGGTCAACAGATTCCCAAATTCCCTAATATTAAGCAATAAACCCGGTTGAAGCTCCTCTAGCTATTGCGCAAACGCGGAGAGACGAGAGACTGCGAGAGAAAGAGCGAGAGAAAGAGCGAGAGAAAGAGCGAGAGAAAGAGCGAGAGAAAGAGCGAGAGAGAGAGAGAGAGAGAGAGAGAGAGAGAGAGAGAGAGAGAGAGAGGGAGTTAGGGTGGATGGGCGGAAAGAGAGACAAGACATGCAGCATCATTCATAGATGATCGTTCCCGTAGTCTAGTAATTACACATTTTTTAATGTTTCCGATACTACTTTATATTTTGATGTACTATAATATTCACAACCCCAGTATAATATTTTGTGTTTTTGATGTTTTATATGTTATTCGGGTTTATACCTGGAAAGTGGGCGGAATCGTAAATGCTCTATCAACAACTAGTCTTGATAAAGCAGTGCCTGACAGGTTGTGCATAAATTTTAATATAGTTCTTCTGTTTTCTAATTATGTCCAAGAATCTGTATTGATAAAGCCACTGATGGCGAAACGTTTTACAATGAAGATAACCAGATGTTGCACAAATTCTTACTTTTCTGCGGATTGTAACCGTCTTGCCAATTGTCAGCACTGCAACATCATGGTATCTTGTTTATAGGACATCCCTTGACCTTCTTACGACTTCGACAACTACCCATCAATTTGGGAAGGACCATTTCCCAGGGGGAATCCCGCCAAACCATGATATGCCCTCGTTGCTCACGTCTCTTTTCACTGACCCCTATATAAGGCCCCCTCCTTACCTGTGTTTCAAATTCTACAACCACGGTGTTGTAAAACACCACCCCCAAGGCTGGGGGACTGAAAACCCTCATCTTTTGATATATTTCTTCTTTTTCTTTATGTCCAAAATCTGTATTGATAAACCCACGGAGGGCAAAACGTCTAAAATAAAGATAACCAATTTTGCACAAGTGTTTTAATTTTTTCATTGTCGGTATTATCCGTCTTGCACAAATTAACCCCGTAAAAGTCGACTTTATTAATGAGATATTTTATGGGATGAGAGAGTGATGTTCCTGAAAATTTTAAGTGAAATTTTGGGGGAATTTTTTGAGTCAACAAAATTTTTTGGGGGAAACATAAATCCATTGGGGGAGACACTGTTGTGGAAGATGTGGGAAAAATACAAGTTCATTAAAGAACTTAGGCAAAAAATTTCCTTTTTTTTGGTTTTTTGCCTCCGCAAAAGATATTAGATATAAGAGGGACGAAGAATACATTTTGTCGGGGTTTTTTAGTGGGGGTTGTGTGAATGTATTGTGTATTGGAAGTTTCAGTGTTTTTCATATGGGAAAATATTTTTTTAAAACAAAAATAGAAAGCTATAAATTTTTTGTAGGGAATTTCAGGTGGGAAACAGAATGACACACGGAACACTTCTATACACGATAAAATTACAGGGGACACTATAAAGCGATTTTGAAAACAAAACAAAAATTTAAACTTAAATGAAATCCAGTTTCACTAAGTAACCCACCTTGGTGGGCCCAGTTGGGTAGCACTTGGGGTTGCTGGTTGGTTATGTTCCCGGGTGTCTTGGGGGGGATGTAATTACAGGGCGCAGTTTCTGTGGTCCCCTCCTGATTCCACCCCCCTGGGCATTTCGGCAGTAGCCCCGCAGAAAACCATCCAAAAAGGTCCCCTTGGGAGGGGCCAACACAACACAACAACACACACATCACACCCCGTCCACCCCAACCAACCGCCCACGCAAACAAAACCCCTAGAACAACCCAGCACCCCCCCCCCAACAACCCAAACCCCCCGCCCACCTGGGAAAGTGAGGAAGGAGTCATCTGGGGGACCAGGTGGATTTCTGGGCAACGGAACTAGGGAAGCCCAAAACAACCGGGGGGGGAAATGGGAAAAAGGTTTGACATCCGGGGCCCACGGAGGAGACCGAAACAAAAAACCCCGACTAGACCACCCCCCCATGATCACACACACACACACACCCGTCCATCCCAAAACCCCCCCCAAACAACCCCCCCAGCCACCCCCCCCCTGGGGAAAATGAGGGAGCTCATCTGAGGGGGCACAGGTGGTTCTGGACACACGGAACGAGGGAAAGCACCAAGACAACCGGGAGTACGAAATGTGGAAGGTTGACTTCTGGGGGCCCACGGCTGGAGACCTGGAAACCTAAACCACACCTGACTATGACCACACCACACCATGATCTCACACACACACACACACACACACACACACACCCGCCCACCCCAAAAACCCACCCACCCAACCACCCACCTACACAACAAGCCACCCGCCCACCTGGGAAAGAAGGAGATACTGGTTGCTAAGGCAGACCCTGGGAAAGTGGGGAAGGGAGAACATCTGAGGGGACACGGATGGACTCCTGGACACATGGACCTGGGAAAGGCGAGAGCACCTTGGGGAAGTGGGGAAGGGGGAGGGGAATATCTGAGGCGGACTCTTGGGAAAGAAGGAGATACTGGTTGCTAAGGCAGACCCTGGGGAAGGGAGGACATTTGAGGGGACACAGGTGGACTTCTGGACACACGGAACTAGGGAAAGCACCAAAATAACCGGAAACATAAATCACACGTGACTATGACCACACCTCACTATGACCTCACCTATGATCAGACCTGACTATGACCTCCACCTATGATCACATCTACGATCCATGATCCACACCTGGGAATTCATCTGAGGGGACACAGATGGACTTCTGGAAAGGTTGACATCCGGGGGCCCACGGATGGAGACCTGGAAACAAACCACACCTGACCATGATCACACCCGCCCATCCAACCACCCGGAAACAAACCATGAACCATAAACCACACCTGACTATTATCACACCTAACTATGACCACACCTAACTATGATCCACACCTCACCATGATCCACACGAAACTAAAGAAAGCACCAAAACAACTGGATGTACACAAACATCTAGTAACTCCCAACCCCAGGTCCTCACCATAAACAGTAAATTAGTTTATGGCGCATCAATGTTACACACACTTGAAAAAAACAATAAGTTGATTTAACCATATCTGGTTAGACACTTCGACTCATTTTTAATCAGAAGAGACATTCTCCAGTTATTTCAAACAAACACATCGTCACTAAAGTTGACTAGAAGAAGCATTTTCCAGTTATTGAACAGAATCCAAAATAATGCAACGTTTCCATCTATTTCATGCAATGCATCATTGAAGATTGATGCAGTTAACAATTTTTATATTTAAAGCAGTGGAAATTTTAATTCTGTATGGAATGTACGACTTCAATGGCATTAATGGGTTATTTTCAAATTCGAAAAAAGCTAGGGGACAATAAGTCCAGTTACCTGGATCAAGAGCCCCTCACCAGCATAAGGGCAAAATAATGGAATTAGTTGAAATAACAATGTAACAATCTAAGTATGATAAACGATTATTTAAATTTTGAAAGTTAACTTAAGAACTTGTCTCCACCTATCACACAGAAAGCAATCAAGGAATTGCTTATGTATCATTGTACATAGGGTGGGATGGGGAAGATACTAATTAAATAAGCAAGAGTAAATAAGAACATAACATAAAAAAGGAGGAACACTGCAACAGGCCTACTGGCCTGTGCGAGGCAGGTCCAATTCTCCCACCAGCTTAAGCCAATGCCTTGACCTAGTGAGAAGCACGGCATCCGACCTAGTAGCACAAGCTAGTCAGGTCCAACTCTCACCCACCCACACCCACTCATGTATTTATCCAACCTATTTTTAAAACTGCACAAGGTCTTAGCTTCTATGACGGTACTCGGGAATTTGTTCCACTCATCAAACCAGTGCTTTCCTGAATCTGAATTTTTCCAGTTTAAAACCATTGCTGCGAGTCCTGTCTATGTTAGATATTTTTAGCACGCTGTTTACATCCACTTTATTAATTCCTGTTTTCCATTTATACAACCCTAATTCTACGCCTTTCTGGAGAGTGCAGATTCAGGTGACCAAAACTGCGCAGCATAATCTAAATGAAGCCTAACCAAAGATATATGGAATTGAAGAACAACCTGAGGACTTCCATTATTTATACTTCCTGTTATGAAGCCAAGGATTCTGTTAATTTTATCGCGAACACTTATGCGGTGTTATCTTGGTTTCAGATTACTGCTAACCAGAACTCTTAAATCCTTTTCGCAATCCGTAATATTAAGATCTACATTATTTAATTTACATGTGGCATGGTTATTTTCCTGTCCAACATTTGTCTATATTAAACTGCATCTGCCACTTCTCCGACCATTGCATCAGTCTATTCAAATCATCCTGGAGTGCTCATTAGAATGAACTGGACGGCCTATTTTGGTGTCATTTATGTCGTTTATGTAGATTGTGAACAGGGGGCCCATCACTGACCCCTGTGACGTGCCCCCATTGTTTTTCTCCATTTATGAAAGCTTTTTGCCAAAATTGTCAACCATGCCTTCCCCAAAAAAATTTCTCCTACCCGTGTGCCAAAAGTTTCCCAATAGCTTGGTGTGGAACTTATCGAAAAGCCTTCTGAAGTCCATTAAAAATATCATATTCAATACATGTTTTCCTCCTAAAATACCTTTTATGAAGAAATTTAAAAAATTCGTAAGCGGAACCCCTCTTAGTAAAAACCGTGCTGGATTCATTAATCAAATTTATGTTTTTTGATGGCTACGAATTGCTTCGGAAATTATTGATTCCAAAAATTTTCAACTATGGAGGAAAGGCTAAATGAATTATATCGAATAGTAAAATTAAAAAAAATTCTGCAAAAAAAAAGAGAGCGGGGGCCCAAGCTCAAAAAGCAGCGGTTTGTCCTCCAGGCAGTATTAGTGTAGCTTTGAGTTAAGGCAAAAAAACATCGAGAAAGAAACCCGAAGAGTTTTGTTCTTTATATAAAATTTTTATCATTTAAAGGTACGCGGTTTTACCCCCAAACGTAAAACATTTATTCCTACACGGGGGGGGGGGGGGGGGGGGGGGGGAAAAGTTTCGCTACCAGCAGGTTTCTTCGTCAAAACAGAGGTAGCGGTGAAGTAGGAAGTGAAGATGTAATGGGGCCCATCAGCTTGGAGCAAAAAGTATCTGAGTTTTAGATATTAAGAGAGACGGAGAAATCAGTGTCGTGGTTTCGTGCGGGGGCGGGTGGGGGTTTGGTGTGTGTTTTGGTGTGTGTGTGTGTGTGTGTGGGGGAATTTCTTGTTATTTTCGATTTTTTTGGGGACGTACAGTGTCTTGCATTAGGAAAAAAACGAATTTCCAAAAAAAGAAAGTGATAAATTTTTTTGTAGTACTTTTCTTGGTGAAAGACTAAAATAAACACAGAACATTTCTTACACGATAAAACGCTCACATATCACTTATAAAGCTGCTTAGTGCAAAAAAAACAAAATTCCCTTTAAAATCGTTATGAAATAAAAAAGAAGTCCAGTTTTTACAAAGAAACCCTCCCTTGGGTGGCCGGTGGGTAGCAGCTTGGTTTGCGGGTGTTACGTTAAAGGGGCTGTTTTGGTGGGTGTAATTAAGGACGAGTTTCGTGTGTCCCCCCCGAAATTTCCACCCACCTGGACAGTTGGGCAGTAGACAAGCTAGACAAGGCCCAAGAACCATCCAAAAAGGGTCCTTGGGAGGGGCCCAACACATACCCCACACACCACACATAACCCCGCCACTCACCCACCGCCCCACAACCCCCCCCAACCACCCCCCCCCCCCTGGGAAAGTGGGAAGGGAGTTTTTTGAGGGGACACAGGGACTTCTGGACACACGGGAAATAGGGAAACACCAAAAAAAACCGGGGGTGGGGAAAAGGGAAGGGTTTACATCCGGGGCCCACGGATGGAACCCGGGAAAAAGAACCCTACCTGATATGAGACACCCCCTTACAACCCGCCCATGACAAAACCCCCCAAAACACCAACCCGCCCACCCCAAAAATCCCAAAATCCACCCAACCAAAAACCCCCCACCCAACAACCCAACCCCCTGGGAAATAGGGAAGGGAGTTCCTAGGGGGCACAGGTGGATTTGGGCACACGAATTTTGGGAAAACACCAAAAGGGGGGGGGGAAAAGTGGAAGGGTTGACATCCGGGGGCCACGGAGGAGACCTGGAAACATAAACCACACCTGACATGACCCACCCACCAAGAACCCCACACCCCCCATCCAACCCCCCACCCAAAAAACCCCCCCAGCCCGCCCACCGGGAAATGAGGAAGGGATTCATCTGAGGGGACACAGGGGACTTGGACACACGGACTAGGGAAAAAACCAAGACAACCCGGGGGTGGGAAATGTGGGGGTTGACTCGGGGGCCCACGGGTGGAGACCTGGAAACAAAAAACCACACCTACTATGACCACCCCAACCATGATCACACACACACCCCACCCGCCCATCCAACCCCCCCACCCAACCCCCCGCCACCCCCCCACCTGGGGAAAATGAGGAAGGGGGTTCTCTGAGGGGACAGGTGACTTCTGGGCACACGGAATAGGGGAAACACCCAAAACAACCCGGGAGTGGGAAAAAGGGAAGGGGTTTACTTCTGGGGGCCCACGGTGGAACCCGGAAAATAAACCACACCTGATAGACCACACCACGATCCACCAAAACCACACACCCCCCCACCCCAAAAAAACCCCCCCACCCAACCCCACCTCCAAAAAGCCACCCCCCCATGGGAAAGGAGGGAGTTCATTTGAGGGGGCACAGGGGGACTTCTGGACACACGGAACTAGGAAAGCAAAAAAAACCGGGGTGGGAATGTGGAAGGGTTGACATCCGGGGGCCCCGGATGGGAACTGGAAAAATAACCCCCCAATGACTTGAAAACAAATCACCCACCAAACCCCGTATTTCAACACAACAAAAAACACAAAATAACCCCAATGGAAAGTGGAAGGGTTCATCGGGAACCCCCGGTTTTGGAGGCAGGGAAACAAAAAACCGGGGGTATGCCCACAACTTACCACACCTGACAACCACACCAACCTTTTACCACCCCCACCGCCCCCAAACCCCACCCCCCCCCCACCACAGACCCACCTGGGGGTTATAGGGGGCACAGTGGACCCTCCGACACACGGAATGGGGAACCCAAAAAAACCCGGAAAATGGGAAGGGGGCCCCCCCCCGGGGAAACAAGAACCCATGAAAAGACCACAAATCACCTCCATGACCCAAAGGTTTGAAACACGGAACTAGGAAAACTATTTTTTCCAAGTGGGGAAAGTGGATTAATAAGGTAACGGAAAATTTTAAGGAACGTAAAAAATTTAAAAATTTTTAGGGAAATAAAAAATAAATGAATTTTAAATTTTTTTTACATTTTTCAAATTATTGGTCCCTGGGTTATTAAAAGGGTTTTCTAACAAAAAAATTTTGAGGCCAAAACGGAGGGGAAAATTGAAAAGCATTTTAAAATTTTTTTAACATTAAAAACACTTAAAATCCACTTCTCAAATTTTGCCCTTTAAAAAACCAAAATACAGGGCAAGTTTTAAAAGGTCAGTGATCACAAATTTTTAATTTTTTAAAATTGCTTAAAAACTCGAACATATTAATAGATTTCTTATAATAGGGTTCACTTTACAATAAACCCTCTTACACTACAGAAGCTTGCTTCACTTTCTCCAACTTTCGCCTCCTCCAACCGAGATAAGTCTTAGCAATGAGTTCCCGAGAATTCCTGGGATTTTCTAGGGAGGCGAATGGTGGTTTTAGAGGTGGATACTCCCCTAGACCCTTCCTGGTCCAGAGGAAGGTATGAACTGAACTCTGTGAGGCTTTACCAGCCCACTTTGACTCGGTCGGAGCAGGGGTTGAGCAGCTCAAAACACCTACTGGTGCTTGGCCAGGTCACCAGCAGTTGACACAATTAAACAACCTACCTATATACAAAGCTAAGTAATACGACCAGATAATATTATACAGTCGAGTAAATCCATTTTAGCTACTAATGGAATTACTCCTGAATATAATATTAAGTGAAATAACATAAATACCATTGTGATAATAACAAGTAGAAACAGTCTACTTAAAATGAATAAAAGGGTGTAACACCATAATTGTTGTGTAATTTTATAAGCTTAACTTAGCTTATTTTGATTTCATAATTCACTTCAAAGCAATAATTCCCAACCGAAGATAAAAAAATAAAGCTCAAAATGACCGCTCGGGCACCTTTCGCTTTGCACCAAGGGTTTTTTTTCAAGAGATGGGTCGACCTAAAAGGATGCTCCTTAGAAAACACCAGCCAGAAAATGCCCCCCTGGGGTTTTTTTTCACTGCTGTCCACTAATTACAAAGGTTTCGTAGCTTACCCCCAAGATACAAACCCTTTTTTTACTGAATCCTGGCCATTGTGTGTAACAATGCACTCCAGTTTCATTAAAAAGCAGTAAAACCTATTGACTGGTTTCTCAAAAACGGATGGGAAAAGGGGTTCAAATTTAAATAAGCAAGATCCCCTTTAAATGAAAAAGCAACAAAGAGGGAAAGGCCAATCTAAGAAACAGGGGTGTCCCTCCAGGCAGTATTTGCTCAATAAAAACAGGCAATAAGCAACGAAAACGAAACCAAAAGAGTTTGTTAAATTTATATCAATAATTATCGCTCATTGTTCGCATCGCTTTTGGGGCCGTGCGGACCTCTGCGCAGACGCTCCTGATTGAGGGGGCTTGTGACATTTACCTTTTTTGAGCTGCTCCCCCCCGGCTTAGCGTGAAAACTTTTTTTTCCAACATGGCGCGCATAGCAACGGGCGCACAACACGTTTCGTTGATTGACCGGGGGGCTGTCAGGGGAGCCCGATGGTTTTTTTACTACCGGCGATATCCGTGAACCTACGGTATGAAAATAAAGAGAAAAGTGGTGTACACTTAAGGGACGCCCGATCTTCTTTTAAAAACGTCAGCAAATGTCTACGAACGTGGTTGATAAGAAAAAGAGACCAAATTATAGCCGTCAATTCAGCTGTATCAGACTCTTCATGATTTCACGCTTTACCAGGGGTAAAATCAGGAAGTGCCTTTTGAGGCGACTGATTTTGTTATAAAAGATGAACTACAAAATTAGGGGACGGTTCATATGGCCTCTGCAGTCGGGGGGCCGCGGGACCTTAGCGGGAATTTGGGGAGGAACAATTTTCAGTCAAAATGACCTACGCCCCCATCCCCATCCACCTATATTATGTTGCAAGCTTTTCAAACTCAAGTATAGTACATATGCGGAAACGTCGACGTGTCCGTTGGGCGTTAACCCATAGCGGCAAGTGGGTAAGCGTCGTGGGAATCTCCAACTTCGCAACAGCGACAATGGGAAGAGGTCGGGGAAGGGAGGGACAAAAGTCTTATGCTAACAGTCTCGACAAGGGCCCATCTTGGATTGGGGGGTGGGAAAAAAGCACGGGAGAAAACTTTGGGGATGAAATACAGCGAAAAATCACCGTCACTGGACATAAAAAAAGTATTTGAAGAGACTCTCCCCACTGGGGGGGAAAGGATGTAGCGGCGTCTTAGTGAAGCACTGATGTTTTTTAGAGAGTCGACGTCAACCGTGTGGGGGATCCAGGTGAAATTTTTTGGGATCGGTTAACATCAGGGGTGAGGCGAGGGATGAAAGCATTGATCTATTGTCGCAGGGTATGAGGTGAAGTGGGAAAGGGGAGTGCATCACGAATACTAAAGAAATCCCAATGCGGTGGGGGGTAGGACGCAAAAGCGAACTGCGACCCACGGACCAACACGGCTTACTCCTGCCCAAAGGCCAAAAAAAAAGTTTTTGGGCGGATGTACAGAGGAAGGGAACTGAATCCACGAAACAAGAGTTTATCAAGGGTGTTCCCAAAAAAGGGGGGAGGTAGGGGTGTTGTAAAATGTAAATGAAAAGTCATACCAAAGAACAAAAGGAAAATCCCTTTAATTACAAAAGGTTTTTGACAATAAATTTAACGGTTTGAATCTGAGGGGAAAGCGAAAGTTTTAATAAATTTTTTTGGTGCGTCTAGTTTGGGGGTTGGTATTTTCCAAGAACACAATTACAAAAGGTTTTATGGAAAAAAGGGAGGGTTACATGTGATAGGGAATATGCGACGAGGTTTAAAAAAGGGGGCGCGCCTTCTGGAAAAGGAAAATACCCTTTTGAATACGCCAAGTGAAAGGGGGGGGGGGAGTGATTAGGTGGATGGTTTTTTGGGGTAGAGACACAAAATTTTTTGTATTGTATAGGGGCCGCCGGGGGAGATGTCACTTAAAACTCATTTTGTACCGATGTTTAGTAAAATATCTACTTTTTTACCAAATTAGCGATAATAGGGGCGACGGGAAATTTGTGTAATACACGAAAAGATTGAGCCTCGAGGAGCGGTTGTTGCGGGGGTTCCTGGGGATTTTTTGACGATGTGGTTTTAATGGATGTGTGGGGGGTTGGGCATGGTGGAGCATATTTTCATTAGAGGGGAATTATCGGCGAGTTTGGGATAGAATGTACGTGCTTGTGGGGTTACAGTGGGAAGTAAATTTTTGATAAATGTGTTTTTTCCGGGATCATAGGGGAGTTGTAATGGATTAAATTGAGGTGTGCCTAGGAGGGGTCCATCTTTTGGAAAACTAAAATTAAATTTATTGAAGAGGAGGAAAGTGTTTGTCTTTGGGCATATGTGGAACCCCTGTGGTTGAAGCCCTGGAATGTGGCTTTTTTATTGGGGAAACGAACCCAAAAAACAAATTTTAAGGGAATTTTTAATTTAGTAAAGGGTGAAAATGATCAGTTACAATAATGTTTCCAACAATTGCTGTAAAAGCCCTTTGGCTAGCGTTCTTTTTGATTAAAAATAAAAAAAACCAACGATATTTAAGGGCAGTTGCGCGACTGCATGTACAAGCGAATGCAATTACCCTTTTAAAAAAATTGAAAGAATTGGGGGCAACTACAAAATTTACAAAACGAAAGGTTGAGGGGGAAAGGTTTAAAGGGGTAATCGAAGGGGTTTGTGGGAGATCGGCCGTCGGCGGTGGTTGGGGAATCAACACAGACTCCGCAAAGCAAGGGTTAATGGGTTGAATGTCGGGTAGGTATGCGGGGTAAAAGGGAAATCGGGGTTTTGACGACGACGGGGGGTATGGGGGGGGTATTTTTGATCGGGGTTTAAAATTTAAAACGCAAAGTTTTGGGAATAAGTGAAATTGCATTGCATAAAACGGTGGGTTTGGCGTTTTACTGAGGACTGATCTTTGATGGGGAGGGCCGTAAAGGGAGGGGGAAGGCTTGGGGCCTTTACGGGGCGAAATTAAGGTAAGGCCCGGGAATGATGGGTTCCCACGACTTTTATCTTAAAAGGGGGGGAACTTTTTAAGGGGTTTTTTGGTACGTTTATTCAATATAATGAAGCGGGATGGGTTTTAGGGGAACAAAAAAGGGTTGGTTTGGTCGCCGAGTTCCTAAAGGTAAGCCTTTAAACTTAAAAATTTTACGGCAAATCCCTTATTATGTGGGGTTTTTTTTGGGGAAGGATTGGGGTAACGATAAAAAAAGTCCGGGGCAAATGATGACAAGGGAAAATTTGGGTCCCGGGGCAGGTCAATGTAAAAGGTCACGGAAAAGAATAGAAGTTTTTTTAAGAAAGAGTAAATTGGGGGGGGGGGGGTTTTGGCTAAGTTTGGGAGGCGCATAGATAGTGTGGAAGGGGAACTTATGGAAGATCAGAATGGCGGGTTTTGGGGCAAAATATATCAGGGGCCAAATTAATTATCAGGGGCAACCCTTTCTTGGCGGGAAAGGGGAAGGTTGGGAATCAAAATTCAATGGGGGGGGGGGTTTGCGTAAAGGGTTGTCCCCTTTCAAAAATTTTTTTTTGCTTGTTTAAGACCCTTTTTTAAGAGGGATAAGGGTTTTTTTGGGAACAAATGGGATGGGTAATGTAAGGGGTGGGGGAGGGGGCCATTTTTGGTTTTTCGACGATACGACAATTTGGTGAGAAAAACAGGGATTTGCTTCGGTAAAAAAAGTTAGTGAAAGTTTTGAAAAGGCTCGGCTGCGATTAATACGGGGAAAACAAAGTATTAAATCTTGAAAGGGTCACGTGGGGAAGGGAAGGGTTTTGCTAAAGGGTGGAAAGGTGGACCAAATAAAAAATTTGGGGGGATCGTTTATGTAATGATATCAAGTAGCACAACAAAAAAAACGGGGCGTATCTTGATAGTGTTGAAGCGCTAGTGGAAAAAGGCTGCAAATTTAAGTTTGCAACAAAGGGTGTTTACAAGAAGTGCTATTATATAGTAAACTAGGCATGTTACTAATATTTCCATACTTTTTTGTGAGTTAAAAAAGGGTTTTAAAAAAAAAGGTTTTTGATTCTTTTGGGAACAGGGAGCGAATGTTAAGAGAGGGGTTGTCACACTCCCTTTTGGCCGTGGGGGGGGGTCTTTAATGTCGAAAAGAGATAAAAGTATGTTTTTAAAACATTTTAAAGCGGGGGGGGGGGGCGAAAAAGACGGTTTTCATAGGATACATCAGGATATCGAGGTGGTGGGGGGGGGGATTTCAGAAAGGTGAGGCATTTTACGGTCTTAAAAAACGTGGGGGATCCTTCCCATTTTAAAATTGAAAATTTTGATGGGGAGAGGGAAAGGCCCCCCCCGTGGTACGGGGGTAGAAGGATTTACCGATGTAGTTTGGCAAATATTTGGGGGCGTTTAAACAAATTGCGTTTAAAACCAAAGTCAAAAATTATGTAAGATTTTACATGGAATCTTGCTCGGGAAAGGTTTTTTATTCAAAAGAGAATACGAGAGGAGGGGGGAATGCAAGGTTTGTGGAGGATTGGCGACTATTTATCATACGGTTTTTTTGCGATTGATTGAACTTATAAGGTTTTGGAGGGGTAAGGTTTTAAGGTTAGGGGGGGGAGGGGTTTGCGGTCTTATTTTTTTTAATTTAGTATAACGGGGGTGAAAAAAGGGGTTTTAGAATGCAAATTGGGTAATGTTTAAGGTTTAAATATAATATGATGGGGCTAGGGGGAGGCGGACGGCGTGCAAAATTTAATGCTTTGGCAGCAACTTTTAAGGACACAGTGTAGGAAAAAAGGGGTGTAGGAGGGAGATGGGAGAGAGATTTTAGTGAGGGTTTCAAAATTTTTAAAACAAAAAAAGGTTTTTGGGGGTTTTGCAAAGGGGGTAAGGGGAACAACGGCTATTTTCCTAACAGGTGTGGCAATGGAGAGCGGGTTTTATGGATTAAAATTTGGGAGTTTTGATATCTAGGCAATAGGTTTTTGCCCCGGGGGTTTCAGAACTACACAGTATCATTGGAAGTGGTTGCACTACGATTGCATATTATTATTTTTCAGTATAAATCATTTTGGATTTAGATGAAAATTTTCAAAAGCCCAAATATTTATGGGTGCTTTAATGATTTTGATTCAATTGAAATGGTAAAAAAAAAAAAAAAAAAAGTTTCCTACATAAGAATTGGTTCTTTTTTATGTTATATTTTACGCTGTTTACAGGGCTTTTCAGTAATATTATATTACAGTAACTAATTGCATCATTTTTTCTTTTTTTTGCTGGATGTAAAAAAATCCTCGTCGTTTTGTTTTTTTAATTGGGGTTTTTTTTGTGGGAATTTTTTGATTTTTCCCGTTTCCTTCTTTGTACCTAAATCCTATGTCATGTTTTAAAATATCGGAAAATCGCCAAAATTAATGTTTAGGGATCGTGGGGTCTGTTGGGGACCTGAACTTAGATTTATCTTGCAACGTGTTTGGTTACGGGAGAAACCCCACCTAGTTGTGCCGATGTAGTCCATTATTATACGTGTGTCTGTGTTTTATCAGTGGGTTTTTTTTTTATTTCGTTTTATTTACAATCTTCAAAATTTTCCCGTGTTTTTTTTTTTTAATATGAACCTTTTTTAGAGATTTCTTTAACAAATAAACAATATCACGTAATTATGTGTTGTGTTAGAGTGAATTTCCATGTAAATACGGTGTTTTTGTGGTGAGGGTAACCACTGTAATAACGGGGTTTTTTGTGAGTGTATTTCACTGAATATACGGTGTGTTGGTGGAGGTGTATACCCCTGTAATTACGGTGTTTGTGTGGAGTGTATACCCTGTAATATACTGTGTTGGTGGAAGGGGTTTACACGTAAAACGGTGGTTTTGTGTGAGTGTATTACACTGGAATATACGTTGTTGTGTGGAGTGTAATTACCACTGTAATAAAAGGTGTGTTTGTGGGAGTGTAATTTTCCACTGTAATAACGGTGTGTTGTTGGGGAAGTGTATTTTTCACTGAAATACGTGTGTTTTGGTGGGGTGTAAACCCGTAATATACGGGTTTGTTTTGAGAGTGTATTAAAACGAAAAAAACGGTGGTTTGTGTGGAGGTTTCCACTTAATATACGGTGTTTGTGTGTGAGGTGTAACCCACTGTAATATACGGTGTTTGTGTGGAGAGTGTATTTTCACTGAAATATACGTGTTTGGTGTGAAGTGATTACCACTGTAATATACGGTGGTTTTTGGGTTAATACCACTGTAAAACGGTGTGTTTGTGTGGAGTGGTATTTTCACTGAATATACGGTGGGTTTGTGTTGAAAAGGGGGGTATTAACCCCTGTAAAAACGGGGTTTGTGTGGGATGTATTATCCTGAATATACGGTGTGTTTGGGGTGTATTACCACGTAAAACGGTGGTGTGTGTAGAGGGTATTAACGTAAAAAACGGTGGGTTTTTGTGAGGTGTATTACCCCTTAAATCGGGTTTTTGTGTGTGAAGTGTATTACACTGTAATATACGGTGTTTTGGGAAGTGTATACCACGTAAAATTCGGTGTGTTGGTTTTGAGGGATTATCATGAAAAATCGGGGGTTGTGTGGAGAGTGATTACCCCGTAATATAACGGTGTTTGTGTGAGAGTGATTACCACTGTAATATACGGGTGTTTGGTGTGAGATGATTTTCACGAATATACGGGGTTTTTGTGGTGGAGTGTTTACACGTAAAAAACGGGTGTTGTGGTGAGAGGGAGTATTACCCCCGTAAATACGGGGTGTTTTGTGGAGAGGGATTACCACGTAATATACGGTGTGTTTGTGTGGGGGAATTTTCCACTGAATAACGGTGGTTGTGTGTGAGAGTGATTACCACGAATATACGGGGGTTTTTTGTTTGGGGTGTATACCACTTAAAAATACGGTGTGTTGTGTGGAGGTGTATTACCCCTGTAAAAACGGGGGTTTTGTGTGGTGTATACCCCTGTAATAACGGTGTTTGTGTGTGAGTTGTATTACACGTAATATCGGTGTGTTGTGTGTGAAGGGGTTTTCCCCTGAATATACGGTGTGTTTTTTGGGGTGTAATACCACTGTAATAACGTGGTTGGTTTTTAGGGTTTTAACCCTTTAAAATACGGTGGGTTTTGTGGAAAATGATTTCCATTTAAAATACGGTGTTTTGTGTGAGATGTATTATCACTGTAATATACGGTTTTGGTTGTGAGGGGAATACCACTGTAATATCGGTTGTTGGTGTGAATGATTACATGAAAACGGGGGTTTTGTTGGGGTGTAATTTTTTTACGTAATATACGGTGTGTTGTGTTTTGAGTGAATACCCGTAAATACGGGGTTTGTGGGGTTTATGTTTACACGTATGAAGGGTGTTTTGTTTAGTGTAAAATGTATAACTTTTGTGTGTATTTTTTAAAATTTTTGGGGATTTTTTCCACTGTTTTTTAAAAAAAAAAAAAGTTGTTAGGGTAACAGTTTACGTGTTTTGTTATTTAATACCAATTAAACGGAATATTGGTTTTGTACCCGTAAAATACTTTTTTTAAAAATTTTTCTTAACGGGGTTTTTTTATCAAATATAGGGGGTGTAGGAAAAAAAAGTAATAACCTTTTTGGAGCGGGGGGAAATGTTTGTGGAGATTAACCAAATGATTGGGGTTTAAATTTTAAAACAGTTAATTTTTTTTAGTTAATTTTCCCTTTTTAATTCTTTTTTTAATTATTAACAATTAAATACTTTTTGGGAAAACTTCCGGGTGGGTAAAAGGGGAATTTTCCTTTAAACCTGTGTTTGAGTGAATCCTTTGGGTAGTGTTTTTTGTGATTTAATCAGTAAAATTTTTTTAAAAAAAAATTAAAATTTTTTTAAATTACCTTTTTCCCTTTTTTTGAATTTAACATTTATAGGGTTTGGGGAAGAACACCCGTAACCCGGTGTTTGTGGGACCCCCTGGAAAATAACGTGGTTACTGGAAAACCTTTAAATACTTTTGTTTTGTAAGGTTCCCACTTATTCGTGTTTTGATATCTTATAATTTTTTTTAAAATTTCACTGTTTCCTTTTTTAAAACATTAACTTTTTTTTAAAATTTTTATCCAAACAGTGTTTGAATGTATTAACCCCTTAAAAGGTTTGGAAAATTATCTTATTTAGGTGTTTTGGTTTGAGGTTTTCCCCGTTTGTTTTGTCTTTATAATGTTCGTTTGTGTGGTGTTTATCTTTTCTGTTTTTTTGAGATTGTTGCTTTAGGGTGTATGTTTATGTAACTTGTGTTGGTGTTTTTCCCCTGTAGTGGGTTTTTGGAATTCTTCTGTATACTTTTTTGGGGTGGTTAATTTTTCCTTTAGTGTGTTTTTTTTGTTTTAATGTGTTCCTGTAAATTTTTTCTTGTTGTTTTTGTGTATAATCCAAATGATACTGGGAATAGTTTTTATCCGAAAAATTTTTTTGGGGTTTTTGGAAATTGATTTTCACAAAAAGTTTTTTAAGTGATATAATTTAGTTTGTAAAGTTTCCAACGTTATGGGTTTGGGATTTATTCCAACTGTAATATTAAGTTTTTAAAAAATGTATTATTTAATTATGGGGTTTATTGGTTTTTATAATGTTGTTGTTTATTTTTTTCCCGGATACGGAAGGGTTGTAGTGAATCCACTGTATTAAATTTTTTTTTGTTAATTTTACCGAAAGAAAATGACGTTATAAAAACAAAATATTTTGTTATTTGATTTACGTTTATTTTTTTTTGGGAATTATTCCATACCCCTGTGTGGGAAGACACAATAAATTTTAAATAATTTTAAATTTTCACTGTTATATTTTCGGTTTTTTTTTCAATAAAAAAACGAAAAGGGGGTTATTTTTCAGTAAATAGGGTTTTTTTTTAAAAAAATCACTTCTTATGTTGGGAAAAATTGAACCTTAATTTTACCGATTTAGTGCAATAACATGATTACTTTGTTGAATTTGTATTTAAGAAAACTGTGTTGGTATGTGTAATAGTATAAGGGGGGGAGGTATGAATGGTGGGGTTGGGGGTGGGAGGTATCAATGTAATAAGTGGGGGGAGTATGAATGGTGGGGGTTGAAATGGGGGGATTAATGAAGGTGGGGTGTGAATTGGGGATATCAGTGGGGGGGTTTAATGGGGGGATATGAATTTGGGTTTTGGGTGGTGGGATATGAATGGGGGGTGTGAGGGTGGGGGGGTTATGAATGGTTGGGGTTTGGTGGGGGGTATTAAGGAAATATAACGGTGGGGGATGGGGTTTTGAAAAAAATTGTTGGGGGGTGGAGGGACATGTAAAAGGGTGGTGGGGGGAGGGATGGGGAATATACGGTGTGGGGGGTTGGGGGGAGTACCAAGGGAAATAGGGTGTTTGTTGTGATGGGATTTATTGTTTACATAATCTTTGTTAATTATATACCACTTAAAACCCTTTTTAAAGAATTTTCCACTTAAAACTTAAAAATTACAAATGAAAACCTTGGTGGAAAAAATTAAATTAAAGAAATGAGTTGTTTTTTGTAATTATTAATCAATTTAATTTTTTACCTGGGGTGTGGTTTTTATTTTTAATAATGTTAATAAAAATAATAACTGTTTGAGGACATTTATATTTTTTTTTACCATAACTGTGAAAATTTTAATAAATAGTAATGACGTTTGGGTTTAATACAAGGAATAATGTGTTTAAAATTAAAAAAACCCCTGTTAACTGTTTTTAATTCCCTGTTACTTGTGTTTGGGGTTTACTGGGGGAAAACGGGGGTGTTTTTATGACCCTAGAGGTGTCCAAAGGAGTGTTTTTTGGATAATTTTTCGGAACTTTTTTTTCTGCAGGCACCCGAAAAATATAAGTCAAAGGGAAAAAATTTTCTTAGGGTTTTGCTCCGGGCGAACATAAACCGGAAAATTTTAAAAATTTTTCCCTTTAAAATCTATGGTGGGCTCAACCTGGGTTTCGGGGGGGGGGTTGAGGGAGGTAGTTGGTGGAGTAAAGGTTGTTTGGTTAAGTGGGTTTTTGGAAGATGAATGTGCAAAATTTTATAAAATGGTGAGTTTTTATTGGGTATTTTTTTAAATAGGGGTTAAAATGGGGGGATCCCCGGGTGTGTAAAGGGGGTGAAAAGGAATTTTTAAAAGGAAAAAAAATGGGGGCTTTTGGGTAAGTTTTTTGGGTAAAATTTAAAAATTTTCTTTTTTATAAATTCCTATTTCTTAGGGGTTTAAAATTGGGGGGACGGGACAAAGGGTTTGGGGGGCTGGCCCGGGGGTGGGTGGCTGGACCCCGGGAAATATGGTTTCCTGGTGAGGGGTTTTACCTGGGGGAGTTGGGGGTTTGGGGGCTTATATTTTAACTTATGGGGTTTTTTACGGGAAAAAAAAATCCCTGGTAGGGGGATATGCTTTTATGGGTAAATGACCTGGGTATTTTGGGACCTGGGTTTGGATTTGGGCTGGGTTTAATGGGATAATTGGGCCCTGGGTGTGGGGGGGGTTTTGGGGACTGGGTTTGTGTGTGGTTCCTAGGGGTTTTGGTCGGGGGATTGTGGGGGTTATGGGGATGTGAACCTGGGTGTGGATATTTGGGGGCTTATAGGTTTACCCGGGGGGTTTTTACCTTTAGTGGGTGGTCTATTTGTGGGGTTTTTGGTCCTTTTTTTTATTTTTGGTCCTGGGGAGTTAGACCCAACTGTATACTGGGATTTGGCGGGGACCGGGAAATTTTTCGGGAACCCTGGGATTGATTGTTTTACCAAAAATATTTTACCCGGTTTTTGATTTCGTGGGTTTCCCCTTTTGGAATTTGGGGTTTTTTTCCTTTAGCGTGGGGGGTATTGAATATTTAGTACCTGGGAAAGGTTTATGGGTTTTGAGTGGGGGGGCGGATCCTGGGTAGGGGTGGTGTGGTACCTTTATATTTTGTGTTACCTTTTTAATGGGAAGTGGAAGAATACAAAAATTTTGCCATTAAATTTTTTTTCGTCCCTCTCTTTTAAAATTTGGATATCTTTGACAAAAAAAAAAAAATTTTGTTCCAAATATTCCCCCTGATCAAAAGGAAGAATTAAAAATTGTGAAAACTAAGTTTTCGGGTGGAAGGGAATTTTTTTAAAAAAATCCCCCATCCCCAAAAGGATTAAAGAAAAAGTGCTCTTCCTTCCCCCACACATTGAAGACATGCATATTTATTAAAATATTAAAAAAAATATTATATTTAATAAAATGATTCCTGGTGGGGATGAATAGATCTTAGGACAAGGGGGAGTCTTTTAAATTCCCCCCAATGGGGGCCAAAATTTGGGGTGTAGCAATGGTCAGTAAAGGTTAGTGGGATGCAGAGGGGATGAGTAAAAGTGTAAAATTGGGGAAAATGGGTGCCCGGAAAAGTGTGGAGTAAAAGGTATTGGAAAAAGGTAGTTTGGAAGACGGTTTGCCAAGGGGAGGTTGACTCCTTAAAGATCAGTGGGGTGTATTTTCCATGTTGGAATTTCCCAATTTATTAAATTTTATTAAATTTAAATTAAAATTAAATTTAAAAAAAAATTAAAAATTTTTTTTAACTGGCCCCCCCACCAAGAGGGGCCCAAAAAAAAAACTTTCAACCTCATTTCCCCATCACTTCGCCCAAAGGGGTTTACCTCAGTTTTTTAAATGAAATTAAAAATCCTTCAATGAGGCATTAATTTTATCCCAATCAAGTCCGCCTGGGGCCCCCAATTTCATAAGACTTTGCTCACAAACCCCCAAAAGAGTAATATTAAAAACCATTTGTCTCCATTCACTCCTATCGAACACGCTCACGCATGCCTGCTGGAAGTCCAAGCCCCTCGCACACAAAACCTCCTTTACCCCCTCCCTCCAACCCTTCCTAGGCCGACCCCTACCCCGCCTTCCTTCCACTACAGACTGATACACTCTTGAAGTCATTCTGTTTCGCTCCATTCTCTCTACATGTCCGAACCACCTCAACAACCCTTCTCAGCCCTCTGGACAACAGTTTTTTTGGTATATATATATATATATATATATATATATATATATATATATATATATAAATATATATATATATTTTTTGCAAAACAACCACAGTGAAAGAATAGTGAAATTCCAAGCGGTTTCGTGACTTCTCACATTATCAAAGAACAATAAAAGTAATACATCAAAGGAAGGCATATAAAGGGTCTAGACCACACCTCACCATCACATCCCAAAACAAAGCAATACCTGACACGCGACGACACACAACTCATAAGAAAGAGAACACTGCAGCAGGCCCGCTGGCCCAACTCGACTAGTACTTCACGGCATCCTACAAACATATATATATATACTATATATGTCGTGCCGAATATGTAAAACTGGTCAATTAGCAAGAACTCATTTAAAATCAAGTCCTTTCTAAAATTTTCTCTTGTACGTTTAAAAATATATTTTTTTCATTAATGTTAATGCAAAAAAAATTAATTTTGCTCCAAGCGAATCTTGGAAAACTTACCTAACCTTATTATAACAAGAACAATTTATTTTAGCCTAACCCAACTAAATATATTTTAGATTTGTTTACAATAATTAAATACTAAACAAACAGTGAAATATATTTTTTTCGTTAGGTTCAGAATGATTTTGGCGAAATTATTGCATACACAAATTTTCTCTTGTCCTCTATGGCAAGATGAGCGTTGCTATTTAAACCAAGATCGCTATTTAAACCAAGATCGATATATATATATATATGTCGTGCCTATTCGGCACGACATATATATATATATATATATATATATAATATAATATATATATATATATTCTAGGTATTATATAGTATATAGTAGGTAGTAGGTTGGTAGACAGCAACCACCCAGGGAAGTACTACCGTCCTGCCAGATGACTGTGAAACAAAAACCTGTAACTGTTTTGCATGATGGTAGGATTGCTGGTTTCTTTTTCTGTCTCATAAACACGCTAAGATAACAGGGATATCTTGCTACTCCTACTTACACTTTGGTCACACTTCACAGACACGCACATGCATATATATATATACATACATCTAGGTTTTCCTCCTTTTTCTAAATAGCTCTTGTTCTTTTTTATTTCTTCTATTGTCCATGGGGAAGTGGAAAAGAATCTTTCCTCCGTAAGCCATGCGTGTCGTATGAGGCGACTAGGATGCCGGGAGCAATGGGCTAGTAACCCCTTCTCCTGTATACAATTACTAAAAAAGAGAAGAAGAAAAACTTTATAAAACTGGGTTGCTTAAATGTGCGTGGATGTAGTGCGGATGACAAGAAACAGATGATTGCTGATGTTATGAATGAAAAGAAGTTGGATGTCCTGGCCCTAAGCGAAACAAAGCTGAAGGAGTAGGAGAGTTTCAGTGGGGGAAATAAAGGGGATTAAATCTGGAGTATCTGAGAGATTTAGAGCAAGGAAGGGGTAGCAGTAATGTAAAATGATCAGTTATGGAAGGAGAAAAGAGAATATGAATGTGTAAATTCAAGAATTATGTGGATTAAAGAAAAGGGTTTGGATGCGAGAAGTGGGTCATAATAAGCGTGTAGCACCTGAGAAGAGAGGAATGCAGAGGAGAGAGAGAGATTTTGGGAGATGTTAAGTGAATGTATAGGAGCCTTTGAACCAAGTGAGAGAGTAATTGTGGTAGGGGACTTGAATGCTAAAGTAGGAGAAACTTTTAGAGAGGGTGTGGTGGGTAAGTTTGGGGTTGCCGGGTTTGAAAATGATAATGGGACCCCTTGATTGAACTTTGTATAGAAAGGGGTTTAGTTATAGGTAATACATATTTTAAGAAAAAGGGGATAAATAAGTATACACGATTATGATGTGGGGCCCGAAATGACAGTAGTTTTTTGGATTATGTATTGGTAAGATAAAAGACTGTTGGTAGACTTCGGGAATGTACATGTTTTTAAGGGGCCACAGATATATCAGATCACTTTCTAGTTGTAGCTACACTGAAGTAAAAGGTAGAGGGGGATACAAGGAAAACAGAAGCATCAGGGAAGAGAGAGGTGAAGGTTTATAAACAAAAGAGGAGGCAGTTAGGGTAAGATATTAACAGCTATTGGAGGATAGATGGGCTAAATGAGAAGCATAGGCAATGGGGTCGAAGAGGTATGGGGTAGGTTTAAAAATGTAGTGTTAGGTGTTTCGGGCAGTAAGTTTGTGGTTACAGGAAAGTGGGTACAGGAGGGAAGAGGAGCGATTGGTGGAATGATGATGTAAAGAGGAGTAGTAAGGGAGAAAAAGTTAGCATATGAGAAGTTTTTACAAAGTAGGGAAATGATGCAGGAGGGAGAAAATATATGGAGAAAAAGAGAGAAGTTAAGAGAGTGGTGAAGCAATGTAAAAAGAGAGCAAATGAGAAGAGTGGGTGGGAAAGTTATCAACAAATTTTTTTTGAAAATAAGAAAAAGTTTTTTGAGTGAGATTAACAAGTTAAGAAAGCCTAGAGAACAAATGGATTTGTCAGTTAAAAATAGGAGAGGAGAGTTATTAATGGAGAGTTAGAGGTATTGGGAAGATGGAAGGAATATTTTGAGGAATTGTTAAATGTTGATGAAGATAGGGAAGCTGTGATTTCGTGTATAGGGCAAGGAGGGAATAAAAATCTTGTAGGAGTGAGGAAAGCCAGTTGTGAGTGTGGGGGAAAATTCGTGAGGCAGTAGGTTTAAAAAGAAAGGGGTAAGGCAGCCGGGATTGATGGGATAAAAAATAGAAATGTTAAAAGCAGGGGGGGATATAGTTTTGGAGTGGTGGTGCAATTATTTAATAAATGTATGGGAAAAGGGTAAGGTACCTAGGGATTGGCAGAGAGCATGCATAGTTCCTTTGTATAAAGGCAAAGGGGATAAAAGAGAGTGCAAAAATTAAAAGGGGATAAGTCTGTTGAGTGTACCTGGTAAAGTGTATGGTAGAGTTATAATTGAAAGAATTAAGGTAAACGGAGAATAGAAGCAGAGAACAAGGAGGGTTTAGGAAAGGTAGGGGGTTGTGGACAGGTGTTTTTCAGTGAAAAAATTAAGTGAACAGTATTTGATAAAGGGTAAGAGGGCTTTTTGGCATTTATGGATTTTGGAAAAGGGTATTTGACAGGGTGGATAGGGGGGGGAATGTGGCAGTGTTGCAAGGGGATGGTGTAGGAGGT
>NC_069497.1:13912177-13937239 GCF_026875155.1 Cherax quadricarinatus | reverse complement strand
ATCAGTGGGTAATTGGAGTACTCAAATAGTGTTTTGGAAATGTTCAAAGGTGTTTTTGAAGGTGTTCAAGAGTGTTTTGAAGGTGTTGAAGGGTGTTTTGATTGAATTCAGCGTGTTTTAGTAGTTTTCAGTGGTGTAATTGGGAGTACTCAAATTGTGTTTTTTTTTGGAAGTGTTTCAGTGTTGATTGGAAATGTTCAAAGGTGTTTTTGAAGGTGTCAAAGGTGTTTTGAAGGTGTTCAAAGGTGTTTTGAAGGTGTTGAAGGGTGTTTTGATTGAATTCAGCGGTGTTTTAGTAGTATTCAGTGGTGTAATTGGGAGTACTCAAATTGTGTTTTTTGGAAGTGTTTCAGTGTTGATTGGAAATGTTCAAAGGTGATTTTGAAGGTGTTCAAGAGTGTTTTGAAGGTGTTCAAGGGTGTTTGAAGGTGTTGAAGGGTGTTTTGATTGAATTCAGTGGTGTTTTAGTAGTAATCAGTGGTGTAATTGGGAGTACTCAAATAGTGTTTTGGAAATGTTCGTGGGTGTTGTGGGATGTGGGTGTTGTTGTCGAACTAGAGATACCGAAAAAAGATGTTATAAGTGGGTTGTTGTTGGGACTTTTTCTGATGTAGTGTGTCCCCTTAATAACTTTAATGAACTAAAAGGGTAAAAACGAGAAAATGCCTAGTCTGGAGACTGAGGGATGAGTTGTAATTTAATGAAATGTGTAAGTGCAGATAAATTAGAGATGTCAAATCTTATTTGGGAGTACTCAAATAGTGTTTTGGAAATGTTCAAAGGTGTTCAAAGGTGTTTTGAGTGTGTTCAAATGTTGTTTTTTTTGAAGGTGATCAAGGGTGTTCAAGGGTGATTTGAAGGTGTTCAAAGGTGTTTTGAGGTTATTCAAAGGTGTTTTGAGTGTGTTCAAATGATTATGAGAGTGTTTTGAATGTGTTCAAATGTGTTTTGAAGGTGTTCAAAGGTGTTTTTGAAGGTGTTGAAGGGTGTTTTGAGTGTGTTCAAGGGTGTTTGAAGGTGTTGAAGAGTGTTTTGATTGAATTCAGCGGTGTTTTAGTAGTAATCAGTGGTGTAATTGGGAGTACTCAAATAGTGTTTTGGAAATGTTCAAAGGTGTTTTGAAGGTGTTGAAGGGTGTTTTGATTGAATTCAGCGGTGTTTTAGTAGTATTCAGTGGTGTAATTGGGAGTACTCAAATTGTGTTTTTTTGGAAGTGTTTCATGGTGATTTTGGTGGTGTTTTGAGTGTATTCAGTGGTGTTTTAGTATTCAGTGGTGTATTTGGGAGTACTCAAATGGTGTTTTTGGAAGTGTTTCAGTGTTGTTTGGAAATGTTCAAAGGTGTTCAAAGGTGTTTTGAGTGTGTTCAAATGTTGTTTTTTTGGAGGTGATCAAGGGTGTTCAAGGGTGTTTTGAAGGTGTTCAAAGGTGTTTTGAGGTTATTCAAAGGTGTTTTGAAGGTGTTCAAGGGTGTTTATGTGAGTATTCAAAGGTGTTTTTGAAGGTGTACAAATGATTAAGAGAGTACTTATGAAGGTGTTCAAATGATGTGCAAGAGTACTTATGAAGGTGTTCTGGGAGTATTCAGAGATGATTTGGGGGGTGTTCGAATGATGATTTTGGAGTATTTCAGTGTTGTTTGGAAATGTATAAAGGTATTTTTTGTGAGTATTCAAATGATTTATGAGAGTGTTTTGAAGATGTTCAAAGTAAAAGTGCGTATTTAACTTCGTAATATGTAAAATTGTGAGTAGTGAATTTAACGAAAGTGGATGTAAGCGATGTGGTGACTTTCTGATGCATGTGTCCCCTTATTAACTTTAATGAACTAAAAGGGTTAAAACGAGAAAAATTGGGGGTTATGAGTGAAAATTGTGAGGTGTTGGTTGGAGTGTGAGGGTGGGTAAAAGGGTAGACAAGATTCAACCTGTGTGCGCGGTCATCACGTGACGTCACTGACCGTCGAGTAAACACATTAATGAGAGGAATAATGACGTCACTGACCGCCGAGTAAACACCCTTCATTAGACCTGTAGTAAGCATGCCCCATAGGAGGAGTTCATTTGAATGCTTACCCCCAGAGGGGGGAATCCAAAAACCTTGATCCAAGGAGATGGAGTCTTGGTATTATCGAGAAATTTTGGGGTGGGAGTGAAAGTGAGAGGGGTAATCCAAAAATTTGATCCAAGGAGATGGAGAATTTCGAAAACCCATAGGGGGGATCCAAAAAATTTGATCCGAGGAGATGGAGTCTTGGTATTGTCGAGAAATTTGAGGTGGGAGTGAAAGTGGGAGACTTTGATATTGAGAACCCCATAGGGGGGAGTATCCAAAACTTGTATTATCGAGAAAATTTGGGGATGGGGGGTGAAAGGAGGGGTACCCAAAAAACTTGATCCGAGGAATTGGAGAATTTCGAAAACCCCATAGGGGGGAATCCAAAAAACTTGATCCGAGGAGATGGAGAATTTCGAAAAAACCCTATAGGGGGGGAATCCAAAAACTTGTATTATCGAGAAATTTTTTGGGTTGGGGGTGAAAGTGGGAGGGGGATCCGAGGAAGTGGAGACTTTGATATTGAGAATTTTTTGGGGTGGGGGGTGAAAGTGGGAGGGGGAACCTCAAAAATTTGATGCAAGGAGATGGAGAGCACAAGAATATGAAATTCAAAAAAAATTCGAAAAAAATCGGAAAAAAATTCGAGGTGCGGGGGCGATCCGGATGACGCTGCAGAAGGCGCAGCAGAAGGCGCGGGCGGGGGTCGCGAAGGGCGCGGGCGGGCGCGCGGGCGGGCGGGGCGCGCGGGCGGGCGCGCGGGCGCGCGGCGGGCGCGCGGCGCGACGGCGGGGGTCGCGAAGGGGATGGGGGGTCGTGGGGGGGGTATTGGTTGGGGGTCAAGGGTGAGGTAGTCTCGAGGGCGAGGTCATGGTCAAAACCGGAAGTAACACCTAGGTGTGAAAAGGTGATCCTCCAGCCGCTGGTCCTAGACCGGATGGGACCTCCCTGTAGAAGGCCTAAACCGGAAGTTCCTCGCTCAGTGGAAGGCCCTAAACCGGAAGGGACCCCCCTGTAGAAAACTTCACTACTTATATATATATATATATAAATATATATAAAATATATATATATATATGCAAAACAACCACAGTGAAAGAATAGTGAAATTCCAAGCGGTTTCGTGACTTCTCACATTATCAAAGAACAATAAAAGTAATACATCAAAGGAAGGCATATAAAGGGTCTAGACCACACCTCACCGATCACATCCCACAACAAAGCAATACTGACACCGAACGCGAACGACCACAACAATAAGAAAGGGGGGGGAGAGAACACTGCAGCAGCCCCTGGCCCAACTCGACTAGTACTTCACGGCATCCTACAAACATATATATATATATATATATAGATATATAATATATATATATATAATATATATATAATATATATATATATAATTATTTATTTTTTTTTATTATCACACCGCGATTCCCACAAGCAGGTGGCCCCCGAAAAAGAAAACTTTCAACCATCATTCACGATCCATCACTGTCTTGCCAGATGGGTGCTTTAACATACAGTTTTTTAAACTGCAACATTAAACAACCCCCCTCCTTCAGAGTGCAGGCAAACTGTACTTTTCCCCAGCATACAGGTCTCAAGCCGCCTGCCGGTTTTCCCTGAATCCCCCCTTCATAAATTTACTTTGCTCCACACTCCAACCTGCACGTCAAGTAATAAAACCTTTTGTCTCCATTCACTTCTCTATCAAACGACGGCTCACTGCATGCCGGCTGGAAGTCCCAAGCCCCTCGCACCACAAAACCGCCTTATACCCCTCCCTTCCAACCCTTCCTAGGCCGACCCCCTACCCCGCCTTCCTTCCACTACAACTGATACACTCTTGAAGTCATTCTGTTTCGCTCCATTCTCTCTACATGTCCGATACCACCTCAACAACCCGCCTCACCCGCTGGACAACAGTGTTGGTAAATCCCGCAACCTCCTCCTAACTTCCAAACTACAAGATCGAATTCTCGTGCATGATATTCACACCACAACACGCCCCAGACATGACATCCTTCCACTGCCTCCACCTTCTCCTCGCTGCAACATTCATCAACCCACGCTTGCACACCCATATAGAGCGTTTGGTAAACTATACTCCTCAGACATTCCCCCTCTTTGGCCTCCAAGGACAAATTCTTTGTTTCCACAAAACTCCTAAGTGCACTCACTCACATCGTTTTCCCTCAGCAATTCTATGATTCACCTCATCTTTCATAGACGCCATCCGCTGACTACGGGATCCACTCCCAAATATCTGAATACTTCACCTCCTCTATACTCATCCCTCCAAGCTGATATTCAATCTTTCATACCTAATCTTTTTGTTATCCCTCATAACCTTTACTCTTCCTGTTTCAACATTAATTTTCTTCTTTTGCACACCCTAACCTAATTCATCCACCAATCTCTGCAACTTCTCTTCAGAATCTCCCAAGAAGCACAGTGTCATCAGCAAAGACAGCTGTGACAACTCCCACTTTGTGTGTGATTCTTTATCTTTTAACTCCACGCCTCTTGCCAAAACCCTCGCATTTACTCTCTTACAACCCCAGCTATAAATATATTAAAAAACACGGTGACATCACTCATCCTTTGTCTAAGGCCTTCTTTGACTGGGAAAAAAATTTCCCTCTTTCCACATACTCTAACTTGAGCCTCACTATCCTCGTAAAAACTCTTCAATGCTTCAGTAACCTACCTCCTACACCATACACATTGCAACATCGGGCCACATTGGCCCCCCCTATCCACCCTGTCATATACGGCATTTTCCAATCCATAAATCCACAAAGAACCTCTTTAGGCCTATCTTAATACTGTTCACATTATATGTTTCCACTGGTAAACTACCTGGTACACAACACCCCCTAACCTTTCCTAACGCCTCCATGTTCATCTGCTATCCTATTCTCCGTCTGATCGCTTAATTCTTTCAATTAAACTCTACCATATCACTTTACCAGTACACTCACAACTATCCCCCTATAATTTTTGCACTCCTCGTATTATCCCTATGCCTTTAATACAAAGGAAACTAAGGCCTGCTCTCTGCCAATCCCTAGGTACTTACACCTCTTCCATACATTATTAGAATACTTGCGACCAACCACTCAAAACTATACCCCCCCACTGCTTTGAACATTTCTCATCTTTATCCCATCAATCCCGCCTCTCTTACCCCCTTTCATTTTACTACTGCTCACGAACTCCCCCACACTCACAACTGCTCTCCCACACTCCTACATGATGTTATTCCTCCTTGCCCATACACGAAATCACAGCTTCCCTATCTTCATCAACATTAACAATACCTCAAAATATTCCTTCCATCTTCCCAATACCTCTAACCTCTCCATTTAATAACTCTCCTCTCCTATTTTTAACTGACAAATCCATTGTTCTCTAGGCTTTCTTTCTTAACTTGTTAATCTCACTCCAAAACTTTTTCTTATTTTCAACAAAATTTGGTTGATCACATCTCTCCCACTCTCTCATTTGCTCTCCTTTTTACATTGCTTCACCACTCTCTTTAACTTCACTCTTTTTCTCCATTGTACTCCTCCCTCCTTCATCACTCTACTTTGTAAAAACATCTCAGATGCTAACTTTTTCCTCCCTTACTACCTCTTTACATCATCATTCCACCAACGCTCCTCTTCCCCTCCTGCTACCCACTTTCCTGTACCACAAAACTATCTGCTGATCACTCTAACACTAACAATTTTTAAACCTCACCCCATACCTCTTCGACCCCCATTTGCCTTATGCGCCTTTTACCCATCTATCCTCCAATAGCTGTTTATATCTTACCCTAACTGCCTCCTCTTTTTAGTTATAAACCTTCACACTCTCGCTTCGCCTGATGCTTCTATTCTCCTTTTATTCCCCCCATCTACCTTTTACTCCAGTATATTATATATATATTATATATATATTTATATAGATATATATATATTATACTATAGATATAATATATATATATATAGTATATATATATATATATATAATATATATATATATATATATATATTATATATATACATATAGTCGTGCCGAGTATGTAAAACTGGTCAATTAGCAAGAACGCATTTAAAAGTCAAGTCCTTTTCTATAATTTTTCTTGATACTTTAAAGATATATTTTTTCATACGTTAATGCAAAAAAAATTAAGTTTTGCTCCAAGCGAATCTTGAAAACTTACCTAACCTTATTATAACAGAACAATTTATTTTAGCCTAAATACCCAACTAAATATATTTTAGATTTTGTTTACAATAGATTTAATACTAAACAACAGAGAAATATATTATTTTTCGTTAGGTTCAAATGAAGTTTGCGAAATTATTGCATACACAAAATTTTTCTCTTGCCTCTATGGCAAGATGAGCGTTGCTATTTAAACCAAGATCGCAAGTTTCCTCCTATCGGCACGACATTATACATCTATGATATTATATATATATATATATATCTATAGATATATATAGATATATATATATAATATATTAAATATATATATATGTAGATATATAGATATATATATATATAGATATATATATATATATTTATATATATATATATATACTGAAAAAAGCATAAATATGAATACAATGGCAACAATGTATCAAAAGGTGAATTTCTCAGCTCCTGCTCCTCCGAGGCTGACGTGAGCCAAGTATTCAGCAAGCATTTCCCCTCTGGATGGCGACGCCCTGAGGCCCGCTGGAACATGAAAGTGCTGCCCTTGGTTCCCCTGTGGTGGTCGAAGAGTCGAACCCTGAATTCTTTAAGGAAACGGTGTGGCATTTTTCCCCATGAATCCCCAAGGTCTCTGATCCCCACTGGGACAAATTGATACTGTTGGCTAATGTCCCTGTACTTGCTGATCTTGTAATCCTCCCTTTGTCAGCAGCTTCCGCCCTGTCGCCCCTCACTGTGATGGATATAGTTGGTCAGCCAGTGTGGACACACAGTATAGTCCCATGCTAAGAGCTTGCCATTCTTCCAAGGATCGCTGTGATCCCGTCGGGGCGGTTTGCTGGTTGTGGGTATTGTTTGCGCAATGAATCGTGGCTGACCCTCTCGGCAAGGCATCCATCTGTACAAGGGTGCTCTTAAGATGTCGTTGACCTCATTGTGTCTTGCATGCCACCATAAAGCTAGGGATCCTTAACCTTGTCAAACCCTGTGTAAAAAAAAAAAAAAAAAAAAAAAACGATGAAGCAACAACAAAAAGTACTATGAAGATAATGAAAAATAAAGAAAAAATCGAATATGACTTAAGACTATAATAGTCGGTTTAAGTTTTATTAATAGCACGAGGAGCATTTATGTTGAATTTCATTTGTATACCGACTCAAAAAATCTTCACTGCATATTATATATTCTTTATATGATGACAATAATGATATACAGTACTTGGTAAACTTTTTATCAATCTAATACAGATGCAGTTTATTACTAGAGATAATATGGAGGTAAATTAACGGCTCAGTCTCTTAGCCTTGATTGGTGTTCATGGGTGATACAGCAGTTGGAGAAGGCGTTACAGGTGGACGGGACACGTTGATGGAATTAGGTACTTAGGCATAGTGTTGCACCAGTGGTTGGCAAAGGAGTTGTAGAAGATATCTTTGTACCAAAATTCCATGTAGTTGTTTTCTGAGACAAGTATCATTACATTAATGATGTAGATTGCTGACACATTGATTTTTTTTTTATATATTTTATTTAAAAGACATACATAGTACATAAAAATAAACGACAAATTACATAGTGAAAACAGTGATGAAAAATTCTGCATAGTACATGTACTTTCCAATTAACATATTACATCTGAAAGACAAATCTGTACAGTAAACAATGACCACTCCAATCCTTGAAGTAATGACATTATGTCTGGAACACTAAATCAAACCTAATGACTCCTTGGCAAGTACATCTCATTCCTGATTGTACATCCTGCCACGGAATGTACACCTTACATTCTGAAAACACTACCCCCCCCCCCTTCTTGCATGTCAAGCCACCTGACACGTAACAATCTTTATATGTAACTGTATATTGTATGAAATACTTTCATTATTCCATATTGAACAACATGATACGTTCAGTATCACTCAATGTATTGATATAATATAAAATTCAATTCTACATGATTCATGTACAACGTATATCTACTAAACACCCAAACATATCACCTTCTCCAGGAAGGTATAAATATATACATATGTTGCATACACTTTACAACACAACCAGTGAAACTACAAAAACCTAATCCTATGTCATCCATCAATTACCCTATAATATATATCAACTCAACGGTAACCTAAACCTACGGGCTCTATAGAGCTCCCATGAAAAAAAATATGTAATAAGAAAACAGGATAAGTCAAGCTTTCTAAAAATATTTCACCCATATCATTAAAACCACTACTAAGATGTAAGTCTGTTAGCACAAAACATAACAGTGCATGACCTTCACACGTCGATAAATACTGAAGCCTTCCTACCACACGCAATACTTCATGTGTATATATATATATATATATTTCGCATTCACACAGTGCACCCACACTGTCATTTCATTACACACATACCAATAATTTCGTTGCAGATATATAATATCCCATCACATTACGACGTCTGTCCTCCTTTGTCAATTGCATAATTAATAATTAAATTGAAGAACGTGTATCGTTCACAACACACAACCCGCTCATCACACAGTCAAAGGCACTTATGTCTCAGTACTATATTCATTCTCTTCCACACTAAACCCTTTCACACTGTCCTTATCGTGAAGCCAGCCCGCCGCGACCCCTTACATTGCACGTAAATCCCATAAATCCCTCAACCGAAAACTCTGATAGCCCTCAGTAAAAGCATTCTCCCAACTCCCTCCATAAATTTCCCTATTACGACACTTAGTTCTGTAAAATGTCGCAGCTAACACCTTTATCCTCTCATCCACGCCCACCTCCCTCATGGCCCATGACGTATATATAAAATCCGTGACCAAATACGCCACTGCATTCTCCACCATCTTACTCACCCCACCTATATCCAAACTTAAAGCCCGCAACACCTGCAATCCTCCCCCACCCACTAACCTGAACACCTTTCCTAACCAGACCCGCACCACTTCTATACAGTCACAAAAATATACCGCATGCAAAATTGTCTCCATGCTTCCACACGCTCTACATTCCCCTCCCTCCCTTATCCTCCTATTGAATAGGACAACCCCAGACGGCAAAATCCCATGTAAAAATCTAAACATTACCTCCCGAACACCCGGTTTTACACGTAATAGTTTTAGACGCGTCCATATTTCGTTCCACGCATACATAGGGTATGCTCCTTCAACAGCAGCCACCACTGACCTACCTTCCACTCCTTCGAGGACCCGCAATTTAACACACAACGGATCCCTCACTGTCATTAATAACCTCAACATGGCCTCACCAATTATTAAATCCCTACCCCCCCACCACCGTTGCATATCCTTACGTACTCGCACAAGTCCACCTCCCCTCCCGCACCCCTCCCTTATATAACTTCGTTTTAGGTACACGCTCATCATCCTTTTTTCCAGAGGTAAAAGTCCCAGCCCTCCCCGACTGACCGGAAGTGTTAACACCGCTCTACTTAACCATTCGCAGCCCGATCCCCATATAAACCTAAAAAACCCATGTTGTAAACGTTTCACCTCACGTCTCATCAGCGGGTACATGACAACGACATGCCATATCTTGCTGTACAATAGCACGTTCGTCACTATTACTCTTTGATGCAGCGTTAGTTGCGCCGCCCTCAAACCACCAAGTCTTTTCGATACTCCATTCACTATTCTCACCGAATTCACCTCTTGAGCCACCCGTGTATTTCTCACATAAATTATCCCACATATCATTAGTTGATCCACCACCTTCCACCCACCCCCTACCACCTCATCCCCATTTGTACTATCCCTTAGGTCTAGAAACTTAGTCTTCTCAACATTAATTTTCATACCTGAAGCCTCCCCAAACACATCCACCACCTTACCCACCCTAAGCAAATCCCCATTACCTCTCACTAAAACAGTCGTGTCATCCACATAACCTACGATACCAGCCCCCCCCCCCCCCCCGGTCAGTACCCTCCCCACCTCCCGCAACACACCTCCGAATGGCCCTATAAAATGGATCCTGTATACACGCAAACAATATTTGTGATAGTGGGCAGCCTTGGCGCAGTCCCCGTCGCATCTGTATTTTAACTCCTAGCCTCCCGTTAACCTGCACCCTCATCGACGCCCCCTGATACAATAATTTTGCCCAAGATATTATTTCTTCCCCAAAACCTTGCCAACGCATGAACCTCCGTAACCCTTCCCTTTCTACACTATCATAAGCAGCCTTCCAATCTAACGCCAATACACCTCCATCACCCAACTCCCCCTGTTTCTCTATAAATTCTCGAATCATGCCATGCCCTTCATACATCGACCTTCCTGGCACCCCATATTGCCCCCTATCAATTACCTTGCCTATTACCCTCTTGATTCTGTTCCCTAATATTCTCGCAAACAACTTATAATCTCCACACATAAGCGAAAGTGCCCGATAATCCATTACCGTTGACTGCTTCCCTTTCGGTACCAACACCACAACGGCCGTCCGTTGCTGCTCTCCCATTACCTCAGCCGCCTTAAGTATGTTAAACAGCCTTACTAAAAAAACCTCAGAACCCCCCAATTCTTTACGTAGAAATCATTTGGCAGTCCGTCTATACCCGGCGCTTTTCCCAAGCTCACTCCTGACAACGCCTGCCAAATCTCACACTCCGTAATCGGCCCACCTAATGTCACCCGATCTTGACCATCAAGCTCACACTGCACATACTCTCCCATTTCCCTCAATGCCACCTCACGGAAGCCCACGCTTTGCGTATATGACTTAAACCAAACGTCTACATATCCACTCATACCCTCTGTCGTTACCAATGCTTGACCCGCTCTATACCCTTCCATCCCTACATGTACGTTTAACCCCATCATCTCCATCGTCACTCTCCTCTTTCTCTGGCCTCTTAACACGCAAGCCGACGGCCGGTCACCCCATAGCACTTCTTCCAATCCTCCCATAATTCGCACACCTTCAAAACGCTCGTTTTGCAATACCCTAATACTCTCCTTTAAACCCTCAATGTCCTGCACTGGATAGCTTGCTCCTCCTCTTGCATAACAGTCACGCAGCTGCCCTTCAAGATATCTTTGAAACCCATACTTTAACCGATTATCTTCCCTCCTACGACAAATATAATATTCTATGATACGATTTTTAGCCACCGAATCCCACCAATTTACCAGTTCATCATCCCCCGGCGCCTCATCCACCAACCGTTCCCACAATTGCGCAAAAGACTGACGACATTCCTCACCCTGCAAAAGCTTCACATTTAACTTCCAATAACCTTGACCCCTTCTAGGCAATCCCTCCCATTCTAGGTCCACCATTACTCCTCTGTGATCCGAAAAAACCGCGTCCACCACACGCACTCTGCTCACTATTACTGTTCGGGGCACATACAATCGATCCAGTCTTGCCGCATATCCACGTCTAACAAAAGTATGTTCTACAACCCCACCCCCTCCAACGTCCATTAACCCCACTCCATTTAATAATTCCCCCAAAATCCCCAAACAACACCCTGCCCCTCTAGGTTCCACATCCTTACGCCTTATCACACAATTCCAATCACCACCAATTACAGCTACACCCGGCAAAGCACGCAAATAATATACTAAGACATCCTTCACAAATTTATTCTTAATACGCACATCTCCCTCTGCTGGACCATACACACACCAAACTCATCTGTACCCTACCCCACCACCTATCTACACGAATCACCCTCCCCTCCCCACCCTCACAATGCCTCACTACGAATGGGCTAGTTTCCCTTACCAGGATGTCAACTCCTCCTTTCAAACTTATCGCATGCTCCACATACACATTATACCCATTCACCTTCAACTCATAACCTGGTCTGTAGTTGTGTTCCTGCACGAACACCACGTCAACACTATTACGCACCAAATATTCACTAAACCATACACACTTTCTCTCTGATCTCAATCCATTAATGTTCAATGTCATGCACTTGAAGCTTACAGAGTGGTTTTCCTTCTTGACCCTGGTACTGTCTTGCCACCAGATCGTTTCGTGACACCTCGGTCCCTCTCCCCCCCTTTAGAAACGCTCTTAACCAACTCCTGCCCTTTAGGGCCGCTGTGTCCTCTCTCCGTAACTTCCGCCCAGGACTTTTTGCCAGTGCGCTGAGCAGGCGTGATCACGTCCTCGGAGTCAGATAGCGCAGCAGCGCGCTTCCGTGATGCTCCCTCTGCTTGCATCATGTCGTCTGATACATTGTCCCGGTGGACCTCCACCTCCACCGCTTGCATCAAAATATTCTTATCACACTGCGCAGACCTCAGATCCTGTTCCACGCCCTGATCCACAACA
Organism: Cherax quadricarinatus; assembly: GCF_026875155.1. Lineage (NCBI taxonomy): Eukaryota > Metazoa > Arthropoda > Malacostraca > Decapoda > Parastacidae > Cherax > Cherax quadricarinatus. Next base: position 13,924,659 of record NC_069497.1, on the reverse strand, counting down.
GACCCAAGAACTAGATCTGGACTCCCAACCTTCCCAATACTCTTGTCAGCCAATAACACATTTAAAGCCATGGCTAATGAGTCTTCCACATCGCTAGCACTCGCAGTCGGGGTGTCCTCTTCCAACACCTGAGCTGCGTTCAATGAAGGGGTGTCCCCCCCTCGTCACACGTGCTGACTCCGTCTCCTCCGCTCTCTCGACCTCCTCACTCCAGGACCCACCTTGTGTAGGCAGAGTCACATAAGGCAAATCCTCACTCTTCTCTATTGCTGTATGTCGTTGCCTTTGTTCCATGTTGCTACGCCTCCTTCCACACAGAGCCGCTAGGTGATCATATGACCCACATAACCGACAGGTCCGGCGTTGCCCAGCGTATGTCACAAACACCTGGGTACGAAATTCTGGCAGCACTACGTACGACGGAATAGGGTAACGTAACGTCATCTTCACAGAATACGATCCTTCGAGTTTCCCTGCGTATGGCCCAGTGGCCCACTTCCCAACAGTGGCCATATGTACTGTACCATATTTGCCCATCGCAAGACGGATGTCAGAATCATCCGCCTCGAATGGCACATTTCTAATCTTAACCCATGTGTAATGGCGAGAAACGTCGTGAAGTCGCACGGTCACAGCGGAGTTAACTGTCAAAGTAACCTCCTGGTACTTGTCTACCACCGCCTCATACACACTTGCCAAATTAAACTTGACAAAGATCCTCGTCGTGCCATTCAGCGCTACTCCATATATCTCCTCGTCAGCAATACCATATGTATCTCGTATGATTGCAGGTAGTATCAGGTCCATAGAAGTTCCTGTCACAGCCCCACGGATAAGCTCAACACAGACTGTGTTTATGCGTCTCCGGCTTGCCTGCTGCCATGCTGTGAAAATATAACTGCCACTAATCAACGCCAGGGCCAGCAGCAGCGCACGTCCTCACTACTCAAAGGTTGAGTGACGAAACGAGGCAGCTCGCCTGAAAACAGCAGAGGGGTGCAGGGCACAACCGCACTCCACCGTGGTCAGGCAGCGAATGTGCCATTGATTATTAAGAGACAGGTGCAACACATGGATATTTTCTGTTGCCGAGACGTGTATATAGACAGAGATGAGCAACTCTTAAAGTATATGCCAAGTCTAGATAATAATGAATCTGGAAAGTAAATTTATAAAACTCATTGAATATAATATAATAGAGTAGTGTGACAATTATTAGTGAAAGGGGACGCATGTGTGTCTTTTTTTCCCTTTTTCTTAATTATTTTTTGTACAGTTATGAATTATATAATTAATTCATGTATTCACTTAGTTAACTAAAAACTATCACCTTAGCTTCCGAAGCGTGATAAATAGATATTTTAAGGCCTAAAATTCAGGACTCAGAAAGTTATTTATATTTTAATTGTTATTAATCAACACATATATTAGTTGTAGAAATATTTGAGACAGAGATTCTGACTTGAAAATTAAATTAGTTTCTCAGATGTTCCGTTTCCGAGTCCACAAAGGAGTGAATAGTATCTGAGACAGACAACAAGAAAGACAGGGAAACACATAGACACAAAGTAATACATAGATAAACACATGGAGAGATAAAATAAAGAAACTACAGAGCAAGCTGGATATCTCAGGCCGATTTCCCTTAACCTTTTTTCTAAGGACATTCCCCTTAGCTCTGGAACTGCCTTTTTGCAAACATCAGCATTTTCCAAATTTCTTTACTGCTTGCCCAGGTGGGGGTTTCCCAAAATGGTGCGCTACTCCAGTAGGGCGTTACTCAGGGTGTAAAAGGTCTTGAACGATTCCTTACTGGGTCCCGGGAACGAAATTGGGCCGGGTTTGGCCGGGCGCACTTTTGCTGAGCAGTTTTTGGGATGATGTGCGCCTCGGGAGATTGCTTGTTTATACCCCCCCAAGACCCTTTTTCCCTTAGTGGGGGTTTGCAGTCTTTGGCCACCTACCTATTCCTGTCTGGGTCTATTTTCCCCTTTCCCTCGTTTTTTCTGGTTTGCATTTGGGGGGGGTTTAAAATTTCGGGGAGCCAGTTGCGGGGACCAGGCTTCCACCCTTTCCCCCAGCTTTTGTAGTCATGCCTGACCTCATCCGTTTTAATTCCTCTTTAGTTTCACACATAGCTACAGGACACTTCTGATCTTTCCCTTTCCCGTCAGTCTTTTCTCTTTAACCACAAAAGCAAGCCCTTTGGATGCCCCCTGTGTGTTGTTGGTGTGGTGTGGGTGGGGAAGAGAGAGAGAGAGAGAGAAAAGAGAGAGAGAAAAGAGAGGGGTTGGGGGGGTGGGTGGGTAAAGGGATAGAGGATTGATGGGGGGAAGGGGATGGATAGATTGATGGAAATGAATAAAACGAGGGGTGGATGGATCAATTTTATGGGGGGGATGGATTGAGGGGATGGTTGATGGATGGAGGAATTGGGTGATGGGTTGGTGTGTGATTTAGCGTTCAAAATCTTGACATACGTATCTCTGTTGGTCTATACCCCAGATATCATTTTTTAAACAAAAATATTAAAAGGGATGTGTACATGTGAAAAAAGTTTATTTTTTTTCCCTCTCCCCCCCGCACGGCATACATACTCGCAATAATAAACACACGCAAACACACACACACACCACAAAACCACAACAACACACACCCAACCACACACACACACACACACAAACGCACATACACGCGCCACACACACCAACACCCCACACACACCCCACCAACACCAACACACACACACCCCACACACACACACACACGGGAAACCGGAAGGTGAAGGAGATTTTTGCTGACTGAAAAGAACGGAAAACAAAGAAAATCAATTCGGAAGGGAAAAGGAAATTACAAGGTAGGGGGCCCGGTGCTTACCCCGTCCTGGGAGGCTGAAGAGAGCAAAAAAAGAGTATTGGCAGGGGTTTAAAGGGAAATTCGAAACATCATTAAACAACAGGGGGCAAATTTTATAGAATTGGGTAAAAGGTTGTTTTTAAAAGGGGAAATCACTTGAGGGAAGAGGGACTGACACATCTCATCGTTATGAAAAAGGAAAAAGGGGGAAAAAAGGACCCGAAAAAAGGTGCAATTTTCCCTTAAAAGGAAGACGTAGAGAGAACATTGTCCCAAGCATTTCGCCAGGCAACACCCAAAAGGGTGTACAGTAAACCGAGACTGAAAACTTAAGTGAAGCTTTCAGGAACCTCAGCTAGGGGGCCTCACGCCCCTAAAAAGGGTAATCCAGCCGGGTTTGGTGTAGAGGCCAAATATGGAGCTCGAATTTGATAAAGCATTTAAAGAAGCTATAAAAAAAAGTAAAATTTTTGCATTTAATTTTTTCCCGGTATCTTATAGGAGGGGCCTAGGGGATCAAAATCACCGATTTAGATAACAAAGGACCATTGGTGACGTTTTACGAACTAAAAAATACTGGGAGGCATTAATGAGGGGGACAGGGAGAGGGGGCGGGGAGACATGAGGGGGTTAAGAAATCCCTTTTTCCCCTTCAGCAGTGGAAGTGCAGCAATTTAAGGGCAAAGTGGTAGAGGAAGAATCCATCAAGCTTTAATATATTTTGGGGGCCCAACAGCCAAGAGAGTGAACCCTAAAACCCAAAATGGGTGAGAAAAACACACACACCCCCACACAAACAAAACCCACACACACACACACACAACAACCCCCCAAAAAAAAAAATTTGGCTGGGACAGGATAATAAAGCTCTATCATCCCACTTGAAAACAAATGACATTTTTAAAACATTAAATAAATAAAATATTTAGTTGCTGGATGGGCGTCTATCACAACACAAAAACCCCATATATACACTTTTAATCACAGAGTGTGATCCCATCCCACTCTTTGCATAAGACATATTTTTAACACAGACCGGTAGTGTTTGAAGAAAAACCCTACTCAAATTGTTTCAGTTTTGGGTTGCACCTGTCACGCAAAATAGATTCAGCGTTGCCCAGTACATTTCGGAAAGACAACTTTTCAACGAATACACCTATACGGCTGGGTAGCTTCAAACCAGACTACACCTGTTGGGGAAACAATGGTCCGGTTATTATGTGGCATGTAGGGTTGTGGGGGGGTTGTGATGCTCCACCCTCTTCTCCATGGATGGGAAAGGCACGGGAGCGGAGCATTCATTATTTTTTTGCGTGGCAATTAAAAATAGAGTTGGTAACAAAAAATTATGTTTTCTGACATGAAAAGGAACAGGAAACTTAAAAAACAACACATTACAGGGTAATTTTTCTGGAAAGGGGTTTGGAATTTTTCATTGGTTGACTAAAGCATTTCATCGTCATTAAAAATTTATTTGCTTTGTTTTTACAATTCTTAAAAAATTTAAAAGAATTTAGACAAAAATTTTATCAAAGACCACAGACTCGCAGAAAACATCAAACATCAGAGCCCCAGGGACAACAAACTTCTCTTTTAAAGGTCCCAGCCCAAAAACACTTAAAATACGTAAGTCCGGGGCCCCCACACACTTTTATATGTAGCACGCCTTAAAACACTTCTATATCAGAGCCCCTAAAACCCCGTTCTATCATAAAAGACCTGGACTTTTCTTTAGATTTCCCAGACCACACACTTCAATCAACAGAGAACCAGACCCCACTTGGGTTTGAGAGAAAAGGGAACATACACTTGAGAAGGGGTATTCTTATTCTCTGATGATAGAAGGGGGTTGTTTTTCTGGTTCTCTGAGTAAGAAATCAGAGAACCTGTCTACCTTAAAATTTCATCAGAGAACCGGAAAACACGGTTATCCCCAAGAACCAAATACAATTTCTGTCATCGAGAACAAACGCATTTCAAGATCAGGAGCCAAAAAGCAGCTTCAATTATCAGAGAGCCAGCCCACACTTTTCTACACCCCGGCCCGGAAAATACATTTCTTCATTGAAGAATAAAAAAAAATTTGGTTACAATAACCAGACCACACGTTTTATATCAATAATGAAACACATTTTTTCATGAGAAACCACGCCACATATAGGCACATTTCTACACATTATCCAAGTTTACAAAACCCTTATCTCGCGCTAATTTTTTTTTTTTCTTTTTCTCTCCTCCCATTCACATCTTTTTCGATTTCACTTCCTCCCACCTCGGCACACCTTTTCCACTAATGCCATCTTCCTCCGCTTCACTTTTACCGCACTTCACATCCCCCCCCACTGCCTCCCCCATCTCCCCATTCCTAACCCCACCTCTCAACATGCACATTTCACCCACTACTTGAACACCAAACCCACATCCGCACATTCTCACACGCCCTGCACCCCATCCATGGTTCACATCTCACCCATACTTGTGTAAGGATCTCCATGGGGCACCCGCTTTTCTCCCCGCTAATAAATTTTTCTCGTGTGTTTGATTTATGCACTCTTCGGCCGCGCTCGCACCCGTCCCTGACCGGCCTCTTTCCCCTTTCGATTTTCCAAAAAGTTCAAAAACTTCCTCTTCATGACTTTCGTGGTCTCTTACTTTCCTCCCTGTGCTCCCTTTTATAAAATAATTTTCTGTACTCATCCAGTTTTTTTGCCTCTCCCCTGTCTTATCCATACATCAGCTATACGATAGAACATAAGAAAAAAAGGAAAAAGGGAACACTGCAACAGCTAGGCCCCATGTGGGACAGGTCCATGGTTTCGTGTGGGGTTTGGGTAGGGATACGGGGGTTAAAGGTAAACACCTTTTGGATGGAAACATATATATTGTAAACTGGGGAAATAGGAGAGGAGCCCGCCTGCCGTGTTCTGCCTTCTTCTATGCCTTCGTAAAGTGAAAAGAAGCAGCTGCCCATCTCCATTACCACAGTCTGAAAATATAGTGTTCCCACCAAACAAGGTGTTTACCTTCAACCCCGTATCCTACCCAACCCACAGACATTTGGTGACGCGGTGGGATTCGAAACCCCCGCCTCCCAAGGCTGGTCCCCAAGCCAGACCTCAAACAAGCGTCTACCCGCCACAACATTTTTCACTGTTTATCTCTTTGTATTGTGTTTTTCTGCTTTTTTGCATACTCCCGAGGGGGTTTACCCGGTTTGCAAGAACCAGTAAGACATCTGGGGCGGGGGGGTCGAACAAACCCCGTCAGCCCCAAACCCGATACCATCCAACCTTTTCCTGCCCAAACCAGTTTTCCCCTCCCTTGCGTGCCCTCGTGAGAATTACAAGATTCTGTGGGAAGGGTTAAAAATTACCCGCCCAACTAAACCCCGGGGTCTTACCCCCCTACTAAGAACCCGTGGGTACAGTCTTCCTCATCGCTTTGTGCCAAGCTCCAAACCATTCTGAGTGCTTTTCATTTTTGTGTGTTGTGGGATTTTGTGGGTCGTTTTTAACCGTCGGCTTTGAAATATTTCGGCCAGTTAGGGGTTCCCAGTAGGGTTACGCCCTTCATCCCATGGGCCCATCTCCCATTACCACAGTCTGACAAATAGCATTACCACCAAAAAGTGAGTTTCCTTTTCCTACCGAAAACCCCCCAAAACAATGGGGAAATGCTTTGACCAAAAGGGGTCACCCCCTCAGGTACCTCCCTTAAGGAAGGAGCCGCTTCTGACCCAGTAGCACCAGCCCGTCAAGTACAACCCCACCCTACCACTCGTGTATTTATCGAACCTATTTTTTAAAAAATACACAGCGTCTTTGCTTCTATGACGGTACTCGGGGTTTTTTTTTCCCCTCAACCACATCTCTTTTCCCAACCAGTGTTTTATCTCTTCCTGAATCTGAAATTTTTCCCCTTAAAACCATTGCTGCATCCTGCCAGGCTTTTTATTTTTAGCACGCTTTTATATCCCTTTATTATTCCTATTTTACATTTTTTGCACCCAAACATATATCCCCTAATTCACCTTTCTAAAAGTGCAGCATTTCTATCACACGGATAAAGTGCATTTTCCCGTCAAGCGCTTCTACATCAAAAACCCACGTAAAAGGTAGCAGCGATGGAATTTAGCAAAAAATTTTTATCCTGGTACTGCCTTTACCTTTTTTTAGCGATTGATTACGAAAAAGCAAACTTACCTGTTGCTTTTTTTTAAGATTCTCCTGCCCTCTCTTTAAAGACACATTTTAAAGGGTCAACAAAATTTAGGCGAAGCAAACTAAAATTTATAATGTAACGCTTTCATATCTGATAATGGAAATGAGGTTCATAGTAAGGCTGTTGTAGGAAGAGCTTAGGGTGCTCTCTTTTAAAGGAATAACATCAGCCCATACGGTACGCTCGGATTTTATGTTAATCTGACCCTCTACAAATCTGCGATTCGTGCGAGGTGGGCCGGGGTGTTGCCGCAGATGGCGTTAGTACAGGGGTTTTGGTTTGGGACTCACCAAAAACCCCAAAATCTTTCATTGTGACAATAAGAATTCTGACCCGTTTTAGACAAGAGGGCACGTGAACAAGTGTGACGTAGGATAATATACCCTGTCTAGTTGTTTTTTTAGGAATGGTTACAGGGCCCCAGTACCGTCACGTTTTCTATCATGACTCGCAGGGGTTTCTTCCTTTTTCAAGGTCAAAAAATCGTCAAAGGCCGACAGAAAATGAGACACTTTAAGACTGAAAAGGCCCCCCGACATGCCCCCGTGATGGAAGAAGAAAAAAATTGGCAAATACTGCAATCTTGTTGCCCTTTGGTAAAAAAGTATTTTTTTCTTGCCCGTCTGCACGCGATCTTTTTCCTAAAAGTGCTGCATCATAAATCAGCTTCGGGCTGCTGGACCAAGACTATCAGGGGCTAGTTGACGGGTCTTTTGGATCCGCCCAACCTATCCACCGGCCAGACTCATAGGTTGATGTCCTCCCCATATGTGCACATTTCGCCATACCCGCATTTTCCTAACATGCCATTCAAAACCCCCTTCCTGAGCACTTAAAAACACATCTCACCCCACCTACAGATCCCTCCCGTTCGGGTGCATCTATTTAAAAACAACATCTTACCCCTACCACGCCTCTCCCACTACCTGTACGTCTCTCCCATTACCGTGCATCTCTCCCCCTTTTTGTGCATCTTTATACCTGTGATTTCTCCAACTACCTTTTTATTTTGGTGCATCAACCCCTTTAAAAACAATTTTTGGTACCTTTAGACTCACGAAATGTAAAAGAGGATCGCAAAAAAATCCCCCCCTGTTTGTGGGTTGTCCTCTAGAAATTCAACCCCAAAAAGATTTTGCGTTTTTTCCCTGATTTTTTTATCTGTTTTAAGGAAGAATTCATGGGGTAATTGGCATAAACACGAGGGAAGGAGACAAAAATCCATATTTTTATCCTTTATTTTCGATTAAAAAGGTATAGTGACGCCAGATGTGGGAAAAAAAAACCTTTTGTACTTTTAGACTTTATTGGGAAAAAATTTTCGCCCCTAGTGGTTTCTTCAGTCCTAACTTAGAACTGAAAAAGTCACTCGTTGGGGGGGGGGGGGGAGTTTCCCCCCAAGCCCTGAACTCACATAATTTTTTTCTTTTTTTACAACTTTCCCTAAAACCCGACGGAATTATTAAATTTGTAGAAAGTTCAAAAAACCACTGATGAGAATTAAACATTGGGTACCTTTGTTTTTTTTTATTTAAGATTTCGCCTCCAGTTGTTCCTCAGTCCAAACAGGAAATCTATCTGGCGAGAAAGAAAGTGAGTTTAGTAGGGAAACGTAGGAAAGCAGGTCAAGAAAACTGAAAATTTACAAATTTGAAGAGGTTGACTTTGAAAGGACCTGACCACGTGGGGCCCGTTATCTCTGCTGTGTTCCTCCTCAGTATCGATAAATAAGACACATGTGCAACAGTTACTAGCTTTATTTCCCAAAGTTTCGCCCCTTTGTAGTCTTTTTTTAAAACGAATGCAAAAACAACAGAAAGCTAGGGACTGCCACCTCAAAACAACGCTTCCATGTGGCAGACTTATTTCATCTTTTTTACATCACTACCCAAACACCTTTACCAAAAACCCTCCCACCCCCAAAACACCACCTCCACTAAAATTTTTCACGGGTTTCACAAAACCACATCCCGCCACAAAATTTTAGTATGGTCTACCTTACATTTTATAATAGGATATCCCTCTTTATTTTTTTAAAATGCTGTTAAGGTTAATTTTAAAGTGAATTTTATTAGTTTTTTTTAGGCTTTAATATTTTTACCCGAGTGGGAAACCATTTTTAAGTGCCGGGTTTGCAGTTAGGTACTGAGGTCTCCCCAGACGTGACCCAAACCGACTCGGTTTCCACTCATGGGACCGTGAGTAGGTTCACCACCCCTTTCTCTGAGTAGCTTTACGCAATTGCTGAGAGAGGTCCTTCACTCACTCTGACTAGCACTCCCCCTTCAGTCCGGCTTGCATAGCCAAGGGAGCATTCCTCACTCAATTATTCATTGACCCCTCATAAGAGACATGTCAATTCTCGAACATGTCAAGTATCGATTCCCTTTCTTAAACTTGCACTTTCGAGTTATTTAATTTTCTAGCGAATTTTAAACTTTTGTTGACTGAACAAACCTTGTTGGCCTTGGGTTGATTTGTGGTCTAGCTATTTTAAGTCTGTGGGAGGTAATGGACAAAAACCGTTTTCTTAAAGTTCTGGTATACTCGATTGATGTTAGGTAAGTCTTTAAACCATTATAAAATCACTTTGTGGTTAAGTTTAATCCCTTATGGGGGATATTTTTTGGGGAACTTAGTACAAAGCCCACCTCAAGAGGTTCATTTATTCATATCAATTCTGGAAATACCAAGAAATGTAAGAGTTAAAATCCTTATTTTTTTATTAAACCAAAAATTTTATCACCATTAAGCTAAAACTTTACTAGTAAAGATTTTTAAATTTTAGTTTTGTTTTTGTAATCCTGAATTCTTTTTGAAAGTTATTTTTACAAAAAAACCCTAAAAAGGCCCTATGTTCAAAAAGAATGTTCCTTAAAAATCTACCATACCCTTGGGAAGGTTAAGAAGACGTTTTGTAACACAAAATCACCTCACCTGCCCCAAAAACCCCCAACACCGCCCAAAACCAAACCCCCGCCACAAAACCCCAACCCTGCACAAAACCCCAACACCTGCCACAAAACCCCCAACACCTGCCCAAAACCCCCAACACCTGCCACAAAACCACCAACACCGCAAAAACCACCAACACCTGCCACAAACCACCATGCACCTGCCACAAACCACCATCACATGCCACAAAACCACCATCACCTGCCACAAAACACCAACACATGCCACAAACTCACCATCACTGCCAAAAACACCAATCACCCTGCCACACAACCACCATCACCTGCCACAAACCACACACCTGCCACAAACCATCACCTGCCACAAAACCACAACACCCTGCCACAAAACCATCAATGCCACAAAACACAACTTCCAACTAACAGCATCATGAAGCTTGCACCCACACAATAGGTACAGCTACAACCCGTGTCAACCGCGCCACGTAAGCCATGCAGGTGTTGCAAGTTAGGTTTTTCGCTTGCAGAGCCTGTTGGCATCAGCTGGTGCAATAACACGAACCACTGGAATATAGTCGCCACTCACCCCATCCACTTTACTGAGGCAGGCTTTTTTCCTCCACCTGTCCGTTCTCCTGACAATTTAAAATGTTTTACAACTTTTCTCCCCTAACGTTATTAATATTTATATTATTTTTTGTTAAACTTTCTTAATTTTTTTGTCTATACTTTTTAATTCAGGGGGTGCGTTTGGAGATATATACGCTAATTCTGAAAATAATCGATTTTAATATTATCTCCCCAACCCAAGTATTTTTGTCATTTTTTCAGGAATCACACATCAACAGAAATCATTTTTTACCATAGATATATATCTTCAAAAATGTTTTTGTACAATTTCATAATGCATCCACATTGCCCGACTAGACGCATTAAACTGCCTACTAAAAAATAAAAGGAATAAACCGCTTCAGAATACTAGATGCGTGTTGATATATATCACATGGGATGTGGTCAATCCATCCAGACATAGATCAGACTAAGTCCCTGACTCAACCCACAAGACTCCAAGTGATCTTCATAATTTATTCCTTATCTTCTAACCATCATGTTCTCAACGTTTTATACCATCAACTGTGTATTGACTTAGTGAAGAAGTTTTAAGTATCGTCAATGAAGTACTTCTTTCTTAATTTGTGAACTTTACGTCTATCTATAAAACACTGAATATCAGTAAGCAAAATTTGAAAAAAAAAAATGAGAATGAATATTTCGTGAGAAAGCCGTTTTATTTCAGATTACAAACAAATTCTTGGAGTTTAGGTGTGTGTGGTCAGCAAAAGCTCTAACGACAAAATAACTTACACAATCCCGTGTAGTCACTCTGAGTAAAAATGCGTAGGAGAAACAGGCAGAATTTGGGATGAAGGTTTGTGTGTTATAAAGAAATATTTGAAGTACAATGCTAGTTAAACATTGTGGAAACATTGTGGAAGAGAAGAAATGTGTGTTAGAGTGGAGGAGTGACTTTTACATTTGAGATTAGGTTTAGATGTCTGCTGCTGTAAGCATCTCATCATGTACTCCACAGTATTTTATTACAAATTACTATTTCTTGAATGAGTCATACATTACCCGTCTTCATCTTATGCAACTCATCATTTTCCTGTATGATTCGCATTGATAAGAAAAGAAGACTAATTTGATTAGAATTGTTGTCTCGCAGTCAAATTGATCGATCTTTCGAAATTAGCTAATCCATAAAACCCCAGTGTAACTAACCTATCCATACTATAATTTCAAAATGATGGCTCTCTAATAGTTTTCTTCAGTAATATTTATTTCTGAAACTGTCCCGCTACGATATTATGTACAATCATTTCTTAATACATTTTTTTGTTAAGCAACTCCCAATTACACCTTTCCTTAATTAAACCTTACTCTCTCCTGTCATTCTAATAATCCTACGAAAGTATCTCAGTAAGATATATTTGATAATGATTCTACTAAATATGTTCACACGCAAGAAAATATGTAACTCACGGCTTATCAACAGTGTAACAAACAACTCAGCAAAAGTCTGCTAACGACACAATAACTTAACACAATCCCGGTATCACTCTGAATAAAGAATCGTAGAAGAAACAGGCAGGATTTGTGCACCAGGTTAAATAAAGCAAAATTGAGTGCAACACAAGCTTTTCACAGGACACAAACGACAGTTGATGGAATTGGTTTCGATCACAAATATCTTCAAAAAACTTAATATGTACAGACACTGTTGTGTGGAATCTTCTTCACATTAGCTTAAACAAATAAAGCCACACAAAACAAAAACAAATGAGTATCCTAGACACGGAACATTGGTTTTTTAACACAGGGCCGTTTTCCAAGGCAAAGGTGCAGCTGAAAGAAAAAAAACTTTCATCGTTCACTATTCACTGTCTTGCAGGAGGCGTGGCTGTCACTATATGATAATTAAATAAGCTT
>NC_069497.1:13882177-13909677 GCF_026875155.1 Cherax quadricarinatus | reverse complement strand
CTACCATCACACTACCACCACACTACCACCACTACCATCAAACTACCACCAGACTAATTGACATTAGTACAAATCTCATAGATTTGGAAAAAGAAATAGATAACATGCCATTCATTCAGTATCTGGATCGGATTCATGAAATGCCCCGTTTATAAAAGTTGTAGTAGATCACTAGCTAAAAATTATAGACCAGTAGTCCTAACTTCTCGCATCATAAAAAATCTTCGAAAGAGTGATGAGACGGCAGATTACAAATTTCATGGACCAGCACAACCAGCATAACCTGAATCAGAATGATTTTAAAGCAGGACGATCATGCCTGTCACAGCTGCTGAACCATTATGACAGAATTACAGAGGTGTTCTAAGACGACCAAAACGAAGATGTGATTTTCACAGATTTTGCAAAGGCTTTTGACAAATGCGATAATGGGGTGATAGCGCAAAATGAGGGCCATGGGCATTACGGGGAAGGTAGGCAGATGGATTTTCGGGTTCCTAACACACACAACTCAGAACGCAGTAGTAAACAAAGCAAGATTCAGCATCAGTGAGATAAAAAGCTCTGTTCCCCAAGATATTGTCCTCGCACCTCTGCTGTTTCTCATCTTCATAACTAATTTAGATGAAAACATCCGTCACACTTTTGTATCATCATTTGCAGATGACACCAAAATAAGCATGACAGTCGTAGTGACTGTCATGCAAGGTTTTCCAGTGGACAGTGAAGAACATGACGTTCAATGGTGGTAAGTTTCAGCTGCTTAGGTATGGAAAGGACGAACTCAAAAGGAACACTATATACAAAACACAAGAGGGTCTACCTGGAGTCTACCTGGAGGGCATTCCGGGGATCAACGGCCTCCCCGGCCCGGTCCACGACCAGGCCTCCCAGTGGATCAGGGCCTGATCAACGAGGAAGTTGCCGCTGGCCGCACGTAGTCCAACGTACGAACAACAGCCCGGCTGATCCGGCAGTGACTTTAAGTATCTGTTCAGCTCCCTCTTGAAGACACCCAGGGGTCTATTGGTAATGCCCTTATGGCTGGGGGAGGCTTTTGAATAGTCTTGGGCCCCGGATACTTATTGTGTTTTCTCTCAGTGTACCCGTGGCGCCCCTACTTTTCACTGGGTATTTTGCACCACCCGCCCAAATCTTTTTTTTCGTAGGGAGGATTCCCGTGGCAGATAAGTCCCTTCGAGTTTCCCTGCGTATGCCCAGTGCCCCACTTCCCACCCAGTGGCCTTATGTACTGATACAAATTTGCCCCATCGCAAGACGATTCAGAATCATTCCGCCTCGAATGGCACATTTCTAATCTTAACCCATGTGAAATGAGACGAACGTCGTGAAGTCGCACGGTCACAGCGGAGAGACACTGTCAAAGTAACCTCCTGGTACTGTCTACCACCGCCTCATACACACTTGCTAAATTAAACTTGACAAGATTCCTCGTCTGCCATCAGGCGCTACTCCATATATCTCCTCGGTCAGCATACCATATGTATCTCGTATGATTGCAGGTAGTATCATCCATAGAAGTTCCTGTCACAGCCCCTCGGATAAGCCCACGACAGACTGTGTTGATATGCGTCTCCCGCTTGCCTGCTCCATGCTGTGAAAATATAACTGCCACTAATTCAACTCCAGGCCAGCAGCACGCACGTCCTCACTACTCAATGTTTAGTGACGAAACGAGGCAGCTCGCCTAAAACAGCGAGGAGGGTGCAGGGCACAACCGCACTCCACCGTGGTCAGTAGCGCGATGTCCATTGATTATAAAGACAGTGAAAAAAACAACGCGCGAGAGTGAGTATTTCTGTTGCCGAGATGTGTATATAACTAGATGAGCAACTCTTAAAGTATATGCGCACATCTAGATAATAATGAATCTGGAAATAAATTTATAAAACTACATTGAATATATATAATAAGTAGTGAGACAATTATTAGTGGAAAAGGGGACGCACGTGTGTCTTTTTTTTCCTTTTTCTTAATTTATTTTTTGTACAGTATGAATTATATAATTAATTCTTATTCACTTAGTTGTCTAAAAACACACACACACATATTACTTCCGAACGTGATAAATAGATATTTAAGCCTAAAATTCAGGACTCCAGAAGTTATTATATTTTAATTGTTATTAATTCAACACATATTTAGTTGTAGTAATATTTAGACAGAATATCAGACTTGAAAATTTAAATTAGTTTTCTCAGATGTTCCTTTTCCGTGTCTCACAAGAGTGAATAGTATCGGACAGACAACAAAAGACAACATCACACACACTACAGTCATGACAAAGTAAGACAGTAGGTGAGAGAACAACACTTGAGAGATTAAAAAAGTAACTACTTGCAATCGTTGATATGCTCAGACCTATTTCCCCTTATCCTTTTCTTCTAAGGTCATTCCCTTTAGCGCTGAACTAGCCTTGTTCTACCTCACACTTTCTCTTATTTCCTTGTCTTGCTTGACCAGGGTGGTTCCAAACTGTCTTCATACTCCAGTAATGGGCGTTACGTAACAGGTGTACAGAGTCTTGAAACGATTTCCTTACGAGGTACCGAACGCAATGCCAGGTTTGCGCAGCGCGACATAGCTGCAGCAGTTATCCTGGATTATGTGCCCTCAGAGATATTCTTAGTATTATACTCTACCACCCAGAGATCCTTTTTCCTTAGTGAGTTTGCATCTTTGGCCACCTACCTATTCCTGTCTGCGTCTACTTTGCCCTTCCCGATTTTCATGGCTTTGCATTTGCGGGGAGAGAAATTCGAGTGCGCCAATGCTGGACCACTGCCAGCCTTCCCAAGTCTCTTTGTAGTCCATGCTGATCCTCATCCGATTTAATTCCTCCTCATTAGCTTCACATCATATGATCCCACATGAACAATTCTGATCATTCCTTCGTCTGGTCATACACACCATATTCCACAAATAGCACTATCCTTGGACGGACCCCTGTGTGTGTGAGAGAGAGAGTGAGGGTTGGGTGGTGTAGGTGAAAGGATAGATGGATGATGGGTGGATTAGGTGGATGGATGTGATTGATGGGAAGATGAATGAACTGATTGGTGGATGGATCAATTTATGGAGTGTGATGGCATTGATGTGGATTGATTGATGAGATGGAATTAGGGTGATGGTGGTGTGATTAAGCGTTTCACTAATCTAGACATACGTCATTCTCTGTTTGGTCTCATACTCCAATAATCAGTTTTAAACAAAAACTATTCATAATTGTACATTGAATAAGCTTATTCTCCTTTCTTCCCTCTCCCACACGCACGTGCATACATACTCGCAAATACATAAACACTCGCAAACACATAACACAACACACACGACACACACGACAACATCACACAACACATGGGTACGTAAGATGTATCACAGTGGCACCTTGGACGATCGGGGTCCCACAGTGTCGTCCTAGGACCAGTGCTATTTTTGTGTATATTTACGACATGACGGAAGGTTTACTCAGAATGTCCCCTGTTTGCAGATGATGTGAAGTATTGAGGACACACACACAAAGCTGATGAGGACCAGCAACTACAAAGAGACCTGGACAGATGGACACCGGTCCAGCAAATGCTTCTCGAATTAATCCTCCAACACACACAATGTCAGAAGATAAGGGAAGGCACAGAAGACCACAGACAAGTATAGCTAGGGCCAATAGGAATCCTGCAAACCTCACGCAAGGAAAAGATCTTGGGGAGGTATAACACCGAGCCTTTCCCGAACACACCATCCAATCAGATAACGCTGCTTAGTGCGGCATAAGAGGATTCGCCTGGCAAAACCTGAAAAACAGCATACCGAACCTTAGTACAGAACATTCAAGACACTGACAAACCGGTATGTCAAGCCCTACTGGAGTATAATGCAGCACCTGTTTGAACCCGCACTTGATAAAGCACGTCAAGAACTTTTGCGGATCAAATTTAATACGTACAAGGTTATTCCAGAGCTAAGGGGACTGTCCTATGAAGAAAGATTAAGGGAAATCGGCCTGATACACTGCGTGGACAGTTTTGTCAGTTGGAAGACAAAAACTACGACATATAAAATACCTGCTGGAATAGACTAGTGACAAAGACAGTGTTCCAGGAGGGAACACAGAAACAAGAGGCCACAATTGAAGTTGAAGACACAAATGAGTCAGAGTGATAGTAGATAGCTATTTCTTTCAGTCATGAGTCTTAAGGCAGTGGAAAGCCTAAACATACGTAGTGGAGCAGAACCATACACAAGTTTTTAAGAAGACGAGTTTTTTGATAAAGCTCATGGAGCGGGAGAGAGAGGGCCTATACAACCGTGAAGAGGCGGGGGCCCAGACCTAGACTCGACCCCTGCAACACAAATAGGTGAGTACAAATAAGGTGATACGCACAATACACCGCGGCGCGCACGCACACACACACACACCACACAACACACCACACACACACACACACACACACACACACAACACACTTCACACACACAACACACACATAAGCCGTGTAATAGCCTAGAAAGTAATAGTGAGCGGAACCATATAATAGTTTTAAGGCGAGGTATGAAATTAAGCTCATGTGCGGAGAGAGAGGACTGTACAATCAGTGAAGATTCGGGGGCCAGAGCTATGAATCGACCCCGCAACCACAAATATGTGAGTACACACTCCAAACACACACACCACGAAACAAAACACAACAGAAACCCGGAATTACAGGTCGCCGTAGCGAGAGAGCGAGTGTGAGATGTCTCGTCAAGAAACGTGAAAAATAAAGACAACAATTCTATATAGTGATAGCGCGCGCGCGTGCGAGCACACGGCCGAGAGCGCAGAGATGCGCTGAGATGATGTGACACCTCCAGATCTCATCTCGAAATATATTCAGACGCTCTATATATCGCTATGTGAGAAATGAAAATCGTAACCAAATTAAACTTCTCTAGTGCGAGAAGGTTGTTCTGTTGAGGAGGCGCAACCTTACATTTGGGTTATATAAAAGAGCGAACAAGGAGATATCTATCTCTGAATATCGTTGAATATAGTATTTAAAAATTTGCGAGAGTGCGAGCGCGATATCCTCTATATCTAAAGGTGAAGAGAATTGTAACTTGTAGAGTGATATAATCGGTTAAAAAAATAGACTAAGCACATTATAAGAATGCTGCTACAGTAATCACGAACTGAAAACTTAAGTGAACTTATAAGGAACCCACTAGAGCCCTCACGACCAATAATAGATAGGCCAGACCGTCTGTAGTAGTAGAGCCATAGAGCTCGATTTGATATACATTTAAAAGCTTTAAAAAAAAGTAAAATATTTGCATTTAGATTATTTCCGGTATGACTTATGCGAAGGCTGATCTCTAAATCACACGATTATTAATAACAGCAGGACATGGTACTGATTACGTTCTACAAAATACTGGCATAATGAGTGACCAGGGAGAGTGTTGGAGACGATGAGGGATGTAAGAAAGCCTTTTAACCTTACAGCAAGGATAAGACAGCAACTTAACGGCCAAATGTAGAGAAGAATCCAGTCATACTTTACTATAGTATGTCGGCCTCATACGCCAGGAGAAGTAACCCTACAACCACAAATAGGTGAGTGTACACACACACACACACAATCAAAACCCACCACACACACACACACAAACACACACACACACACACTTGTAACAAATGACATATAAAAGAACATTACAATAAATGCCAAGATTTAGTAGCTGTGGGCGTCTATCACAACACACAAACTTCATATATACACTAGTATTCACAGAGTGTGATCCCATCCACCCTCTTGCTGGATATAGACTCTATTATTAATCACAGACCGCGTATGATGAAGAAAACCGACACAAATTTCTCAGATTGTTGCACCTGTCACACAATTATAGAGTCAGCGTTTTGCCCAGCTACACTCGGAAAGACAACGTTTCAATCAACGAATAACCTACTAACAGGTCGGTAGCTTCTACACAGACTACACCTGTTCGGAACAATGCCCGTTATTATGTGGCATTGACGTTGTGGGTTAGATGCTCCTACCCTCTTCTCCAGTGGATGAGGGAGAGTCACTGGTAGCGGAGCATTCATTAATCTGTTCTTGCTGGCAGACTCAATAGAGTTGGTAACAAAATTATGCTTCCTACCGATGCAAGTACAGATTTAATCTTTATAAAAACACATTATCATGGTAATTTGTCTGGAAAGTGTGTGGAAGTTTCAATGAGTTGGTGACTAAATGCATTTCTCTGATCAGTTTAAATACTTGCTTTGTTTTACAATTCTTAATAAAAGTTAGAAAGAAATTTAGACTAAACTTTATCAAAGACCAAAGACTCGGCCGAAAAAACATCTAACATCAAGTCCCCAGGTCAACAAACGTCTCTATCAAGCCCCAGACCAAAACACTGTAAATTACGTAAGTCCCGGCCCACACACACTTTATCATGTAGTCACACTGCCTTAACAACTTCTAGTATCAAGTCCTACACCACACCTTCTAATCATCAAAGACCTGACTTCTTTCATTAGAGTATCCAACCACACACTTCAAGCACAAGACCAGACCAATAATCTATCACAGAGATCAACACTCACACTTAGTATTATAGACAAGGAACATAACCACTTGAGAAGGGTGTATACTTATTCTCTGAGGAATAAAGTGTGTGTTTCTGTTTCTCTATAAGAAATCAAGAACTGTCTACACAGTCTATCATCATAGAACCGGAAAAAACACGAGTCTATCACCAGAGAAAACAACTACAAATTCTATCATCTGAGAACAAACGCATTTCATATCAGAGAGACATATAGCAACGCTTCAAATAACAAGAGCCAGACACACACTTTCATCATCCAGACCGGCAAAATCATTTCTATCATTGAGAATCAGAAAAAAAACTTGTGTTATCAGATAACCAGACCACATCTGTTCTATCAATCAGATAACTAAAACACACTTTTCTCATAAACCCACGACCACATATAGTGCTCACATTTCTACACATTTAGTCAAGTTTACGAATCTCTATCATCGGCGGGGGCCCTTTTAAAAAAAAATTTTTAATTTTTTTTGTTTCTACCCACTTGCACATCTTTTTCGCTAGTTTCACATCCCTCCCCACCTGCGGCACACACCCTCTCCTACTACATGCACATCTTCCTTCCGCTTCACATCTTAACTCGACTACTTGCACATCTCATCCACTGCCTCCCCATCTCTCTCCCCACTTCTAACACCTCCAAATGCACATTTCACCCACTACTAGAACATCCAAGCCACTATCCGCACATCCTCTCACATCTACCCTGCACATCTATCCAGGTGGATTCACATCTCACCCACTACTTGTGTAAAGCATGCTCCATGTCGGCATTTCCGCATTTCTGCTCCTGCTTTAAGTCATAATTCTCGTGTGTTTGAGTTTTAATGGCACTCTCTGGCCCATCTCTCAGCACACATGCGCCTGATTCCGGCCTCAATCCTCTTCGACGTTTCACAAGTTCGAAACTCCCTCTTCAGATCTCTTCGGGCTCTCTCTCATTTTCTGCCTGTGCTTACCTTTTATCAATAACTTTCCTGACCATCCATGTCTTGCCTCTGCCCTGCTCCTCATATCCTAACAGCACTACTACGATAGAACATAAGAACTTAGAAAAAGGAACACTGCAACATGCCTACTGGCCCCATGGGACAGGTCCATGGTGTCGTTGGGTGCGTAGGAGATACTTGGGTTGAAGGTAAACACCTTTTGGATGGTAAAACTATAGATTGTCAGACCTGTTGTATTAGGAGATGAGCCCAGCCTCCGTGTTCTGGCCTTCTCTATCCTAGCCGTCAATGAGAAAGTAGCAGCGCGTCCTTCTCCATCTCCTATTACCACAGTCTGACAATATATAGTGTTACCATCCAACAGGGTTTTACCTTCCAACCCTCGTATCTCCTACCGAACCCCAACACACCATTTGGTGACAGCGTGGTAATAGGATTCGAACCCACGCCTCCGAAGAGACTGTGCCCGTCAGCCAGCTACCTCAATCAGCACAGCATTATTCACTGGTCAGTCCTCTTTGTAATTAGTTTTTATCTGCGTATTTGCAGCACTCCCAGAGGTTACCCGATTTCAAAGTACGCCAGTAAGACAGTCTTGGCGGGGATCAGAACAACCCAGTCAACCAAAGCCTGA
Organism: Cherax quadricarinatus; assembly: GCF_026875155.1. NCBI lineage: Eukaryota > Metazoa > Arthropoda > Malacostraca > Decapoda > Parastacidae > Cherax > Cherax quadricarinatus. The sequence goes on along the minus strand of NC_069497.1, from coordinate 13,901,466 downwards.
TACCCATCCAACTTTGGCTGACAAGCCAGTTTTCCCCCTCCTTGCTGTCTCTCGGGAGAAGTTATCAAGTTAATTCTGTGTGAAGGTTTAAGATAAGCCAGCCAGCAACTAACCAGTGTCTTAACCCCATACCAAGCAAGCCCACGTGGGTACAGTCTTCCTCATCGCTTTGTGCTCAAGCTCCAAAACCATTCTGAGTGCTTTTTCATTCCCTGTGGTGGTGTGGAATTCGTGGGACTGTTTTTAAGCCAGTCGCTTAGAAATATCTTCGTCCAGTTTAGGGTGTTCCCAGTGGAGCTTAACGCCTTTCATCCCAAGGCTCCATCTCCCATTTCCACATCGACAATATAGCATTACCATCCAACAAGTGAGTTTACCTTATCCTACCGAACCCCACACACGACAATGGAAGGACTTAGACCTATGCTCACCCAGTCCTAGTCCACCTCCACTTAAGGAAGGAGCATACGCTTTCTGACCCAGAGCACCACCAAGCAACTACAAACTCCCACCCATACCCCACTCGTGTATTTATCGAACCTATTTTTAAAATCTACACTAGCGTCTTACTTCTATGACGGTACTCGGGAGTTTTTCCACTCAACCAGCATCTATATTACCAAACCAGTGCTTTCCAATACTCTACTCTTCCGAATCTGAATTTTCCAGCTTAAAACCATTGCGCGAGTCCTGCCTAGCTATATATTTTTTTAGCACGCTATTTATATCTCCTTTATTATTCCTATTTACATTTATGCCACCTCAATCATAACATCCCCAATTCTAACGCCTTTCTAGAGAGTGCAGTCAGTTCTATCACACGATAACGTGCATTGTCCATCCAAGCGCTTCTACAGTCAACCGACGTATGGTAGCAGCGATGGAATTTATCAACATGAATTTTTCATCCTGGTGACTCACTTACACTTTTTAAGCGATTGCATTACGAGTAATAAGCAAACTTACCTTTGCTTCCTTAAGATTCTTCCTGCACTCTCTTAAAGACAAATTGTAAGGATCATAGACAATTTGAGGAGAAGGCAAACTAAACTTGATAATTGTAACCGCTTATCATATCTGTATAATGCGAAATGAGTGTCAGCAAAGAGCTTTGAGGAAAAGCTTAGGTGCTCTCTTATAGGGAATAACATCAGCCTACGTACACTTCGATTGAATGTTAACTCTGGCACCTCACAAATCTGCGATTCGTGCGAGGTGGCCGAGTGTTGCCGCGCATGATGCTGTAGTACAAGGGTTTTTCGGGCACTCACCAACAACTAAGATCTTACATTGTACAATAATGAATTCTGACCCTTAGTCAGACAAGAGGGACACGTAACAAGTGTGACGTAGGAGAATATATAACCCTGTCATAGTTGTTTTTTTTAGGAATGGTTAAACTCACAGTATCGCGTCACGTTATCTATCATACTCGCAGTTTTCTTTAACTTTTCTCAGAGTCAAAAAATTCGTCCCCAACGGCCGACAAAGATGGAGACACATCAACTAACTAGGAACCCCGAGAGGCCCTGTGATGGAATAAACAACTCATTTGACAAATACTCAGCAATCTCTGTTGCCATCTTAGGTAGAAAGTATTCTTTCTTGCCTTCTGACACTGCGATCTTACCTAAATGTGCCTGCAATCATAAATCAGCTTCAGTCTTGGCTGTACCAAAGTCTTGATCAGAGCTGTTGATCGCTCTTATAGGATCCGCCAACTATCCCTCGCACAGCACTCTAGGTTGATGTCCCACCCCCCACAATGTCACTTTCGCCCACTACCTGAGCCATTTCCTACTACATGCACATACCACCCATTACCTGAGGCATCTTACTGCCAACACATCTCATCCACCCACCACTACAGATCTCTCCCAGTTCGGTGCATCTATAAAAGCAACATCTTACCCCCTACCACGCTAACTCCCACTACCTGTATGTCTCTCCCATTACCTTGCATCTCTCCCATTTTTCTGTGCATCTCTCACTACCTGTCATTTCTCCAACTACCTTTTTGATATGGTGCATCACCCTTTAAATTCATTTTTGTGACATCTAGACTCACGAAACGTAATAAGAGATCGCAAACATATCCCCACTGTTCTGTGGTTTGTTCCTCTAGAAATTCACCCAAACCGATTCTCTTAGTCCCACTATTTTTATATCTGTTTTAATGGAAAATTCAGGAGTACTTGGCATAAAACACTGATGGACAAGAGACAAAAATCAGCATAATATCCCTTTATTTACGATTAAAAATGGTAATATTACGCCATAATGGAAAAGACACTTATGTACAGTTTCAGGAACATTATTGGAAAAAATATATTCGCCGCTAGTGGTTTTCTATTCAGTCCTAACTTAGAACTGAAAAAGTCACATCGTGCTAGAGTTTCCCCTATGCCCTGAACTGCACATAATTGTCTTTCTTATTACCAAACGTTTCCCTAACACAGAACCGAATTAATTGAAGTTTTTGTAGATAAATGATTCAAAGACCGACTGGATGATGAATTAAGACACTTGTGGTACACTATATTTTTTATTGGAAGAGTTTCGCCATCCCGTTGCTTCCTCAGTCCAATACAGAGTAGATCTATCTGCGAAAAAGAACTGAGTTTATGTAGGAACGTAAGTGAAAGTTCAGTCACGAATACTGGATTTGACAATTATGAAGAGGTTGATTTGAGAAGGCCCTGACCAGCGTGGGCCAGTAAATACCTGCTGCTGTGTTCCCTTCATCAGTATCGATTAAGTAAGACACAATGTGCAAACATTACAAGCTTTATTCCGAAACGTTTCGCCTGTTCCGTAGTCCCCTCTTTAGACGAATGCAAAAGCAGCAGTAAGCTGAGACGAACCACCTCAAAACTACGACGTCTTCCAGTGTGGCAGACCTTATTACATCTTCTTTACAATCATCTACCAAGCACACTTTACCAAAAACCCTCACCACCCAAAAATACCACCTACTACAAAACTGTCACGGTGTTTCCAAACCACAATCACCTGCCACAAAAATTACGAGTATGGGACAACCGTTACATTTTATAATAGGATACCCTCTTTATTTATAATATGCATGTTTAAAGGTTAATATTATGCTGATATTGTATTATGTTTTGTAGGCTTTAGATATTCTTATTTCCATGTAGTGTGAAACCATATGTTCAAGGTGCCGTTACATTCCAGGTATCTGATGTCTCCCTCAGTCCACTGACCATCCTGACTCGGCTTACCACTCTAGTGTTACCGTGAGTAGGTTCACCACCCTTGCCTGATAGCTTTAACAGCACTCTGAGAGTAGTCCTTCCACTGCACACTGAATACACTCCCAATTCTAGTCCGGCTTGCATAGCCAAGGGATCATTCCCACTCAAGTATTCATTGACCTCTCAAAGAGACATGTCAAGTTCTCGAGACAATGTCAAGTACTTCGATTCCCTTCTAAACTTTCACTTCGAGGTTTTTATTCCTAGAAGCGAATTAATCTTTCAGTTGACTGAACAAGCCTTGGTTTGGCCTTGGTTGATTTTGTCTAATGCTATTCTAAGTCCTGCTGATGTAATGGAGACAAGTCCGTCACTGACGAGTTCTGGTATACACTGATTGATAGTTAGATAATCTTTATACCATTATAAGACATTGTGGTTATGTCTTAAAAACCATTATAGTGGATATTGTTGGTTAACTTTAGTACAAAGCTCGAAACTTCAAAGGTTCATTTTATTCATACCATGTACTGGAAGTACTAGAGAAATGTAAGAGTTAAACTCCTATTTTATGTTAATCCTAACAGTATATCACACATTAAGCTATAACTCTACCTAGGAAAGATTTCTAATTTTAGTTTGTTTCGTAATCCGAATCTTATTGACAGTTATTGTTACAAAAACCGTAACAGTCATAGGTACAACAAGAATGTGACCTTAAATACTCTCTACCATACATTGTAGAAGGTTAGAAGACATTTTGTAACACAAACCACCATCACCTCCACCAAACCAACCATCACCTCACAATACCACCAGCACCGCCACAAAACCACCGACACACCTGCCACAAAACCACCATCACCTGCACAAAACCACCATCACCTGCCACAAAACCACACCATCACTCACAACCACAACTTCCAACTAACAGCATCATAACTTGCACCCACACAATAGGTACAGCCAACATCAAGCCCGCCACGTAACAATGCAGGTGTTGCCATGTTTAGGATTTATTTCGTTGCAGAGCTTGGCAAAATTAGCTGGTGCAATACACACGAACCACTGGAATATAGTCGCCACTCACCCCATCCACTTACTGAGCAGGCTTTTCCCTCCACCTGTCGTTCCCCCTGACAATTTAAAATGTTTTACAAACCTTTCCCCTAACGTTATTAATATTAATATTTTTTTGTTTAACTTTCTTAATTTTTGTCTATACTTTTTAATTCTGAGGTCTTTTGGGGAGATTTAATTTTTTTATATCACTCTGGCCGATTTCCCACCGTAGGCAGGGTGCCCGAAAAAGAAAAACTTTCACCATCATTCACCCATCACTTTGGTCATGCCAGAAGGTGTTTTACACTACAGTTTTTAAACTGCAACATTAACACCCCTCCTTCAGAGTGCAGGCACTGTACTTCCCATCTCCAGGACTCAAGTCCGGAGATCTGGAGATATATACCTAATTTCTGAAAATAACAATTAATATTATCTCCCCCAACCAATATTTTATGTCATTTTTTTCAAGGAATCACACATCCAAACAGAATCATTTTTTCCATAGATATATTATCTTTCAAAAATGTTTGTGTACACTTTCATAAGCATATCTAATTGCCCGACTCAGACCATTAAAAATGCTCCACTAAAAAATAAAGGAATAAACGCTTCAGAATACGAATGCGTTGTTGTAATATATAACACAAGGCTGCTGGTCATCCAGCCAACATAGATCAGACATCGGACTTCAATTCACCCACAAACACAATGAATCTTCATACGTTATTCCTTTCTTCTAACCCATCATGTTCTCAACGTTTTATACCATCAATGAGTATTACTTGTGAAGAATAAACATAAACATCGTTGAAGTTTTAAGTAAGGCAATGAAGTACTTCTTTATTATTTGTGAACTTTACGTCTACTGTAAAAACGCTGAATATCAGTAACAAAATTTGAAACAAAAAATGAGAATGATATGAGTGGAGGAAAGCCGTTATCTAATTACATACAAATTCATGGGAGTTTCAGGTTGGTTGTCAGCCAAAACTGCTAACGACAAAATAACTTACACAAATCCGGTAGTCTCTCTGAAGAAAAATGCGTAGAAATAACAGCAGGAATTTGGGAGTTTAAGGTTGTTTGATTAAGAAATATTTGAAGTACAATGCTAGTTAAACATCTTAAACGAAACATACCTAGTGCTTGAAGAGAGATAATTGTTAGAGTGAGGAGTGACTTTTTCATTTGAGACATGTTAATGTCTGCTGCTGGAAGCATCTCATCATGTACTCCACAGTATTTATTACAATTACTATTCTTGAATGAGTCTACATTACCCTCTTCACTCTTATTCAACTCATCATTTTCTGTATGATTCGCAAAATGATAAGAAAGAATACTAAATTTTGATTAGAATTGTTGTCTCGCAGTAAAATGATCGAGTCCTTCGAAAATTAGCTAATCCATAATACCCAGTGTAATAACCCACCATACGATAATTTCCAAAAATGAGGGGCTCAATAGTTTCTTCAGTAATTTTTATTTCGCAGAAACGGGTCGCACGATATTATGTGTCATCTTTCTTAATCAGTTTTTTTGTTAAGCAACCCCAATTACACCTTTCCTAAGAAACTCTCTCGCCTGTCCCATTCTATAATCCTAATCCTACGAAAGCTCTCTCTAGATATATTTGATAATGATTCCAATAAATTATTTCACACCGCCCAAGAAATATGTAACTCTCGCTACTAACAGTGTACAAACAACTCAGCAAAACGCTAACGACACAATAACTTACACAATCCCGTGTTATCACTCGAATAAAAATGCGTAGAAGAAACAGGCAAGAATTTGTGCACCAGCTAAATAAAGCCAAAATGAGTGCAACGACAGCTTGTTTCACAGAAAACACGAACCACAGTGGACGGATGGTTCGATCACTAAATATCTTCAAAACTAATATCTACAGACACAGTTGTGTGGAATCTTCTCATATTACTTAACAAATATGCCACACAAAACAAAAACAAATGAGTATCCCAAGACGCGGAACATTGTTTTTAACATTATAGGCCGTTATTCCAAGGCAGGGTGACTTGAAAAGAGAAAAAAACGTTCATCGTTCACTATCACTGTCTTGGCCAGTGTGTGCTGAACTATAGATAATTAAATAAGCTTTAAACCATCCTCCATTCAAGAGCACCAGGTGTCTTGCTGTCCATGCATTACCAAAATATATTTCAGTATTTATGTGAAATAATGGCTACCTTTGAATTCCCTTAACATTCCTCAATGTGGTGCTCTCTTATTATACGAACACAACCTCAGAATTTTAATTAAACCCATAACAGTATATATAAATTCATACCGTTTATCTATTTTTTCCTAGATGTAATAATCCCAGAAAGTCTGGTATCAGTTAATACCCTGAAAGTTTACGTTAAATATAATATATTGTGTTATTATCAAGCAGCTGTTGACAAAAATTAAGTTATCGTCATGATTATTCCGATGATATACTCTGTTAATGATGCATTTATAATAACATAAATTTCACTTTCCCCACCTATGGGGTGCGTTATAAGCCAAATAATTAAAATTAATTGTACAACTTAGTTCACAAAACAAAACACCTCATCAATTCCTATAGAAATATATTTTTTTCCTATATAAAGATATAGTTTGTGGATAGGAGTGATTGATCTATGGAAGGTGATTATATTGTTTTAACCAAACTAACGAAGACTTTAATCGAATAAAAATCTTAACACTTCCAACACAAAGTAATTAATTCTTGAAGTGATCTTATTATATCAAGCCTAAATTAATAATTTCTTTAAGAATTGTCTAAACGATTATTTAAGGTATTTTTTATAAATCCCGACACGAAATTCCTAAGGAGAAAGTGAGCTGATATCCAATTCACAAACAGTGATTTATACTTATTTTCATGATGATTACTTTGAGCACTAACTTACTTGTTACTTCTTGAATCTGAATTATACGTAAAAGTGTTATTATAAAACTTAAATGTTGTTGATTTCATTCATAATAACCGGTTTTCATTATCTTAGCGTAATGTAATACTTAAAACTAACCCAGTAATCCTGTGAGAATTATATTACTACAACACGAAGGTACCAGCAATTTTTTTCTGAAAGACATCGTTTCATAATACTTAAAAGCAAAGAAAAATTTTTCCTGAAGATTTGTAACAGACATTGTCAAACAAACCGTAGATCTTGTTTCTTTAAAAGACAATGGATAATGGTTTCCGAACACATCAAAGCCCACTTGAGAGAGATTCAATTTGTAAGAATACTTTTATCAGTCGCTCAGCAGAATCAAAGCAAAATAATATACAAAAACCGATATCAACGGTTTCATCTCTTTCCTTGCAACAGGAAGATAAAGTACCACAGAATTTTACCCCGAAACAGTAGAGGACGACCAACACAGAAGTGAGAGAAATGACAACGAACGGTAACGAACTAAACAGTTACAATTTTCAAGAATTCCAGTTCCTGGTGACATAGTGTATGTGTGCCTTGTAGAAGTATCAATTAATTTGTAATTATACGTCTTGGAAAATAAAAACAATTGTAGCGTAATGCGATCCTAATGACTAAGTTTCGCCCATACAGTTTTGTGACTTGGATAAAGTCCACTGTGTGGGAACGTTGTTAATATATTATCGAATTATACTGTAAATTGGGTTATTTTTCCAGCAAGCCGTATTTGTGCCATTTTTCTCCATGACTCACTTATGCTTGAGTTATATGTAGGGTTGTATATATATATAGCTTATTTAATGTATTTTGAATGTATGTTTAATTCATCTTTTATAGCTATTAGTGTGTTCTTTGGCAATTTATTAGTAGACCCAGAGAAACAACATCCATTCCCGTAGTAGACATAAGAGGGAAGACCAAATAATTGGTTAATAATATGAAAGTAGATCATAGAGTACCACCGCTACCATCAACACTACCGTCACACTATCCACAACTACCATCATCCTACCATCCACTACCATCACACTACCATCACACTACCATCACCACTACACCACTACCATCACACTACCATCACACTACCAACACACCTACCACCATACCATCAAACTACCACCAGACCTAATTGACATTAAGGACAAATCTCATAGATTACGAAAAGACTAGATACCATGCCCATTCATTCAGTATCTTGATCGGATTCATGAATGCCCCCGTTTATAAAAGTTGTAGATCACTAGCTAAAAATTATTAACCCGAAGTCCTAACTTCTCGCATCATAAACAATCTTCGAAAGATGTGATGGAGACGGCAGATTACAAATTTCATGACCAGCACTAACCAGCAAACCTGAATCAGAATGATTTTAAAGCAGACGAACTGCCTGTCACAGCTGCTGACCATTAATGACAAATTACAGAGGTGTTCTAAGACGACCAAAACGAAGATTGATTTTTACAATTTTTGCAAAGGCTTATGGACAAATGCGATAAGGAGTGATAGCGCAAATGAGGGCATGGCATTACGGGAAGGTAGCAAGATGGATTTTTCCGGGTTTCCTAACACCACAACTCCAGAACGCAAGTAGTAAACAAAGCAAGATTCAGCGTCAGTATGAGATAAAAAAGCTCTGTTCCCCAAGTTATTGTCCCTCTCGCACACTCTGCTGTTTCTCAGCTCATAATCTAATTAGATGAAAACATCCGTCCACATCTTTGTATCATCATGTGCAGATGAACACCAAAATAAACCATGACAGTCGTAGTGACGTCTTCAAGGTTTTCCAGTGACAGTGAAGAACATGACGTCAATGGTGGTAAGTCCACTGCTTAGGAATTGAAAGGACGAACTCAAAGGAACACTATATACAAAACCACAAGAGGGTCTACCTGATCTACCTGGAGGGCATTTTCCGGGGATCAACGCCCTCCCGGCCCGGTCCACGACCAGGCCTCCCGGTTATCGAGACATATGCGCGTGGTCTCCAAGCGGCGAGGTGATATTATCTGCCGGCTGCCGCACGTAGACCAACGTACGAACAACAAGCCCGCTGATCCGCAGAGACTTTAAGTATCTGTTCAGCCTCCCTCTTGAAGACACCCAGGGTCCTATTGGTAATGCCCCTTATGGCGGCCTTCGAGTTTCCCTGCGTATGCCCAGTGCCCCACTTCCCACCCAGTGGCCTTATGTACTGATACAAATTTGCCCCATCGCAAGACGATTCAGAATCATTCCGCCTCGAATGGCACATTTCTAATCTTAACCCATGTGAAATGAGACGAACGTCGTGAAGTCGCACGGTCACAGCGGAGAGACACTGTCAAAGTAACCTCCTGGTACTGTCTACCACCGCCTCATACACACTTGCTAAATTAAACTTGACAAGATTCCTCGTCTGCCATCAGGCGCTACTCCATATATCTCCTCGGTCAGCATACCATATGTATCTCGTATGATTGCAGGTAGTATCATCCATAGAAGTTCCTGTCACAGCCCCTCGGATAAGCCCACGACAGACTGTGTTGATATGCGTCTCCCGCTTGCCTGCTCCATGCTGTGAAAATATAACTGCCACTAATTCAACTCCAGGCCAGCAGCACGCACGTCCTCACTACTCAATGTTTAGTGACGAAACGAGGCAGCTCGCCTAAAACAGCGAGGAGGGTGCAGGGCACAACCGCACTCCACCGTGGTCAGTAGCGCGATGTCCATTGATTATAAAGACAGTGAAAAAAACAACGCGCGAGAGTGAGTATTTCTGTTGCCGAGATGTGTATATAACTAGATGAGCAACTCTTAAAGTATATGCGCACATCTAGATAATAATGAATCTGGAAATAAATTTATAAAACTACATTGAATATATATAATAAGTAGTGAGACAATTATTAGTGGAAAAGGGGACGCACGTGTGTCTTTTTTTTCCTTTTTCTTAATTTATTTTTTGTACAGTATGAATTATATAATTAATTCTTATTCACTTAGTTGTCTAAAAACACACACACACATATTACTTCCGAACGTGATAAATAGATATTTAAGCCTAAAATTCAGGACTCCAGAAGTTATTATATTTTAATTGTTATTAATTCAACACATATTTAGTTGTAGTAATATTTAGACAGAATATCAGACTTGAAAATTTAAATTAGTTTTCTCAGATGTTCCTTTTCCGTGTCTCACAAGAGTGAATAGTATCGGACAGACAACAAAAGACAACATCACACACACTACAGTCATGACAAAGTAAGACAGTAGGTGAGAGAACAACACTTGAGAGATTAAAAAAGTAACTACTTGCAATCGTTGATATGCTCAGACCTATTTCCCCTTATCCTTTTCTTCTAAGGTCATTCCCTTTAGCGCTGAACTAGCCTTGTTCTACCTCACACTTTCTCTTATTTCCTTGTCTTGCTTGACCAGGGTGGTTCCAAACTGTCTTCATACTCCAGTAATGGGCGTTACGTAACAGGTGTACAGAGTCTTGAAACGATTTCCTTACGAGGTACCGAACGCAATGCCAGGTTTGCGCAGCGCGACATAGCTGCAGCAGTTATCCTGGATTATGTGCCCTCAGAGATATTCTTAGTATTATACTCTACCACCCAGAGATCCTTTTTCCTTAGTGAGTTTGCATCTTTGGCCACCTACCTATTCCTGTCTGCGTCTACTTTGCCCTTCCCGATTTTCATGGCTTTGCATTTGCGGGGAGAGAAATTCGAGTGCGCCAATGCTGGACCACTGCCAGCCTTCCCAAGTCTCTTTGTAGTCCATGCTGATCCTCATCCGATTTAATTCCTCCTCATTAGCTTCACATCATATGATCCCACATGAACAATTCTGATCATTCCTTCGTCTGGTCATACACACCATATTCCACAAATAGCACTATCCTTGGACGGACCCCTGTGTGTGTGAGAGAGAGAGTGAGGGTTGGGTGGTGTAGGTGAAAGGATAGATGGATGATGGGTGGATTAGGTGGATGGATGTGATTGATGGGAAGATGAATGAACTGATTGGTGGATGGATCAATTTATGGAGTGTGATGGCATTGATGTGGATTGATTGATGAGATGGAATTAGGGTGATGGTGGTGTGATTAAGCGTTTCACTAATCTAGACATACGTCATTCTCTGTTTGGTCTCATACTCCAATAATCAGTTTTAAACAAAAACTATTCATAATTGTACATTGAATAAGCTTATTCTCCTTTCTTCCCTCTCCCACACGCACGTGCATACATACTCGCAAATACATAAACACTCGCAAACACATAACACAACACACACGACACACACGACAACATCACACAACACATGGGTACGTAAGATGTATCACAGTGGCACCTTGGACGATCGGGGTCCCACAGTGTCGTCCTAGGACCAGTGCTATTTTTGTGTATATTTACGACATGACGGAAGGTTTACTCAGAATGTCCCCTGTTTGCAGATGATGTGAAGTATTGAGGACACACACACAAAGCTGATGAGGACCAGCAACTACAAAGAGACCTGGACAGATGGACACCGGTCCAGCAAATGCTTCTCGAATTAATCCTCCAACACACACAATGTCAGAAGATAAGGGAAGGCACAGAAGACCACAGACAAGTATAGCTAGGGCCAATAGGAATCCTGCAAACCTCACGCAAGGAAAAGATCTTGGGGAGGTATAACACCGAGCCTTTCCCGAACACACCATCCAATCAGATAACGCTGCTTAGTGCGGCATAAGAGGATTCGCCTGGCAAAACCTGAAAAACAGCATACCGAACCTTAGTACAGAACATTCAAGACACTGACAAACCGGTATGTCAAGCCCTACTGGAGTATAATGCAGCACCTGTTTGAACCCGCACTTGATAAAGCACGTCAAGAACTTTTGCGGATCAAATTTAATACGTACAAGGTTATTCCAGAGCTAAGGGGACTGTCCTATGAAGAAAGATTAAGGGAAATCGGCCTGATACACTGCGTGGACAGTTTTGTCAGTTGGAAGACAAAAACTACGACATATAAAATACCTGCTGGAATAGACTAGTGACAAAGACAGTGTTCCAGGAGGGAACACAGAAACAAGAGGCCACAATTGAAGTTGAAGACACAAATGAGTCAGAGTGATAGTAGATAGCTATTTCTTTCAGTCATGAGTCTTAAGGCAGTGGAAAGCCTAAACATACGTAGTGGAGCAGAACCATACACAAGTTTTTAAGAAGACGAGTTTTTTGATAAAGCTCATGGAGCGGGAGAGAGAGGGCCTATACAACCGTGAAGAGGCGGGGGCCCAGACCTAGACTCGACCCCTGCAACACAAATAGGTGAGTACAAATAAGGTGATACGCACAATACACCGCGGCGCGCACGCACACACACACACACCACACAACACACCACACACACACACACACACACACACACACAACACACTTCACACACACAACACACACATAAGCCGTGTAATAGCCTAGAAAGTAATAGTGAGCGGAACCATATAATAGTTTTAAGGCGAGGTATGAAATTAAGCTCATGTGCGGAGAGAGAGGACTGTACAATCAGTGAAGATTCGGGGGCCAGAGCTATGAATCGACCCCGCAACCACAAATATGTGAGTACACACTCCAAACACACACACCACGAAACAAAACACAACAGAAACCCGGAATTACAGGTCGCCGTAGCGAGAGAGCGAGTGTGAGATGTCTCGTCAAGAAACGTGAAAAATAAAGACAACAATTCTATATAGTGATAGCGCGCGCGCGTGCGAGCACACGGCCGAGAGCGCAGAGATGCGCTGAGATGATGTGACACCTCCAGATCTCATCTCGAAATATATTCAGACGCTCTATATATCGCTATGTGAGAAATGAAAATCGTAACCAAATTAAACTTCTCTAGTGCGAGAAGGTTGTTCTGTTGAGGAGGCGCAACCTTACATTTGGGTTATATAAAAGAGCGAACAAGGAGATATCTATCTCTGAATATCGTTGAATATAGTATTTAAAAATTTGCGAGAGTGCGAGCGCGATATCCTCTATATCTAAAGGTGAAGAGAATTGTAACTTGTAGAGTGATATAATCGGTTAAAAAAATAGACTAAGCACATTATAAGAATGCTGCTACAGTAATCACGAACTGAAAACTTAAGTGAACTTATAAGGAACCCACTAGAGCCCTCACGACCAATAATAGATAGGCCAGACCGTCTGTAGTAGTAGAGCCATAGAGCTCGATTTGATATACATTTAAAAGCTTTAAAAAAAAGTAAAATATTTGCATTTAGATTATTTCCGGTATGACTTATGCGAAGGCTGATCTCTAAATCACACGATTATTAATAACAGCAGGACATGGTACTGATTACGTTCTACAAAATACTGGCATAATGAGTGACCAGGGAGAGTGTTGGAGACGATGAGGGATGTAAGAAAGCCTTTTAACCTTACAGCAAGGATAAGACAGCAACTTAACGGCCAAATGTAGAGAAGAATCCAGTCATACTTTACTATAGTATGTCGGCCTCATACGCCAGGAGAAGTAACCCTACAACCACAAATAGGTGAGTGTACACACACACACACACAATCAAAACCCACCACACACACACACACAAACACACACACACACACACTTGTAACAAATGACATATAAAAGAACATTACAATAAATGCCAAGATTTAGTAGCTGTGGGCGTCTATCACAACACACAAACTTCATATATACACTAGTATTCACAGAGTGTGATCCCATCCACCCTCTTGCTGGATATAGACTCTATTATTAATCACAGACCGCGTATGATGAAGAAAACCGACACAAATTTCTCAGATTGTTGCACCTGTCACACAATTATAGAGTCAGCGTTTTGCCCAGCTACACTCGGAAAGACAACGTTTCAATCAACGAATAACCTACTAACAGGTCGGTAGCTTCTACACAGACTACACCTGTTCGGAACAATGCCCGTTATTATGTGGCATTGACGTTGTGGGTTAGATGCTCCTACCCTCTTCTCCAGTGGATGAGGGAGAGTCACTGGTAGCGGAGCATTCATTAATCTGTTCTTGCTGGCAGACTCAATAGAGTTGGTAACAAAATTATGCTTCCTACCGATGCAAGTACAGATTTAATCTTTATAAAAACACATTATCATGGTAATTTGTCTGGAAAGTGTGTGGAAGTTTCAATGAGTTGGTGACTAAATGCATTTCTCTGATCAGTTTAAATACTTGCTTTGTTTTACAATTCTTAATAAAAGTTAGAAAGAAATTTAGACTAAACTTTATCAAAGACCAAAGACTCGGCCGAAAAAACATCTAACATCAAGTCCCCAGGTCAACAAACGTCTCTATCAAGCCCCAGACCAAAACACTGTAAATTACGTAAGTCCCGGCCCACACACACTTTATCATGTAGTCACACTGCCTTAACAACTTCTAGTATCAAGTCCTACACCACACCTTCTAATCATCAAAGACCTGACTTCTTTCATTAGAGTATCCAACCACACACTTCAAGCACAAGACCAGACCAATAATCTATCACAGAGATCAACACTCACACTTAGTATTATAGACAAGGAACATAACCACTTGAGAAGGGTGTATACTTATTCTCTGAGGAATAAAGTGTGTGTTTCTGTTTCTCTATAAGAAATCAAGAACTGTCTACACAGTCTATCATCATAGAACCGGAAAAAACACGAGTCTATCACCAGAGAAAACAACTACAAATTCTATCATCTGAGAACAAACGCATTTCATATCAGAGAGACATATAGCAACGCTTCAAATAACAAGAGCCAGACACACACTTTCATCATCCAGACCGGCAAAATCATTTCTATCATTGAGAATCAGAAAAAAAACTTGTGTTATCAGATAACCAGACCACATCTGTTCTATCAATCAGATAACTAAAACACACTTTTCTCATAAACCCACGACCACATATAGTGCTCACATTTCTACACATTTAGTCAAGTTTACGAATCTCTATCATCGGCGGGGGCCCTTTTAAAAAAAAATTTTTAATTTTTTTTGTTTCTACCCACTTGCACATCTTTTTCGCTAGTTTCACATCCCTCCCCACCTGCGGCACACACCCTCTCCTACTACATGCACATCTTCCTTCCGCTTCACATCTTAACTCGACTACTTGCACATCTCATCCACTGCCTCCCCATCTCTCTCCCCACTTCTAACACCTCCAAATGCACATTTCACCCACTACTAGAACATCCAAGCCACTATCCGCACATCCTCTCACATCTACCCTGCACATCTATCCAGGTGGATTCACATCTCACCCACTACTTGTGTAAAGCATGCTCCATGTCGGCATTTCCGCATTTCTGCTCCTGCTTTAAGTCATAATTCTCGTGTGTTTGAGTTTTAATGGCACTCTCTGGCCCATCTCTCAGCACACATGCGCCTGATTCCGGCCTCAATCCTCTTCGACGTTTCACAAGTTCGAAACTCCCTCTTCAGATCTCTTCGGGCTCTCTCTCATTTTCTGCCTGTGCTTACCTTTTATCAATAACTTTCCTGACCATCCATGTCTTGCCTCTGCCCTGCTCCTCATATCCTAACAGCACTACTACGATAGAACATAAGAACTTAGAAAAAGGAACACTGCAACATGCCTACTGGCCCCATGGGACAGGTCCATGGTGTCGTTGGGTGCGTAGGAGATACTTGGGTTGAAGGTAAACACCTTTTGGATGGTAAAACTATAGATTGTCAGACCTGTTGTATTAGGAGATGAGCCCAGCCTCCGTGTTCTGGCCTTCTCTATCCTAGCCGTCAATGAGAAAGTAGCAGCGCGTCCTTCTCCATCTCCTATTACCACAGTCTGACAATATATAGTGTTACCATCCAACAGGGTTTTACCTTCCAACCCTCGTATCTCCTACCGAACCCCAACACACCATTTGGTGACAGCGTGGTAATAGGATTCGAACCCACGCCTCCGAAGAGACTGTGCCCGTCAGCCAGCTACCTCAATCAGCACAGCATTATTCACTGGTCAGTCCTCTTTGTAATTAGTTTTTATCTGCGTATTTGCAGCACTCCCAGAGGTTACCCGATTTCAAAGTACGCCAGTAAGACAGTCTTGGCGGGGATCAGAACAACCCAGTCAACCAAAGCCTGATACCCATCCAACTTTGGCTGACAAGCCAGTTTTCCCCCTCCTTGCTGTCTCTCGGGAGAAGTTATCAAGTTAATTCTGTGTGAAGGTTTAAGATAAGCCAGCCAGCAACTAACCAGTGTCTTAACCCCATACCAAGCAAGCCCACGTGGGTACAGTCTTCCTCATCGCTTTGTGCTCAAGCTCCAAAACCATTCTGAGTGCTTTTTCATTCCCTGTGGTGGTGTGGAATTCGTGGGACTGTTTTTAAGCCAGTCGCTTAGAAATATCTTCGTCCAGTTTAGGGTGTTCCCAGTGGAGCTTAACGCCTTTCATCCCAAGGCTCCATCTCCCATTTCCACATCGACAATATAGCATTACCATCCAACAAGTGAGTTTACCTTATCCTACCGAACCCCACACACGACAATGGAAGGACTTAGACCTATGCTCACCCAGTCCTAGTCCACCTCCACTTAAGGAAGGAGCATACGCTTTCTGACCCAGAGCACCACCAAGCAACTACAAACTCCCACCCATACCCCACTCGTGTATTTATCGAACCTATTTTTAAAATCTACACTAGCGTCTTACTTCTATGACGGTACTCGGGAGTTTTTCCACTCAACCAGCATCTATATTACCAAACCAGTGCTTTCCAATACTCTACTCTTCCGAATCTGAATTTTCCAGCTTAAAACCATTGCGCGAGTCCTGCCTAGCTATATATTTTTTTAGCACGCTATTTATATCTCCTTTATTATTCCTATTTACATTTATGCCACCTCAATCATAACATCCCCAATTCTAACGCCTTTCTAGAGAGTGCAGTCAGTTCTATCACACGATAACGTGCATTGTCCATCCAAGCGCTTCTACAGTCAACCGACGTATGGTAGCAGCGATGGAATTTATCAACATGAATTTTTCATCCTGGTGACTCACTTACACTTTTTAAGCGATTGCATTACGAGTAATAAGCAAACTTACCTTTGCTTCCTTAAGATTCTTCCTGCACTCTCTTAAAGACAAATTGTAAGGATCATAGACAATTTGAGGAGAAGGCAAACTAAACTTGATAATTGTAACCGCTTATCATATCTGTATAATGCGAAATGAGTGTCAGCAAAGAGCTTTGAGGAAAAGCTTAGGTGCTCTCTTATAGGGAATAACATCAGCCTACGTACACTTCGATTGAATCCCCGGAGGAAGTCTCAAAACTCCAGCCCGTCGCAATGTGTCATTACGATTTCCGTGAGTCAAGTCATATACTAACTCGACTCACGAAATCCAAAACACAATTGCAAAACAATTCAGTTACGGTGGAGCTGGAAGCCATAGGTTCAAGCCCCACCCTTTCCCTGATTTAATAATTACAGCCTGTAAGACTGTAATTTCAAATTGCACCTTCAAGTTGCCTTAGATCCCCCGCCCCTTTTCACACGGAATGCTGGGTAGTTGGCGTTATAGTATTCACTCTCATTTATCGAGTCATTGCACTTTTTAAAACATGAAAGTAAGAGCAAGTCTCAAAATGACATACTTTTTTAATCAAGAGGTGTAGCTTTTCCCTTTGGGGTTTGTTGATACTCAATATTCTATTTTTTTTTCCCAGTTGATCCATATTTCCCAATTTTCCCCCAGGTGTAGTGACGACATTTGTGATTTTTTTAATGGCCCAGTTTATGTCCAGTTGGGGACTATTTTGTTTACAGGGATTGTAACTGACTCATATACTAATAAATCTGCACTGGTGTCAGTGATAGATTTTACAGGCGAATCTGTAGTGGAATCAGTAGAAGAGTCTATAGACTAATCAGTACTGGGTTGGAGGTTGCATGGGTGGAGATAGGGATGCTGTCCCTGCTCAGCGTACATGTACCTCTTCCAGTGAGTCTGCATTCATATCCGAGTCATCTGCTGGGATATGAATATTTTGAATATTGTTGTTAATGGCTTCTCTTTCACGTTCTCTCCCTCAGAGAGTCGCTCTTTAAGTTTGTTGGACTCTGATATCTGTAACTTCTCCTTTACCTCCCATGTTTTATATATTTTAGGTTGACTGTCCAAGAGAAGCGCTGTTTAGTCCTGATTACTATCCGGTACCCTCCTCAGTACTTTCTGTCCAAAGCTAGGATAGGATACTGACAGAATGGCATACAGGAGCACTTGTGGAACGTTTGGAGGGGTACTTCAAAAAACAAGAATGGTTATACATGACGCATATTTGTTTGTCTAAAGAGAAGTGTCTCTAGTACAAGAGTAAACACTGCTTGTATAAATTACAGTAATTAAAAAAGGGGTTTCTGGGATAACTCACAAATCCTAAAAGTAACTTAATTGTCAGTTAATGGAATGCCAATTTTTGGGGGGCAATTATATGAGCAGTAATTTGAGGCAGTTGTAATAAGCAGTAATTTTATGTCAGTTGTATTAGCAGTAATTTGTACCAGTTCTATAAGCAGTAATTTGCGCCAGTTGTAAGAGTCTCCATTCACTGACCACTCCTTTGGTAAACAAGCTTGAAAGTAGAACAGAACAAATACGAACTAACTAATTAATTTCTAATCACGATATCTATGGAGAAAGTAATAAGATTAATGGACTACAAGTCGTTTTCGCCGCCAGACTAAGATTAAGACTAGTCTTTAGAAATACAGTTTGTGTGGAAATGTCAGTCACACGAACACAGTCAGGGTCTTACGTTAGTGTCAAAGCACACAACCATTTAAATACGAATCCAGACATGCTCTACACGAATGGAAAATCACTTTATCGATTATATCTGAAATCTTGTGTTTGTATCCACATTTTGCACCACCTGTTATTTGAAGAAAATGTAAAAAAGTTAATAACCATTGTTTATATAGAAGTAATCATAAGATGTAAGAATATTCTTCAGATTTTATTTACATTTGGTACTGGG
>NC_069497.1:13860026-13881677 GCF_026875155.1 Cherax quadricarinatus | reverse complement strand
CCCGTAGAAATTTCACGAAGATTCTTGCCCAAACCCCTTTAAGAGCGACGCCATACAATTCCTCATTGGAATACCATATGTATCCTGATGATGTTAGGGAGAAGGACGTTCATGTATCTCCACTTAACGTACCACGAACCAGCTCAATGCAGATAGTATTTTACTCCCCGTCCTGTACGTTCCGCCATTTTGATATCCCAAAATGAGCAGCGCACGCCCTCATACTCAATGGTTGTTGATGGACTGAGGTAGCTCCCCTGAAAACAGCAGAGGGGTGCAGAGCACAACCGCACTCCACGTGGTCAGGCAGCAAAAGTCTCAGTTCTATTGGCGAATTATTCCATACCACTATTGACTGTACCAGACACATCAAATTACTTTAAGCTAATCATAATTTATATATCATGTTACATTTACAGCGAATTGTTTTACAATAAAAAATCACGAAAAGGGAGAGACATCATAGTTTTTCGTAGTAAGATAGGAAGATTTTTTTTTTTAAATAAGTCGACTTCTTATGGTATATAAAGGAAAAAGTTGAACTCTTCAGAGCTTTCTCACCAGATTTAGTGCAAGTAACATGCATTACTCTTTGATCACTGAAAGTTCACTGTATTAAGCAAAAACTGTGCTTAGGTATGTAAGTAATGGGAGGTATACAGGTGGTGGGAGGCATGCAAGTGGTGGGAGGTATGCAAGTGGTGGGAGGTATGCAAGTGGTGGGAGGTATGCAAGTGGTGGGGTTGCAAGTGTATATGCAAATGGTGGGAGGTATGCAAGTGGTGGGAGGTATTTAGGTGGTGGGAGGTATGCAGGTGATGGAAGGTATGCAAGCGGTGGGAGGAATGTATGTTGTGAAAAATATGTAGGTGGTGGGAGGGAGGCAGGTAGTGGGAAGAATGCAGGTGGTGGGAGGTAAGTAGGTAGTGGGAAGTATACAGGTAGTGGGAAGTATACAGGTGGTGGGAGGTACACGAGGAGTGAGAGGCTGAACAAATTTAGAATTTGATGCCGAAGTGGCTAGTTTATTGTTCACTCCATATCCTTCCTGTCTATCTTCATATTCACCATCTTCACAACCCTTTAAGAACTCCTCACCATCTTCAACAAACACCTTGAAGAAACCTTCATCAACTGAAGGACACACCTTGAAGATGACGAAGAACTCATAATTCAAACAAATGAGTTTGTCATTTCCTTTCCTCAGATTTAACCTTTAAATTTCATCAATTTTTCGCAGCCGTTTTATGAAATGCGGGGTTTTTAGCGCTTGCTTATGATTTTTTTTTAATAATGATAATTTAAAAATTCAAAAATTCCCAAAGAGGGGCAATTTATATTTTTTTCCTACCCTATAATTTTTCGACTTGTACATAAATGATTTTACATACTGACGTTTTTTGGGTTAAACAATACAAGGGCATTAAAAGTGATGAAATATATACAAATAAAAAAACCCAAAATGTTACACATGTTTTTTAATTCCTCATGTTCACATTGTGTTGGGTTTTCTGGGGTGAGCATAAAAGCGGGTTTACTGCAGGCACCCGAGGCTGTCAGCAGGAGGTGTGTTTTACCTTTGCAGGGCAAACCCTTTAGAGGGCTTTTTTTCAGGGACCAAGGGGGGGCGGGTGTTTTTAACTTGCAGGGCAACCCTTTTAGAGGGCGGGTTTTTAGGCCCAAGGGGTTTCCCAAGGGGGAACATAACTTTTCCCTTAATGGTTTTTTTAAAGGGCGGCCGGGGGGTTTCATAAATGCCCTGAAATTTTTAAAAAATTGTTTAAAGGTGGCCCGAGGGTGGGGGGATGGGAATCCTGGGGTTTTGGTTTTCTGGGGGGAAACGGTGAAAGGGGGGTAGTTGGGGGGTATTTGTTTGGTTTTAGGTGGGTTTTTGGGGAAGTGAAAAGGTGCAAAAAAAATTTTAAGAATGGTGAGGGTTTTTGTTGACGGGGGTGAGGAAGGGGGGGGGTGGGGTTTAGATGGGCGGGGGGTTTTTAAAGAGTGGGGGGAGTCTGGGGGTCGATGAAAAGGTTTTATGGAAAATATTGTAGACAGGAAAAAAATGGGGGGGGGTGGGGAAAGTTTTCCCGGTGAATTTGGGAGGGAAGGTTTTGTGTGTGGTTTTGGGGGTTTCCCTTTGGGGGGTAAGCGGAAGATGGGAGGGGTAGTGTTGGGACATGGATTGGGGGACCCTGGTACAATAGGTAGTGGGTGGCGTGGTAAAGGGGAGTGGGTTGGCGTGGTACCTGGATAATGGGAAAATGTGGTAACTGGGTATGGGGGGTGTGGTAGCTGGGGGAGTGGATGGTGTGGACCCGGGAAGTGGGTGGGGTGGGGACCCGGGAGTGGGTGGGTTTTGGGACCTGGGGGAGTGGATGGTGTGGGACCTGGGGTAGGGGGGTGGGGGGTACCTGGGTAGTTTTGGGGGTGTGGGGACCCGGGTTGTGGATTTGTGGTAAAATGGGTAGTGGGTTGTGTGGTACTGGGTATGGGTACGTGGTAACCCCGGGTAAATGGGTGATTTGGTACCTGGGGTTTGTGGGTAGTGTGGTAAACCCGGGGGTAATGGGGTGGTGTGGTACCCCGGGTAATGGATATTGGGTTTAAAAAGGGGAATGGATAGTGGGGGGCAAACCTGGGTAGTGGGTGATGTGGAGCTGGGTAAATGGGTGGGGTGGGACCCCGGGTTTGGGGTTTTGTGGTACCCGGGGGGAATGGATATTTTTGTAACGGGGTTAAAGGGTAGTGTGGTAAATGGGTAGTGGGTGTGTGGTTTGCTGGGTAGTGGATTGGGGGTGGTTTCCCCGGGGGTGGGGTTTTGTGGTACCCGGGTTTGGGAAATGGGCGTGGTACCTAGGGAGTGGGGGATATTGGTACCTTTGTAGTAGGGGGTGTGGTACCTGGGGAGTGGTGGTGTGCCCGGGTAAATGGGGCGTGTGGTAACCTTGGGGAGTGGGTGGCGTGGTTTCCCGGGTAGTGGGGGTCTGGTACCCGGGGGGAGTTTATGGTGTGGGACTGGGGAAGTGAGTGGTTTGGTACCTGGGGTTTTGAGTGGGTGGTTTCCTTGGTATTTGGGGGTGTGGGGTTCCTTTGGGAGTCGGGGGTGTGGGACTTGAGTAGTGGGTGGCGTAGGGACCTGGGTAATGGGTTTAGTGGTTTTCCTTTGTGTGGGTGGGGTGGGTAAAAAGGGTAGGGGTGGGGGTGGTAAACCTTTTTAGGGTGGGTGGTACCTTTGTAGTAGGTGGTTTAAGGGGGTGATAGAGTGGAATTTGCCATTAAACCTTTGGGTTTTGATCCAACATCTTAAAAAAATTTGTGTATCTTTGGGACTAAAAGTTTAAAGGAAAAAAAATTTTTTTTTCCTGAACAGTAATGCCTCTGAAAAAGATCACGGGAAGGGAAAAGATTAAAGTGATAAAAAATAGTGGGGTGGGTCAAGGCCGGGGGCGCCAAGGGGAGGTTGGGGAAAAGCCAACAAAAAGTCCCCCGAAAACCTAATGAGGAGCTCTCACTGCAAGAAAGGGGGGCTTATCCTTCCCCAGCACACTCTGAAACAAATGATGACATATTTATATATTTATAAAAAAAAATAATACTATATATATTTTTATATATTTTAAAATAAAATTTTTTATATATATATAAATTTAAAACAGGCCGATTAAAGGGGGGGGCCCGAAAAAGAAAAAAAATTAAATTTAATATTAAAAATGTTTAAGAAAAAAGGGGAAAAATTTTTTTAATTAAAAAACAATTTAGAGTGGGGAGATTTCCCATTGGGTAAAATGGCCGGGTTTTTAAAAATTTTAAAGGGTTTTTGGGCCAAAAATAACAGCCGGGCAAGGTTTCCATTTTTAGGATAAAAACCCCGAAGATGGTGGGGGGGTAGTAAAGGCCCTTCGAAAAAAATTTTTCCCCCCCCCAACCCCACCGGGACCCCCACCCCCGTTTTTAAAAGAGGGGGGTAATTTGGGGAAGGGGGATTTTGTTTCCCCCAAAAATTTTAAAGGGGGGGGAAACCCCAACCAACCCCCCTTTAAACCCTTTTGGGGGGCAAAAAAATTTTTATTGGGGGAATCCCCCTTTCACTTCCAAAAAGTTCCTTGGGTTTAAATTCCAAAAGAAATTTTTTGAAAAGAAATGTAGGCCCTTCTTGGGAAATTCAATCAACCCTTTAACCCAATTTTTTTAATTTAAAGCGTTTGGGGAAAAATATTTAAAAAGGGTAAAGGGGAAAAATTTTTTTGCTTTAAATTTAAAAAGGCCCCCTATTTTTTTACAATTCAAAGTTTTAATAATTTTTAAGAAATTGCTGAAAAGTTTAAAAATTTTGAAATACGGGTTATTTAAAAAATCTTCCCTAAAAATGGTTTCAATTTAATTTACCAATTTTTGTTTTATAATTTTTTTTGTATTAGTTTAAAAAAATTTTTTTTTTGGGGGGGGGTATTAAATTTTAAACCCAAAATTTTCCTTTCACTTCTTTTAGAAATAGGAAAAGTGTTTATACAAAGAAAATTGCAAAAATTTGGTGGTTGGGAAATTTTTTAAATTTTAAATAGCCCTTTTTAAAAAATAAATTTATTTCAAAAAATTTAGATAAAAAAAAAGGGGGAAACAAATTTTGGGGAAAAGGGATTTTTGGGAAAAATTTAATTTTTCATACCTTAATTGAGGCCCAGGATTTTGAAAATTTCATTTTAGGGGGAAAAAAATATTGCCTTGAAAAGTACCCCCTTTGGGGCAAAAAAGTTTTAAAACCTAAAAGGACAAAGAATTTAAATTTTTAAAATATGTCCCCCTTTATATTTTTTGGGAAACACCCGCCAAACAGGCCCTAACCTTTTAAAACCCTTTTTGGTTTTAAATTTTTTTGCAAAAATTTCCAATTAAATTAAAAAATTTGGGTTTAATAAAAAGATTATCCCCAAATTTTTGATTTTTATCCCCCTTGGGTTTAAAAACCCAAAAAGGGAAAAAGACATGGGAAAACCCCTTTTAAATCTTATAAAAAATAATTCCCCCTCCAAAATTATAGGGGGGGTTTTTAAAAAATTTTTCATCCCCCTTGGCTTCCACAACCCCCTTTTTAGCCTGTTAAAAAAGATAATTTACAAAAGGTTTTTCCCCTTTAAACACGAAAAACCGTTAATTTACAACATTTAAAAATTTCAAAAATTTCCCTTATTTTCCCCAAAAATCAAATTTCCTTTAAAAAATCTCCCTCCATTTTTTAAAAAGGGGGGGAAAAAATTAGTTTTGGGTTTTCTTTCTTTTTAAATTTTCCCCCAAAATTTTTTCTTAATTTTTTAAAAAAAGTTTATAAAATTTCCCCCCCTTTAAAGTTTTTTTTAAAATTTTTAAATTTTTAAATTTTTTTTTCCTTTCTTTTTGGGTCACCCTTTCCCTCTTTTAATTTTTTCCCCCCATTTTAATAAAATAAAATTTTTATATATAATATAAATAAAATATTTATAAAATATAAATATAAATATATATATATATTATATTTATATAAAATTTTTTTTATATAAATATAAAATATATATCAAAAAAACCCTTTAAAGAAAAAGGGGAAATTCCCAAACGGTTTTGTGATTCTCACATTTTCAAAAAAACAATAAAAGAATACTCAAGGAAACCCTATAAAGGGGTTTTTAGACCACAAACCCCACCAAACACATCCCAAACAAAGGGAATACCTGACACGCGACGGGCCCCACAACTCATAAGAAAGAGAAAAACCCGCAGAGGCCCGCTGGCCCAACTCGACTAGTTTCTTCACGGGGATTCCCTTTTTTTTTTTTTTTTTTTTTTTTTTTTTTTTAAAAAAAAAAAAAAAAAAAAAAAAAATTTATATATATATTTATATATATATATAAAATATAAAATATATATATTATATATATATTTTTTTTTTTTTTTTTTTGTCGTGCCGAAAAATTTTAAAAAATGGTCAAAAAAACAAGGGAACTCAATTTTTAAAACAAGTCCTTTTTTTAAAAAAATTTTTTTTTACGTTTAAAGATAATTTTTTTTTTAAATTTTTGTTAAAGCAAAAAAAAAATTTTTTTTGCTCCAAACGAATCTTGGGAAAAAATTACCCAACCTTATTATTAAAAAGAAAAAAATTTTTTTTAGCCTAACCCAACTAAATATAAATTTTGATTTGGTTTTTCAATAATTTAAAAAACAAAAAACAGTGAAATATAATTTTTTTTTGTTAGGTTCAGAATTTATTTTGGCGAAAAATTTTTGCTTTCACAAATTTTTTGATTGTCCTCTAGGCAAGATGAGCGTTGCCCATTTTAAACCCAAAATCGCAAGTTCTGCCTATTCGGCACGGGCATATATATTTTATTTAAAATAAATAATATAAAATTTTATATATATATTAGATTTATATATATATAAAAATTTATATATATAATATAAAATTTTATATATAAAATTTTTTTTCGGTAGTAGGTTGGTAGACCGCAACCCCCAGGGAAAGGGACTACCGTCCTGCCAAGTGAGTGTAAACGAAAACCTGTAATTGTTTTACATGATGGTAGGATTGCTGGTGTCCTTTTTTCTGTCTCATAAACATGCAAGATTTCAGGTACGTCTTGCTACTTCTACTTACACTAAGGTCATACTACACATACATGTACAAGCATATATATATACACACACCCCTCTGGGTTTTCTGCTATTTTCTTTCTAGTTCTTGTTCTTGTTTATTTCCTCTTACCTCTATGGGGGAAGTGAAACAGAATTCTTCCTCCGTAAGCCATGCGTGTTGTAAGAGGCGACTAAAATGCCGGGAGCAAGGGGTTAGTAACCCCTTCTCCTGTATAAATTACTAAATTTAAAAAAGAGAAACTTTTGTTTTTCTTTTTGGGCCACCCTGCCTTGGTGGGATACGGCCGGTTTGTTGAAAGAAGAGAATATATATATTTTATATATATATATATATATTATATATATATATATTTTATATATATTTATATTTTATAAAATATTTTATATATATATATATATGTATTATAGATTTTAAAAAGTAGATTATGGTAAGTAGTTACGTTTTCTGTTTTTGTTTCTGTTTATTGGCATGCATGTAAATGGTTCCTACTGTATTGTGTGTGGGGTGTGATGTGTGTGTGTGTAAATTACAATAATTATTGAATTTATAACTGAAAGTTTTTCTCTATAAAAACAGACTGTGAATGGTGCACATCACTTTGTTTTTGCTCGATTCTTCCATAAAACTTGCGGGGTAAATTAAATTTTTAATCATTAGAATAGTTGATTTTATTTAGAAAATGTTTACATATAATATCAAAAAAAATTTGAGTTAATTTCATCGAAATCATTTAAATGTGAAATAATGAGGATTAAATAACCCAAATTTGGGTTGGTACCAATTAATACTTAAATCATTATAATACAGATTACATTAAGATAAATTAGACATATGTGCAACTCTTGGGTTTCTTTATTGAGGGAAAAGTTTCGCCACACAGTGGCTTCATCAGTCCCTACAAAGGAGAAACTTGAAGAACATGAGGAGAAATGAGGTAAGCCATCCCTCAACCTCGAGGGAACTGATTACCTCTGTAATCGTCCCCCTCAATGGTTGTAGATGAATGGTTTCAAGAACGTGTAGGTTTTCTCTGAATCCATTCATCTACAAACCTGTCAGACACTGCAACTCTTGGGATCTTAATACTTGGGATTCTTCGCGTGCCTAATTCTTGGCACGACCTACTTCAACATTGAACAAATGTCACACCACCTACACTGCTAGCACCTCTTCCTACCTACGGTTATAAAGCGACTTCTCTCCGCACATAGCCGTATTCTATCAAGATTGATGAACTGACCACATTCAGACTTCAGGTTGAGGGACTGATTACCTCATTCTCCTGTTCTCGTTTCTCCTTTGTATGGACTGATGAAGCTACTGTGTGGCGAAACGTTTCCTCAATAAAGATACCCAAGAGTTGCACATATGTTTAATTTATCAACGTGTCGGGCCGCGGGGGTCCTAGGCTTATCTACACAATTACATTAATTTGAAATTTTTACCCCAAAACTTCATCTAGACATTTATTTAGCATAAATAATTCGATTGGACAGTCATGAAAAAGAATGTTAATAAATGGCTTCTGCGTGGGTGACATTATGTTGTTGACGGGCTCTTGATCCAAGCAGCTGGATCTTCTCTTCCCTTCCTAGGGTCAAACCTGATTATCTTCCATTCCCTAAGCGGTTTGGAAATATAAACACATATGCAGTATAATGTGATCCTTTATTGACTACGTTTCGCCCACACAATGGGCTTTTTCAAGTCACAAACAGAACTACCTGGGGTGGAAGGAACGCGAGTATTTATAGTCCAGTTCAGAATGCTGAGGTCAGGTGGAGAATGCTGCATCTGATGCAGCATTCTCCACCTGACCTCAGCATTCTGAACTGGACTATAAATACTCGCGTTCCTTCCACCCCAGGTAGTTCTGTTTGTGACTTGAAAAAGCCCATTGTGTGGGCGAAACGTAGTCAATAAAGGATCACATAATACTGCATAGTGTTTTATATTTCCATTGTGTCGTTATTTTATACCATTTATTTCCCTAAGCGGTTTATAACTTTGACGGGATTAACGGTTTCTGGTGAATATAATAATGACAGGGGTAAGATGAGGGTCCCACCTGAAGGGACAGGCAGCCAGCGTCCATCTTTGTTCTTGGTGATCCAGTGAGGTTCTAGGCAGTGGTCAGGGTTGATCACCACCAGCTCTCACCACCACCACACCTCTACAAACAGTCAACACCTGCATCTGCTGATCTTCATCTTCTTGTCAGTGTGTTATGTCCTCTTCCGTGTTGCCAGCTATTTAATGATTAAAAACTACTGCTGTTAGCTCGGCTGCTGTTATTGCAGCTTGCTTTATTGCTATTGCGATGTGACTGTTATTGTTACTGTGCCGCTTCTATTGCTCGCTCTGCTATCGCTGTTGCAGTTGGTGTTGCTGTCTGTTATTGCTAATGATGCTGATGTTGTTGCAGTAGTTTATGTTGCAGTTTAAGCTTCTCTGAATCCTATGTCTACAGCTGATGTTTTCAGTTGTTTTCAGTTGTTTCGATGTTGATAATACTAATATTGTGTATTGCTTCTGCTGTTGCTGATTAGAAGAAAAATAACTATAAATTCCCCCAAGGATTTAAAAAATTACTTTTATTAATCTTTCTCAACCCATAATATGGAAGTAAAATTGCAACTATTTTATTTAACTCATAAGAAACTAACACAGAATTAAACAACATTGGCAAAAATATAAGTTTTTTCCAAGCTAAAACATATTTACATTATGCCGGAGCCTAAATGGCAGAACTCTAGCGTGCCTGAAAAAGTCACATTTCCCAAAAATATGGAGGCGAAAGAAACAAGCTACAGGAAAACACATACAAATTAACTGTAGCCATAACAAATACGAAATACATAATAGAATTAGCCCCTGAAGCAGTTATGCTCAATTTGACTTATGTTTTTGTATTCATGAAGAAATAACTGCAAGTAGCGTGTAAAATGCTTTCAAATGATGCTGATTTAGGTAACAGCTCTTAGCTTGCCAATAAAGCCTAGGAATCCTTAACCTGTAAATAAGCTTGCCAATAAAGTAAGAATCCTTAACCTGTAAATAGCTGTCAATAAAGCTAGGGATCCTTAACCTTGTCAAACCCTGGTTGTAAAAAAAAAAAAACTCCGATGAAGAATACAAACAAAAAGTACTATGAAGATAATGCAAAATAAAAGAAAAAATCGAATAAGACTTAAGACTAATAATAGTCGTTTAAGTTTATTAATAGCACGAGGAGCATACATATGTTGCATTCATTGTATATCGACTCACAAAAAAAAGAAACTTCACTCCATATTATATATCATTTATTAAACGATGACAATAATGATATACAGTACTCGGTAAACACTTTTTTTCAATCTAATACAGATGCAGTTTATTACTAGAGATAAATGGAGGTAAATTAACGGTCTCAGTCTCTTAGCCTTGATTGGTGTTCATTTGGGGTATACAGCTGTTTGGAGAAGGCGTTACAGTGGACGGACACGTTGATGGAATTATGTACATCGCATAGTCCTTTGCACATGGTTGTGCAAAGGAGTTGGTAGAAGATATCTATCTTTGTACGCAAAATTCCATGTTGTTGTTTTTCTGATACAAGTATCATTACATTAATGATCTAGATTGCTTGACACATTGAATATTAAGAGACAGGTGCAACACATGGATATTTTTCTGTTGCCGAGACGTTATAAAGACAGAGATGAGCAACTCTTTAAAGTCAATGCCAAGTCTGAGATAATAAAGAATCTGGAAAGTAAATTTTATAAACTCATTGAATAAAAATTAGTAGTGTGACAATTACTATGAAAGGGGAACGCACATGTGTCCCTTTTTTCTCCCATTTTCTTAATTATTTTTGTGTAAGCAGTTATAATTATGAATTATAATTAATTCATGTATTCACTTAGTTAACTATGAACTATCACCTAGCTATCCGAAGCGTGATAAATAGATACTTTTTAAGGCCTAAAATTCAGGACTCAGAAAGTTATTTATATTTTAATTGTTTATTATAATCAACGCAATATATTAGTTGTAAAATCTTTGAGACAGAGATTCTGACTTGAAAATTAAATTAGTTTCTCAGATTTTCCGTTTCCGAGTCCCACAAAGAGTGAATAGTAGCTGAGACAGACAACAAGAAAGACAGGAAACACAAAGACACAAAGTAATACATGATAAACACATGGAAGAGAATAAATAAAGAAACTACAGAGCGAGCTGGCTATCTTCAGCCATTTCCCTAACCTTTCTTCTAAGGGACATTCCCCTTTATCTCTGGAACTAGCCTTTTGCAAACATCAGCACTTCTCTAATTTCTTGACTTGCGTTGACCAGGTGTGGTTCCAAACTGGTGCTGCATACTCCAGATGGGGCTTTACGTACAGGGTGTACAGAGTCCTTGAACGATTCCTTACGAGGTACCGGAACGCAATTGGCCAGGTTTGCCAGGCCCTTACATATTCTGCAGCAGTTATCCGGATATGTGCGCCTCAGGAAGATATGCTTAGTATTATACTCACCCCCAAGAACCTTTTCTGATGAGGTTTGCAAGCTTTGACCCCTACGCCTATACTCGTCTGCGGTCTACTTTGCACCTTCCTCGATTTTCAATGGCTTTGCATTTGGCAGGTTAAATTCGAGGAGCCAATTGGCTTGGACCATGGCTTTCCAGCCTTCCCCAAGTCTCTTTGTAGCATCCTGATCATCATCCGATTTAATTCTCCTCATTAGCTTCACATCATATGCATACAGTGATACTTCTGAGTCTATTCTTCCTCATGTCATTCACGTATACCGCAATAGCACTAGTCCTTGACTGACCTCTGTGTGTGTGTGTGTGTGAGAGAGAGAGAAGAGAGAGAGAAATAGAGAGAGAGAGAGAGAAGAGAGAGAAGAGAGAGTGTTGGGGTGAAGTGGGGTAGGTGAAATGATAGATGGATTGAGGGTGGATAGGTGGATGATGGATTGGATGGGAAGATGAATGAACTGATGGTGGATGGATCAATTTAATGATGGGTGATGGATTGATGGTGATTGATTATGGAATGGATGGAATGTTAGTGGATGGGGTGGTGTGTGATTTAGCGTTCCACTAATCTTAGACATACGTATTCTCTGTGTGTCTATACTCCAGATATCATTTTAAACAAAAACGTATCAAAGGATGTGTACATGGGAATAAGCTTATTCTCTTTCCCTCTCCACCAACACACACGTGCATTACATACTCATACTCGCAAATACATAAACACACGCCAAACACCACACACACACACACACACACACACACACACACACACACACACACACACACACACACAATCGACACACACACACATACACATACACGCACATACACGCGCACATCGCACAAACACACACACACACACAACACACACACACACACACAGGAAACCGAAGGTGGAAGAGAGATTATATACTGAGGCTGAAAGAACGTGAAAACAAAAGACAATCCAAATTCTGGAAGGAAAGGAAATTACAAGAGGATAGGAGGCGTCCGCTTATTGCCCATAGTCCTCTGGAGGCTGAAGAGACGACCAACTGATGAGATTATTGGAGTGATGAAAGGGACAATTCGTAACAATCATTAAACAGACAGGTGGCAAATTTTATAAGAAATGGTAGAAGGTTTGTATTTTGAAAGTGAAATCACTCTGAGGGAGAGGAGGGACTGACACTTCTCATCGTTATGAAAAAGGGAAAAGGGCAAAGATGACCCGAACAAAAAGGATGCAAGTTTCCTTAAAGAGGGAGAAGTAGAGATGAACATTGTCCCAAGCATTTTTCGCCTGAGGCACACACAGCCGAATGGCTGCTACAGTAAACACGAACTGGAAACTTAAGTGAATGCTTTCAGGAACCTCATGCTAGGAGGCCTCACGACCCTATAAACGGTATATGCTCAACCGGTCTGGTAGTATGTAGAGCCCGTATGGAGCTCGAATGCATAAAGCATTAAAGAAGCTATAAAAAAAGTGAAAATATTTCATTTAGATTATTTCCGGTATGAATTATGGAGGAGAGGCTAGAAGAATCTAAATCACACGATATTAGATAGACAGAAGGACCATTGGTGACGTAATTACACTACAAAATACTGGGATGGCATTATGCGGTGGACAGGGAGAGTGTTTGGAGACGATGCGGGATGTTTAAGAAATGTCCTTTTAACCTTACAGCAGTAGTCCAGGAAGTGCGCAAAAAACAAAAACGTTGACGGCAAAGTGGTAG
This sequence comes from Cherax quadricarinatus, assembly GCF_026875155.1. NCBI lineage: Eukaryota > Metazoa > Arthropoda > Malacostraca > Decapoda > Parastacidae > Cherax > Cherax quadricarinatus. Next base: position 13,868,791 of record NC_069497.1, on the reverse strand, counting down.
AGAAGAATCCAGTCATACTTTAATATACATGTCAGGTCTCCACATCAGCCCAGGAGGAGTGAACCCTACGAACCACAAATAGGTGAGTGTAACACACACACACACACACACACACACACACATACAACACACAACACACACACACACACACATACTAACACACCACACACACACACACACACACACACACACACAGGACACACACACACACAACACACACACACAACACACAATATGGCTAGGAACATGAGTATTAAATAAAGCATCATACTCATGATCACTGTAAACAAAGTGACATATATAGCACATAACAATAAATGAAAATATTAGTTGCTGATGTCGTCTATCACAACACACAAACTGCATATATACACTATTAATCACAGAGTGTTGATCCATCACCAACTCTTGCTGCAATATAACTATTAATCACAGAGTGTGATCCCTCACCACTCTGCTGCATAAATACACTATTAATCAAGAGTGTGATCCCATCACCACTCTTGCTGCATATATAACACTATTAATCACAGAGTGTGATCCATCACCCTCTTGCTGCATATATACAACTATTACTCACAGAGTGTCGATCCCATCACCACTCTTGCTGCATATATACACTATTAATCACAGAGTGTGATCCCATACCAAACTTCTGCATAAGACACTATTATTAATCACAGGGGACCGAGTAGTGGTGAAGAAGAACCTACATAAATGTCTCAGATGGTTGCACCTGTCACAAGCAATAATATATTTCAGCGTTGTACCAGTCTACCACTTCTGGTAAAGACCACGTTTCAACGAATACACCTACTACAGAACTCTGTAGCTTCACACAACTACACTGTTCGAGAACAATGGTCACGGTTATTATGTGGCATGTGAACGTTGTGTGGGGGTTGATGATGTTTCCAACCCTCTTCTCCAGCGGATGAGAGAGCACGGTAGCGAGCATTCATTATCTGTTCTTGTGCGTGGCAGACTTCAATTAGTTGTAACAAGAAATTATGCTTCTGACCGAGTGCAAGGACAGGATTAACTTTTAAATAAACAACAACAATTATCCATGTAATTTTTCTGGGAAAGTGTGTGGAAGTTTTCAATTGAGTGGTGACCTAAATGCATTTCATCTGATCAATTTAAATACTTGCTTTGTTTTTACAATTCTTAATAAAAGTTAGAAAGAATTTAGACTAAACTTTATCAAAGAACCACAGACTCGGCAGAAAACATCTAACATCAGAGGCCAGACAACCAAACTTCTCTAACAGAGTCCCAGACCAAAACACTTAAATTACGTAAGTTCCCGGCCCACACACACTTTATATCATGTATGTCACCTGCCCTTACAACTTCTAGTAATCAAGTCCTACACCACACCTTCTATCATCAAAGACCTGGACTTCATTCATTAGAGTTCCAGACCACACACTTCAATCAACAAAACCAGACCACACACATAGTATGAAGAAAACAAGGAACATAACACTTGAGAAGGTGTATTCTTATTCCTGATGATAAAGTTTGTGTGTTCTGGTTCTCTGAGTATAGAAATCAGAGACCTGTCTACACATTTCTATCATCAGAGAACCGAAAACACGAGTCTAACACCAGAGAACCATACTAACAACATTTCTATCACGAAACAAACGCCATTTCAAATGATCAGAGAGCGTAAAGCAACGCATCATTATCAGAGAACCAGAACCACTACATATCCTATCATCCGAGAACCGGCAAATACATTTCTTTCATTGAAGAATCAGAAAAGAAACTTGTGTTATCAGATAACCAACCACACTGTTTCTATCATCAGATAACTAGAGAACACACCTTTATCATCAGAAACCACGACCACATATAGTGCTCACATTCTATCACATTAGTGCCAAGTTTACGAATCTCTATCATCCGCGCTAATTATTTTTTTTCGTTTCTACTCCCACTTGCACATCTTTTTCAGCTAGTTTCACATCTCTCCCACCTGCGGATCAGCACACCTCTCCTCCTACTACATGCACATCTTCTACGCGTTCACATCTTACCGACTACTTGCACATCTCATCCACTGCCTCCCCATCTCTCCCACTTCCTGAACCCCTCTCAACATGTGTACGAATGGTGTATATAATACCGACAAGATGAGATTAAGACACATGTGCAACATCTGGGTATCTTTATTGTAGACGTTTCGCCACCCAGTGGCTTCATCAATACAAATTCTAGGACATAACTTGAAGACAGTAGAACTATGTACAGAAGATGAGGTAATCAGTCCCTCAACCTAGGAGTAGGTGCGAAGAGCACCATAGTCGTGGAAGATTCTTTAGCAGAAGAAAGGATCCTGGCGCTTATATAGTAACGTCAGGTGTAGCAGACGAGGGCAAATTCACTGGTATGCCGTTCATCCTATGGGCTCCATCTCCCATTACCACAGTCTGACAATATAGCATTACATCCAACAAGTGATTTTAACCTTAGGACCTACCGAACCCCACACCAATGGGAAGGATGCTTAGACCAATGGCTCACCCAGTCAGGTCACCTCCACTTAAGGAAGGAGCACGGCTTCTGACCCAGTAGCACCAGCCAGTCAAGTACAACTCCCACCCATACCCACTCGTGTATTTATCGAACCTATTTTTAAAACTACACAGCGTCTTAGCTTCTATGACGGTACCCGGGAATTTGTTCCACTCACCACATCTCTATTAAATAAATAACAAAAAGGCACAATACCGTGACTGGAACGATACACAAATAACCCGCACATAAAAGACAGAGCCTTACGACGACGTTCGGTCCGACTTGGACCATTGACAAAGTCACACCGAGTGACTATGTCAATGGTCCAAGTCGGACCGAAACGTCGTCGTAAGCTTCTGTCTTTTATGTGCGGGTTATTTTTGTACATCTCTATTACCAAACCAGTGCTTTACCTATAACTCCTTCACTGAATCTGATTTTGTTCCAGCTAAAACCATGCTTGGCGAGTCCTGCCTTGGCTAAATATTTTTAGCACGCTATTTATATCTCCTTTATTTATTCCTATTTTACATTTATGCACCTCAATCATATCATCCCCTAATTCTACGCCTTTCTAGAGAGTGTAGTCATTTCTATCACACGGATAACGTGCATTGTCCAGTCAAGCGCTTCTACAGTCAAACCGACGTATGGTAGCTGACGGCTCTATTAGGATCCGCCAACCTATCCACTCGGCACAGCACTCATAGGTTGATGTCCTCCCACTATGTGCACATTTCGCCCACTACCTGAGCATGTTTCCTACTACATGCACATCTCACCCATTACCTGAGCATCTTAACTGCCAACACATATCACCCACCACCTACAGATCTCTCCAGTTCGGGTGCATCTATAAAAATCAACATCTTACCCACTCACGCCTAACTCCCCCACTACCTGTACGTCTCTCCCATTACCTGTGCATCTCTCCATTTTTTGCATCTCTCTCACACCTGTGGCATTTCCTAACTACCGTTGTGATTTGTGCATCACCCTTAAAATAAATTTTTGGTGACCTTCTAGACTACGAAATCGTAAAAAAGGGATCGCAAACAACCCCCAGCTTTTCGGGGTTTTGTCCTACTAAAAATTCAACCCAAACAGATTCGCTTTTTGTCCACGTTTTTTATATCTTTTTAGGGGAAAATCAGGGAGGTAATTGGCATAAAAATATTGATGGAAAAGGGAGACAAAACACAATATTATCCTTTTTTTACGTTTAAAAAAATGGTATATGACGCCAGATGTGGAAAGACACTTACTTATGTACATTTCGGGACATTTTGGGAAAAAAATATTTCGCCCGGGGTTTTTTCATCCTAACTTAAACTGAAAAAGTCACTCGGGCTTAAGTTTCCCCCAATCCTGAAGCACAAATTGTCTTCCTTTATTTTCAACGTTTTTCCCTACAAGACGGAATTATTTAAATTTGTAGATAAATATTCAAAAAAACCGACTGGAATGAATTAAGACACTTTTTGGGGACACTTATTTTTTTTTATTTTGGGAAAAGTTTTTGCCATCCATTGCTTCCCCAGTCCAATACAAGAAGATCATCTGGCGAAAAAGAACGTAGTTTATGAGGAAGCGTAGTGAAAGTCAGGTCAGGAATATGAAAATTTGACAATTTGAAGAGTTTTTTTTTTTTTTATTTTATTTAAAACTCAGGTAAAAAAATATAGGTACTAATCAATGTAACAAAAACAACAGTAAAACGATAATCTGCAGTGATACACAAATACCAAAAAAGCACTTATTAATGACCAGAATTGGCTGCTGCACTCCATCAAAACACTACTTTTTTTGTACCGGCTTCACGTGAAAAGATGGTCTTTAAAAAAAACGATAGTCCTACTTAGTAATGCTGACACTCCCCCCCCTTCAAAAACATACCACTTTCACCTGAGTATACTCATTGACATCTCTTATACATTTATTAGAGCATTAAGGATATCATTGACATGTATAAACACAATCCTGCCATCTAAAAGGCTGACTATAATACAAGGAATGTCTGAACATGATGACACACATCCACCAAAGAAAACCAATCCACACCCTAACCCTCATATACCCCATGATAACAATCAATATCGTGCACGGTGGTGAATTTAATACACTACCGCTGACTCTTCACCCCCCCCCACATGCCTAGTAACTTTTTTTTTTTTATATTTTATTTAAAACAAATGACAGAAATATATTAAAAAGATACACGACAACAGATTACTGCACTAGAATCGCATTTTAACCCGAGACCTAATAACGACACCATACAGTACAGTGGTAATACACTCTCACACACACCACACCGTATGTTACATTGGTATTACACCCACACACAACACACCGTATATTACAGTGGTAATACACACTCACACACACCACACCGTATGTACATTGGTATTACACTCACACACAAACACACCGTATATTACAGTGAATATACACTTCTCACCACAAAACCCACACCGTATATTACAGGGGTAATACACACTCACACACACCAAAACCGTATGTTTACATTGGTATTACACCCACACACAACACACCGTATATTACAGTGAATATACACTCACACACACAACACACCGTATATTACAGTGGTAATACACACTCACACACACCACACCGTATGTTACATTGGTATTACACTCACACACAACACACCGTATATTACAGTGAATATACACTCTCACACACAACACACCGTATATTACAGTGGTAATACACACTCACACACACCACACCGTATGTTACATTGGTATTACACCCACACACAACACACCGTATATTACAGTGAATATACACTCACACACACAACACACCGTATATTACAGTGGTAATACACACTCACACACACCACACCGTATATTACAGTGGTAATACACTCACACACAACACTATACATTACAGTAATATTGTTTTATTTGTTAAAGAACATCTCTAACAAGGTTACATATTACCAAACATCAAACACTGGAAATTATGAAGATTGTACAATAAAACAGAGATAAACAAAACAAACAAACACGCACAATGACACACACAAGCACACACGTTACACTACATGAGACTACATCAGGCACATACTAGGTGATACATGAGACTACATCAGGCACATATTAGGTGATACATGAGACTACATCAGGCACATACTAGGTGATACATGAGACTACATCAGGCACATACTAGGTGATACATGAGACTACATCAGGCACATACTAGGTGATACATGAGACTACATCAGGCACATACTAGGTGATACATGAGACTACATCAGGCACATACTAGGTGATACGAGACTACATCAGGCACATACTGGGTGATACATGAGACTACATCAGCACATACTAGGTGTACATGAGACTACATCAGCACATACTAGTGATACATGAGACTACATCAGGCCCCATACTAGGTGATACATGGGGACTACATCGGGCCCACATACTAGGTGATACTTTGAGACTACTCAGGCACATACTAGTGATACATGAGACTACATCAGGCACATACTAGGTAAATAATGAGACTACATCAGGCACATACTAGGTGATACATGAGACTACATCAGGCACATACTAGGTGATACATGAGACTACATCAGGCACATACTAGGTGATACATGAGACTACATCAGGCACATACTAGGTGGGGTTTCTGCCTGTCAACACACACGTTACACAACATGAGACTACATCAGGCACATACTAGGTGAGGTTTCTGCCTGTCAACACACACGTTACACTACATGAGACTACATCAGGCACATACTAGGTGAGGTTTCTGCCTGTCAAACACGTATGCAAGACTAATTCTAAGATCTCAGGTGCTTAACAGAGCACCACGATACCCAAACATTAATATTGGCGATTATCACGAGATCTTAACATAGACATAGGTATTTAGGATACAAAGAAGGAAACGGGATAATACTAAAAGTCACAATAAAAACATCCAATATAACAAAACAAAACTACGATGTGATATTTTACATCTCAGCAAAACAAAGAAAAATAATGCAAGTAGTTACATGTAATATAATATTACTGAAAAGCACACTGTAACACAGCATAAAATAACATAAAATAAAAAACCAATTGCTATATGCTAGGAAACACTTTTTACCACTTACAATTGAATCAAAAACAGTAAAGAACAACCCATAACATATTTGAGTCTCATTGAAAATTTTCATCATAAAGTCCTTGAAATGGTTTTTTACATGATAAAATATGCAATCGTAGTGCTACAACCTTTCTAAATGATAAAATGTGTAGTTCCTGAAACCCCTCGGGGTAATAACCCTATTGCCTCTAAAATATCAAAACTCAATTATACATCCATATAAACAGCTCTCCATGCTCACAAACCCAAGTCTAGGAAAAAAGCCCGTCGTATCCCCTTACCCATTTTGCAAATCCCATAAAAACCCTTAATGTGAAATTTCTATAACCCTCAAATAAAATCTCTCTGCCCTCTCCCTCCATACACCCCTTTATTTCTACACGTGTCCTATAAAAAGTTGCCTGCCAATGCATTAATTCTTGCACGCAACGTCCGCCTCCTCATAGCCCACATCATGTATATATAATCCGTAATCATATACCCAATCGCATTCTCAACCCTTTTATTCACCCCAGTTTATATCTAAACTTAAAACCCTCAAAACCTGCAAACCCCCTCCCCCCCTAACCTTTAAAACCTTACCCATCCAAACCCTTATAAGTTCAATACAATCGCAAAAATATACCGTATGATAAATAGTCGCCAATCCTCCACAATCCTTGCATTCCCCATCCTCTCGTATTCTCTTATAGAATAAAACCATTCCTGACGGCAAGATTCCATGTAAAAATCTTTTACATAACTTCTCTGACTTTAGGGTTTTTAAACGCAATTTATTTAAAACGCCCCCAAATATTATGCCAATCATACATCGGATAAACTCCTTCTACCGCCGCTACCACAGCCTTACCATCTGCCCTATCAAGATTTCTCAATTTAATTTGTGAGTGATCCCTCACGTTTATGAAGACCCGTAACATTGCCTCACCTATCATGAACTCCCGACCCCCTCCCCACCACCGTCGCATATCCTGGTGTATCCTATGAAGTCCGTCTTCTTTCGCCCCCCCCCCCCTCCCGCTTATAACTATGTTTTAAATACATACTTATTATCCTCTTTTCGACATCTATAAGACCCAGCCCTCCACGGCCAACCGGGAGTGTGACAACCGCTCTACTTAACCATTCGCTCCCTGTTCCCCAAATGAATCTAAAAACACTTTTTTGTAACCTTTTTAACTCACAACGAAGTATCGGAAATATTACCCGTAACATGCCATAGTTTTTCTATATAATAGCACATTCTTGTTATCACCCTTTGTTGCAAACTTAAATTAGCAGCTCTTAACCCACTAAGACGCTTCAGAACACTATCAACGATACGCTACGGAATTTATTTGTTGTGCTGACTTTTATATCATTTACATAAACGATCCCCCATATCTTTATTTGGTCCCCTTTTCCCCCCTTTCAGCTACCATTCCTTCCTCACGTGACACTTTTTTTCCCAAAATTCATATACTTTGTTTTTCCCCATGTTGATCGTCATGCCAGAAGCCTTTTCAAAACTTTCCCTAACTTTTCTACCCGAATCAAAAACCATTTTTTTCTCTCACCAAATCGTCGTGTCGTCGACATATCCAACAATGCTCGCCCCCCACCCCTTACATTACCCACCCATTTTGCTTCCAAAAAAAACCCTTATCCCTCTATAAAAGGGGTCTTGAAAACAAGCAAAAAAAAATTTTTGGGGGTTAGATTTTAGGACAATGTGGGAGAATTTGTGGGGAGAGGGGAGGGATGTGGGTGACTTGCTGGGGTGGTGGGATGGGGTAGCTAAGGAGAGGATCCGCGGTTTTTTGTGCGTGGGGAAAGTACCAGGGTTGGAAAGACGTACGGGTTGCAGCAGTATTTCGAAGGGGAGGTTTGCAAAAATTGTTATGGGGAGGGGAGTGCAGGCAGGGCAGTATCCCATGGAGGAAATCGAGTTGTTAAAAGGAAGGATTCGTGATTTGCAGAATGGGTAGATTTGATGCGGTGAGAGTGCAGGGTGGAATTGAAAGGCGGTGGTGTGGGTGACCGACCCTCGGGCCTGTTTTAAGGGCAGAGGGAGCGACGTATGGTATGGAAATTGATAGGCTGGTGGTACATGAGGGCTTTGT
>NC_069497.1:13820385-13859526 GCF_026875155.1 Cherax quadricarinatus | reverse complement strand
GTCCCCCCTTCCCCATTCCCCAAGGTCAGCTCAACTGCTGTTTTCTTGTTTTCCCCAAGTTCATGTATCCAGGAAATCCACCCTCTACCCCCCGATGTCCCCCCTTCCCCATTTCCTCAAGGTCAGCATCAACTGCATGATTCATGTTTTCCCCCAAGTTCATGTACCCAGGAATCCATCCGTTCGTCCGGATGTCTCCCTTCCCCCCACTTACCCAAGGTCAGCATCAACTGCATGTATTCATGCCTTCCCCAGGTTCATGTACCCGGGAAAACCCACCCGCTCGCCCCCGGGGATGTCCCCCCTTCCCCTTTTTCCCCAAGGTTGCTCAACAACAACCTTCCCCAAGTTTTGTATCCAGGAATCCATCCGCTCGCCCCGGATGTCTTCCCCCCCCCACTTACCAAGGTCGCGAGTTGGGTCAGTGCCTTCCCCGGACGTTCTCAGGAGTCATTTGGGGTGTCCTCAGGGGGAAAAACCCCTTCTCCATTTCCCCAAAGTCAGCGGTATTTTTGCTTTCCCAGGTTTTTTCCCAAACGGACCCGGGTCTCCCGGGATGTTTTCCTTCCCCACTTACAAGGTCAGTCAATAACAACCCCAGCTCATGTATCCGGGAATCCCCCGTTGCTCCGGGTTTCCCTTCCCCACTTACCTAAGGTCGGCGGGCCCTTTCCCCCGGATCAGTGCTCCGGAATCCACTTGTGTCACTGATGGACCCCCTTCCCCATTTCCCCCAGGTCAGCGGTTCCCCACCTCATGATTGCTAAAGGGAAAAACTTATCTTGTCTAGGGTCTACGGTAGTGATGTCCGGTGGTGGAAATTTTCTGGGGGGACACACAGTAAACTGCGTCCCGTAATTACATCCCCCAAAACAGCGGAACCCTAGACCCGTGGGCGGACGAAACTCTTTCAAGCTCGGCCACCTCGGGGGCTAATTAAATTACAAATTTTGGGTTCCTTTTATGTTCATGTGAATTTATACTGGAAAAAGTTTTTTTTTAAATTATTTACAGTTTAAAGTGTTTTTGAGCGACATTCTTTGTGAAAAATTTTAAATATAAAAGAGGACACGTTTGAGACAAGTGGAGGACTGTGTTGTCGTGGTAACATGTTTTTTTTTGCATATGTGTCTTACTAAAATCTGTTTGGTATTTTATACCATTTTAATGTTTATTCTGTCAGACACTGCAACACAAGGGTAATTTTGGGACAGACCTCTACTTCGACAACCTCTACTGTGGAACGGCGGGTTTGAGAAGGACCTGCCCCCCCAATCAAACCCACGTTCCCTCCTGGCATTATTAAGGCCCCCATTCTGTTCACCTTCAAATTCAATTGTTTCACACAAAGGAAAAGGGTTCCCCCAGACTGGGGACTGACCACCTCAAAAACTTTTGGGTGATGGACTGATTACATGTCTTCAAATATCTTCTGCTTCTATCAAAACTTTTTTTCTAATTTAAAACCCTTTTAAATGTTTTTGGCGAAATTTTTTTAAAAAAAAGGGAAAAATATTGGGGGAGGTTTAACCTAAAACTGTGGTTTTTTAAACCCTTTTTTTAATTTTCCCCTTCCAAAAATTGCCCGGTTTTTTCCTTTAGGAGATCCCCAAAGGGTTTTTGGGTAAAACCACTTTTTTTTAAAAAACCAACCATATATTGAAAACGGGGGGTTTGGAAAAGGACCGCCCCTTTCCCCTTCTTCTTCATTTCCTTGGATAAAAGGGAACCCCGTTCGTCCCCAATTTTCCTTTTTTACCCAAAAAAGTCTGTTTAAATTAGGTTCCCCCCCCAAAACAAAAGGTTTTTTTTACCTTAAAACCCCTTTTCGACTTCCAAACCTTTCCCCAAACAACTTTTTTTGACCGGGGGGATTGAAAACCCCTCCTTGGTGGGTTTTCCAAAACAATTCCCAAAAATTTTTCAAGGTTTTACCAACCCAACCTTTTTTAACTTTTTAATTTCAAAGGGTTTCGGTTCTTTGGAAAAAGGTTGGGTTTTTTTGGGGGCCTTAAATTTGTTCACTGGAATGGGGGGGACCCCCCCGGTGTTTGCCCCCAAAGCTCTGTCGGGGGAGAAAGAACAGCCGTCCCAAACCCTTTTAAACCAAAACCCCAAAAATTTTTTTTTCCCCCCCAAAAAGGTCGTTTTCAACCCTCACACCTGCCCGGGGCCCCACGGGAAATTTTCAGGGTTATTCGGGTTGAAGGGGCCCTTAAGGGAAAAAACCCAAAGGCACCAACTAACCAAAAAGGTTTCCCGTCTCCCTTTGGGGTTTTTATCTTTTAAGCAAGCCCCGAGGGTTTTTTCCCAGTTTAAAACCATGTTAATTGGGGCTAAACCGCCCCCCAGAAGCCTGATTCCTAATTTCCCTTTTTTCCACCCTTTGGTTGTCGTGGGTTATTTACTTCTGTTTTTAAAAAGCCAGCCCCCAGAAAAAAACCCCATTGTCTTTCCCCAGTTAAGGGCCCAGTGGGGTCCCCCCCGTTCATTCCCAGGGGGCTTTTTCTCCTAACTTACCACGGGGGTTAAATAGGGGGGGGTTTTTTCCATCCCCTTTTTGGGGTTTTAATTATAAAAGTTTTTTCCCCACACCCCCTTGGGGCGGTTGTTAGAAAAGGGGGGCCATCCCAAAAATTTAAAGGTACCCCCATTAAGGGGGGGGAAGGGAAATTTTGCCCCGGGTGGTGGGGGGGGTTGCCCCGGGGAAAAGGTTTTATCCCCATTAAACCGTGGCGGCCATTTTTTCAAGGGGGGGGCCCCTTAAAAGGGGGGGGTTACTCCTTTTTTCCCATTACCACATCAAAATATCTTACCAAAAAGGGGTTTCCTTATACCCCCCCCCAACAAATTTTTTAAACCCTTTAAACCCTTTGGCTCCCCTAGGTTATATAAAAGCAGGGTTTTTAACCCAAAAACCCCATTTTAAAATTTAATCCACCTAAATCTTTTTTTTCCCCTTTTTTTTCTCCCTTTTAGATGAGGTATAATTTTTCCCACTCAAACGTCCTTTCCCAGCCGGGGCCCTTTTCCCTCCCCAAATCGTTTTTAGAAAACCAGCTGGAAGTTTCCCAACAAAAATTTTTTTCACCTTTTTACTCCTTTTTTTTTTCCTTTTTTCTTTTAAGATAATAAAAAACCCCCCCTTTTCCCCTTTTTTAAGATTTTGCCACTTTTAAAAACACACGGTAAGGTCTTTGCCTTTTTAAGGCCAAAGAAAACCCAGAAACGATAATTTTAAACCCTTAATTTTCCACCCCGGGAAAATCCCAAAATTTTTTATTCCACATTATATCAAATTTTTTACCTTTTTAAAAATAATTTCTCCCATCCCAAACCCCACACTTAAATAAAAAATTTTTACCAAACAAACCCCCTAAAAAAATCAAAATTTTTACTTTCTTTAATAAAATTCCATCATTTTTTAAAATACCCTTTTAAATTTTAACCCCACCCAAAGGACCCCCTTTTTCACCAACCAACAAATCCCAACCAATTTCACCCACAACCCCCTTAAAAAAAGGGTTTTTTCCCCCCCCATCCCCCCAATACCCAAAATTTCCCCAAAACCTCCCATAACCACAAAAATTATAAATAAACCCTTTCCTTTTTTTTTAAATTTACACCCCCCCATTCCCCCCTCATTTTCCCCAAAATTTTCGGGACTCCTTTCTTTTTTAAAAAATTAAAAAAATTCTTCCAACCCCCCAAAAGAATAAAAACCCCCAAAACCCCCTAACAAACCCCCTTTATTTTCCCCCCTTTGTTTGGAAAAGAAAAACACATTTGGAAAAATTTTCTCAGAAATTTTCTTTTGCCATCTTGGGTAAAAAGGTTTTCTTTTTTTGCCTGTTTAAACCACGGCGATTTTTACCTAAATGGGGCGCACCCTAAATCAGCTTCGGGGGTTGCTGGTACCAGAGCCCTGATCGGAGCTAGTTGACGGTTTGATTAGGTCCGCCAACCAAACCCCACTCACACAGACTCATGGGTTTTGAGGGTTCCTTTCCCACTAGGGGTGCACTTTTCGCCCACTCCCTGAGCATTTTTCCCCTTATAAAAGAATCTCACCCATTACCCTGACCCCCATTAACTGCGCCAAACCCCATTCTCGCCCACCCAAACCACCTACAGATCTCCCCCATTTGGGGGGTTTTTGCACCCTATAAAAGCAACATCTTCCCACTACCCCGCCTAACCCCCATTACCTGTAGGCCCCCCTTCCCTTACTTTGGGGGCCAGCTCCCCCATTTTTCTGTGCACTCCTCACTACCTGTGCATTTCTCCAATACCTGTTTTGTTTTTGGGAGCAACCCCTTTAAAAAATCTTTTTTTGGGGGCCCTTTTCCTAACTCCCCGGAAATCGTAAATAAAGGATCGTGAAAACAAATCCCCAGCTGTTCTGGGGGGTTTTTTCCTACTAGAAAAAAAACCCCAACAATTTGCGTTTGGGCCCAAAGTTTTTATATCGTTTTAATGGAAAAAGATTTCCATGGAGGGGAAATTTGGGCTTTAAAACAGGGGTTGGAAAAGGAGACAAAAATCAATAATTTTTTCCCCTTTTTTTACGATTAAAAAGGAAAAAAAAAAAATTTTTTTGGACGCCAGTGGGGAAAGACACTTATGTACAGTTCAGGACATTTATTGGGAAAAAAATTTTCGCCGCGAGGGGTTTTTTCTTCATTTCCAAAATTAAAACTAAAAAAAAGTCACTCGTGGGGGAGATTTTCCCCCTAAGGCCCTAAACCCTGAAACATAATTTTTCTTTTTTTTAAATTTTACAACGTTCCCCAAAAACAGACGGAAATTATTAATTTTATTTTGATAAATGTTAAAAGAACCGACTGGATAAATAATTAAGACACTTTGTACATTTTGGGTTTTTTATTTTGGGGAAAGGGGTTTTTTTCGCCATCCAGTTCCCTTCCTCAGCCAATACAGAGAAGTTTCTATCTGGCGGGGAAAAAGTGAGTTAGGTAGGAAGCGTATTGAAGTCATCGGGAAAATATGAATTTGACAATTAGGGAAGAGGTTGATTTAAAAAGGACTTGCCCAAAACGGGGGCCCCAGTAAAAGGGGCTGCTGTTTTTCCTCCCATCAGAAATCGATAAGAAAGGCACATTTGAAAACAGTCACATAGCTTTATTCCGAAACTTTTGCCTTCTTTAGCCCCTTTTTTTAGACGAATGCAAAAGAAAACAGAAAGTGAGGGCTGACCCCCTAAAAAACTCGTCTTCCGTGTGGCAGACTTATTACTTTCTTTTTTAAAATCACTAAAAGCACATTTTAAACCAAAAACCCCACCCCCCAAAAAATTTCACCCCCTCCTACAAAACTGTCCGGTTTTTTTTACAAAACCACCATCACCTCCCCAAAAATTATTCGATATGGCCCATACCCGTTACATTTTTTAATGGGATATCCCCTTTTTTTTATTTTTCATTTTAAAGGGTTTAAAAAAAAATTTGTGATATTGTATTATGTTTTTTTTGGTTTTAAATATTCTTATTTCCATGAAAGTGGGGAAACCACTATGTTTAATTTGCCGGTTCAGTTCAGGTTACTGAGGTCTCCCTCAGTCACGTGACCAACCTGACGTGGGTTACCCCCAAGTGGTACCGTGAGTAGGTTCACCACCCCTTGCTCTGAGTGCTTTAAAAAGCACTTGCTGAGATATTTCCTTTCATCCTCTGACTACCCACTCCCACTTCTAGCCCGGGCTTCCCATAGCCAAGGGAGCTTACCTCACTCTTTTATTCTTAAACCTCTCATAAGAGACATTTTAAAGTACTCGTTTTCCCTTTCTTAAACTTGTCATTTTTCGAGTTTTTATTCTCTTGGTAATTTATTCTTTCAGTTTGACTAAACAACCCTTTTTTGGCCTTTGTGGGTTTTGTTTTGTGGTCTATGCTATTCAAAAGTCATGCTGGAGGTAATGGGGAACAAAGTCCGTCATTACGGTTTTTTGGTATACTCTAAATTTGGGTTTGTTCAGTTTAAGTTTTAAAACCATTAAAGTTACTTTGGGGGTTAAGTTTTTAAAACCTTTTGGGGCCCCATTTTTTTTTTAACCTTATAAAAGCTCGACCTAAAGGGGAAGGTTTCTTTATTCTTCCCCAAAGTAAGTACACCGGGGAAATGAAAGGGATTTTAAAACCCATATTTTTTTTTTTAACCCCTTTAACATTATATCACACATTAACCCTTTAAAACCCTCTACTAGTAAAGATTCTAATTTTTAGTTTTGTTCGTAATCATAAAAACCCTTTAAGAACATAAAAAAAGGAGGAACCCCTTTTGCGGGGGCCTGGGGCCCCCCAAACTGGGCAGGGCCCTTTTAATTTAAACCCCACTAAAAACCATTTCCCCAAACCCTTTTTAATTTTTGCCACCCAAAGAAATAAGCTCGGGAGGGTAAAAGACCCCACTCAAATCCAACCCCCAAACTTTTGAAATTACCCAAACCTAGTTTTGAAATCCCCCAAATTCCCGCCTAAAAAACCCCAAAATTTTTAAAAGTAGGGAAATCCTGGTTCCAAACTCACAACTACCCTTTTTCCCAAAACCCCCAAAATTTCCTAGGGCCTTTTTTAAATCTAAACTTTTTAAAATTTTTAAACCCATTCTGCGGGTTCTCTTTTGGAGAGACATCCTCAAGCCCTTTTAAATTTCCCCCTTTTTATTAAAAACCTATTTTCCCCCCTTATACTTTTTCGAACAGGTCTCCCCTCATTTTTCGTTAAAAAGTGAATGAAAAACCTTAAAAGAGTCTTCAATCTTTTTCTTTAAGGGAAGATTTCTAATGTATGTATTAATTTAGTCACCCTACCTAAATGTTTTTCTAACAAAATTTAAACCCTTTTTGTAAAAACGGGGGACAAAAAACTGAGCTGCATAATCTAGGTGGGGCCTTACAAATTGATGTATAAAGCTGCTTATGACCCTGGACTTCTTTTGCTTACACTTCTTGATATAAATCCCAGAAAATTCTATTTCCCTTATTACGTTCGCTTGGGATTGCTGTATTATTTTAAAACGTTGTTTGGCTCCCATAACCCCCAAGCCCCTTTTCCCCAATCTGTATGGCTAAGTTTTCATCATTTAACTTTAAGTACTGGGGTTTTATGGGAAATTTCCCAAGCTTCAGAACCTTGCATTTATCTAAAATTGAATTTGAAATCTGCCACTTTTCTGACCAAAAAATAATTTTTGGTTTAAGCCCTTTCCTAAGTTCCAAAAACATCTACTTTTTGAATAAAATTATCCCCCTTTCTTTGTGTATTCGGCGAATTTGTTCATATCACTAAAAATTTCCCCTCATCAAGATAAATTGATTTTATATTATAAACAACAAGGGCCCAAAAAAGACTGATCCCGTGGAACGCCACTTGTTCAGACCCCACTCGGTTTAAAAAACCCCTTTTTTTTATGGAAAACACCTGCTTCCGTTGTGAGCCTGACCCGATCCACGAAGCACGTTTCCCCCAATGCCATGAGCTCCCTTTTTCCCTTTAACAGTCTATGGTGGGGAAAACTCTTTTCCAAAACCTTACTAAAATAAAAGTAAAAAATTTATCAAATTCTTTATTGTGGTCAAACAGCCTAAAAAGTTTTACTGAAAAAGTTAAAAAATTTGTTAGACAAAAACCGGGCCTCGGGGAATCCAGGGGTGAGTTCTTTAAATCAAGCTATGTTTAAATCGAGCGGCCCTTCCCTTAAAATTTCTCAGCTTTAATTAAACTCTAGAAATTTTGCCTAAAATTTGAGGTCGGGCCCTTTTGGGGCCCGGTTAATTTGAGGGTTTAACAAACTTTCCCCCTGTTTTAAAAATAGGAGTTACTTTTACCCATCTTCCCACATATCAGACACTACACCTTTTTTAAAAGAGATAAACTTAAAAAATTTAGTTAATTTTTCCCAGAGATTTCCATTTTGCTTTCCCTTAAAAACCTTTTAAAAAAAACCTCATCGGGACCCGGCGACTTTTTCCCCCTTCAGTATTTCTATCGCTTCACAACCCATTAAAAAAAGTGCTGTGATTTTAAACTTTAATTTATCTTCTTCTAGCCCATATAAAAAAATTTAAAACGGGAAATTTTTTTTTAGTGTCTTCCTGTGGAAAAAACCTGAGGAGAAGAAAAAAAAATTTTTTTTTAAACCCCCACTTTTTTTCCATTCTCTTTGCCAGAAAAGGTCCCCTTTGTTATTTTTAAAAGGGGCCTTTCTTATCTCAAATTTTGTTTTTAAAACCCGGGGAAAAAATTTTTTGGGGGTTAGTTTAAAAATTCCCTTTGCAAATTTAAATTTTCGAAAGCCCCTTTAGCTTTTCTTACCCTTTTTAATGCCCCCCTTTTAAAGTCAATATATGATTCAAAAGATGACCTCCCTTTTGATAGGGGCCTAAAAATTTCCCTTTCTTATGCCCTGAAGTGATATTTGAGACTATTATTCATCCATTTTGGGGGTCTTTTTAAAAATTTGATCTAATTTCTTTTATGGGTTTTAAAAGGGCTCTTTGAGCAGCATGTAAAAATTAAAGTGTCAAAAACTGTATTTTGATAGCCCCTCTTCGTTACCCCAGTCCCCAATGAAAGTGTTCTCTAAGCCCTTCGAAATCTGCTAAGCGAAAATTTGGGGACTGTTACGAGTTATGGGTAACTATCGTACTTCCTTTCCAATGCAAAAATGAAATTTGATTTGTGGTCGCTAGCACCATTTTCCTCTGAAATTTCTAAATTTTAAACAAGGGATTCTTTTTGTTTGCCAAAAACAAAAGGGTAAGTAGGTTTTTTTCCCCTTGTATTTTCTGTCAAAAAATGCTTCAAAAAACAATCCGGGAAATACTTTAAAAGTCGGTTTTAAAATTTTTTTCCCCCCAGTCAAAAAAATTTCCCAAATCAACATGCAAAAAGTTTAATCTCCCGAATTACTACATTATCGTGCCTTGTGGCCTTAACAATTTTTTTCCCTTGTAGTTTCCTTGGGCCCTACCTAAGTTTGGGGGGGCGGACATACTCCCCAAAATTAGTTTTTCATGCCCCTCTGAAAATTCTATCCAAACAGGGCCTTTAAGTGTTTTCTTCAGGGCTTAATACCCTTTTTAAAAGCAACATTTTAAGCGACCCCGGACATAAA
The DNA here is from genome assembly GCF_026875155.1 of Cherax quadricarinatus. Taxonomy (NCBI): domain Eukaryota; kingdom Metazoa; phylum Arthropoda; class Malacostraca; order Decapoda; family Parastacidae; genus Cherax; species Cherax quadricarinatus. Next base: position 13,850,391 of record NC_069497.1, on the reverse strand, counting down.
AAAGCCCCCCCCACCCCCCCCTCCCAATAATTTTTATCTTTTGGAACAATTTAAAACCCCGGGAAAATGACTTCCTCAGGCCTTTTCCCGCTTTTTGAATTAAACCACTTTTCGTTAAGGGGAAAAAACTCAATGTTACCCAAAACCCACAACTAATTTTCAAATCGTCCATCTTATTTTCCCAAACACTACGGGAAAATTTGCATAATAAACACTGAAAGATCTCCTTTCTCTTTTTTCCCTTCCCGCTCATTTTATTTTTCTCCCAAAACCTATACTTCTTTATCACCCCCAAAGGGCCCTGGGTTTTCAATTTTTAATCTCGTTTTATTATTACTTTTCCCCTAAAGGGGGGGGAACTGTAAAATTTACTACCTGGGGGGTTCACTGTTTTCCTTGGGAAAAACCCCTACCACTAAAATATTTTCCCATTTAAAGTCCTAACTGCCCCCCTTCCACTCGTTGCCAGTTTCCCCCCACCCTACAAACCCAGATAAATGAAACCCCCTCCCTAGATTCATGTATTTTTGCCCTAGAAGAGGCCCATTGGGCGATGAAAGTTACCCCATTTTTTCCCTTAAAAGATTTGTCCAAACCCCAAATTTAAAACCCAAATTTCCCTGGACAACCATTCAAAATTTTTAACTCCCCCCCCTTGGCAAAATACCCCAAAAAATTTTGGGTTTTCCCAACCCCTTTTAATTATTTCCATTGCTGACCTATACCTGCTAAACAGGTCCCACTCCTACGTTTTTGCCAACCCTCGTTCCTCCAGCACTGAGGGCCCGATAATAGGAAATTTCTCCCATTACCTCTCATATGTTATCCAGACGGGTAAAAAAATATCCTCCATCCCACCCCAGGGAAAACAAACTCTCTTTCTCCTACTCCTGTCCTTCAAGCAGAACGCCCCATCCATATACCTAACTTGGGTATCCCCAAAAAACAAAATATTCGTACCTTCCTTTAAAGTCTTTCGTCGTGGAAAGTTTCCAGTAAGGGCGGCCCCACTTGGGTTGGGGGAGCATGAGAATGTATTGGATGTTTCCACCAAAAAGTTTCCAAAGGCCTTTTCTTTTTTTCTTTTTTCTTTCTACCTTTTCCCTTCTTTTTCTTGATCGTCAACTTCTTTTCCCGCTGTCCCGCCCTGAAACCCGTTTCCCTTCTTACCCGAGGACTCAAAACTAGGGCTACTCCCAAGCGTTGGGGAAATTTTGCTCGATGGGGGCATCTTGCTTCAATTTTAAGAGGCGCAAAAGGTCTTCACAGAGCCCAAATACAGGGCAACACTGCGCAAAAAACCAACCAATAGGAGCTACTGCGCAAACACGTCCGCACGGCCCCAAAAGCGAAGAAGGGAGAATTCTTATTGAAAAGTTAGTTTTCAAAAACCCTAAACAGGCCATATGTTCAAAAAAGGGAAAGTTACCTTAACATTCCTTTCCATACCATTGGAGAAAGGTTAAGGGAAAACGATTTTTTAACACAAAAAACCCCCATCACCCCGGGGACAAAACCCCCATCACCTGCCCAAAAACCACCATCACCCGCCACCAAAAAAAACCCTCACCTGCCACAAAACCACCAATTTTACCTGCCACAAAAACCCCCATCACCCCCCCCAAAAAACCCCCTCACCGCCCCAAAAACCCCCCTTTACCCGCCACAAAAACCCCCATCAAACCCGCCCCAAAAACCCCTTCACCCGCCAAAAAAACCACCTTTACCTGCCCCCAAAACCACAACATCTCCCCCAAAAACCAAACCCTCACCTGCCACAAAACCACACCCTCACTCACAACCCCAACTTTCCCAAATAACAGCTCATGAAGCTTGCACCCCCACAATAGGACAGCTAAACCCTCAAGCCGCGCCACGTTTTTTTGCCATGCAGGGGGGTTGGGAAGTTTTGGTTTTTTTTTCGGGTTTATAGCTTGTTTGGGATCAGCCCGGTGCAATACACACGAACCACGGGAAAATAGTCCCCCTCACCCCATCCACTTACTGAGCAGGCTTTTCCCTCCCCCTGTCGTTCCCCTCTGACAATTTTAAAAAAGTTTTTCAAAACCCTTTTCCCCCCAAAGTTATTAATATTTATATTTTTTTTTTTGTTTAAATTTCTTGATTTTTTGTCTATACTTTTTAATTCATGGAAGGTTTCTTTTGGAAAAATATTACGGGTAATTTCTGAAAAAAAATCGGGTTTAAAAATCTCCCCAACCCCAAATATTTTTGTTTATTTTTTCCAGGGAACACCATCAACAGAACAAATTTTTTCCATAGATATATTATCTTCAAAAAAGTTTTTGTAAAAATTTTTATAATGCATTATCCCATTGCCCGACTCAGGGCCGCAATTTAAAAAGACTACTAAAAAAAAAAAAAAGGGGAAAAAAACCGCTTCAGAAATTAGAGAGGCCCTGTTGAAAAAATTTTTAAAAACATGGATGGGTTATCCATCCAACATAGATCCCCTATACCCGACTTCACCCCCAAGCCCCCAAGTGGGTCTTTTAAAATTATTCCCTTTTCTTTCCCAAAACCCTATTTTTCAACTTTTTCCCCCCTCAAAACTGATTTACTTTGGGAAGAAGTTTTAAAATATTGGGAATTGAAGCACTTCTTTCATTATTTTTTGAACCCCTTTACCCCCTTATCTATAAAAAAACTGAATTTTCAGTAACAAAATTTGAAAAAAAAAAGAGAATGATATTAGTGGGGGAAAGCCGTTATTTTTGATTTTCATCAAATAACAGGGAGGAATTTGGGGGTTAAGGGTTTTGTGTTTTAAAGAAAAAATTTTGAAGTTACAATCCAAATAAACATCTAACCGGGGAAACAAAAAACCAAGTGCGTGGGGAAAAAGAAGCAAATGGGGGGTTGGGGTTTGAGGGGGGAGGGGAGTTGGGGGGCTTTTTTTATTTGAGGGCAGGGTTTTTGCCTGCGCTCTAAGCATCTCATTATTTCTCCACATTTTTTTTATTACAATTAAATATTTTTGAAAGAGCAACCCTTACCCTCTTTGGGCTTATGCAACTCATCTTTTCTTATGATTTGCCTTGAAAGAAAGAAAAACTAAATTTGATAAATTGTTGTCTCGCAGTAAAATTATCGGGGTCCTTTGGGGAAAATTAGCTAATCCATAAAAACCCAAATTTTTTAATTTTATTACTTGGTTAAAAAAAGGGGTTCCTTAGCTGATTTAATTTTTTTCGGAAAGGTGATTGTGGCAAACTTTCATTAAATTTTTTGTTAAAACCCAAGGGGAAATTTCCTAAATTAAATTTCCTTTGCCACATAAATTTTGGCCCCGTGATTTTTTAATATTTTTTTTGTTAACAACCCCAAAAAATTAATCCCTTCCAAAATTTAAAAAAAACTCCTCCTTTTCCACAAAAATTCCTCCCCAAAATTCCCTCTATAAAAATTTGAAGAAACCCCAAATTTGTTCCCCCGAAAAAAAAAATATGAACCCGCTTTTTCAAAAGGGAACAAAACAATAGGCAAAAATAGCTTCAAAAAACTTTACACAACCCGGTGTAACTTTTTAAATTTAAAAATGCCCCCAAAAAAAAAAAAGGCCTTGGAAATTTTTCACCTAGGGTTTTAAATAAAACTAAAAATAGGGAAAAAAACCCCGTTCCCTTTGTTTGGGGGTGTGAACATAGGGAAAAAAATAAAGGTTTCCCAAAAATCGCAAAGAGAGGGGATTTCCCCAAAAAACCTTTAAAATTTTTTCAGAATGGGAAAAATTTGTTAAGAATTTTTTAAAATTCCCCCCTTGGGGGGCTAAAAAATTTTTGCCACCCCAAAAACAAAAAACAATTATTTTAAATAAAAATTGTTTTTAACAATGGCCTTTCCCAAAAACCGGGTCGAAGCCCCGGGAAAAGGAAAAAAATTTATTGGGGTTAATTTTTCACTGTTGCAAAAAAAACGTCCTTTTTTAAAAAACCTTAAAATGATTTTTTAAAAAAAGCTTTAACCCTTTTCCCCCATTACTAGAGCAAATTTTTTAAAAGCAATATTTAAAAAAAAACCCCTTTTAGTTTTATAAATTTTTGGTTTTTTTTGATTTTTTTTTTAAGGGGTGCTTACTTTTAATTTTTTAAATTAGTTTTAAACAAAAATAACAAATTTTTAAAAAAAAATTAAACTTTTTATAAATTTTTCTTAAAGGGTTTAAATTTTCCCAAAATTTAAAAATTTTCAAAATTTTCATGAAACGTTAAAATTTTAAAATTTTTTTTTTATTAAATCAGGGGAACCAAAAAATTAAAAATTAGCTGATTTTTTCCATATAAAAACCGGGTTTTAAAATTTTTTATAATTTGGCCAAAAAAATTAAATTTTCCCCAACTTTTTAAACCAAAAATTTTAAAATTTAAAATTAAAAGTCCTTTTTGTTTTTAAACAAAATAACCAGATTTTTTTTATTTAAAATTTTTTTTTCCTAATTAAGAATTAAAGTTTTTTTAAATTTTTTTGGGGTTTTTTTTTATTTTTTAATTTTTTTTTATTAAAGGGTTTTAAAACTAAGGGAAGGACCTTTTTCCAAAAAGAAAAAACCAAAAAAAAATTTCCAAAAAGGGAAATTAATTCCTTGATTTTTCTTTAAAAAATAAATTTTCCCCAAAAAAAATTAAGGGGAAATTTCCTTTTCAGAATTTTGTCCCCAAACGAAAAAATTTTTTAAAAATTTTTTTTTTTTAAAGGAAATGACCCCGAAAATTTTTTGGGGGAAAAAAGTGACTGAACCAAAAATAAAAACAAGGCGGGAGAAAAAATTTTTCCATTAATTCCCGGGAATAATTTTTTTGCCCTTTGAATTTGAATTAAATTTTAAAAGCCGTTTGGAAAAACAAATTTTTGTTGGGTTTTTTAATTAATAAACCCTTTTTCATTTTATTGTTTGCCCCTTTTAAAACTTTTTAAAATTTTGAATTAACCAACCTTTTTTTTTCCCTGTGGAATTTTATTTTTTTTTCAAAAATAAAACCGTTTTTCCCTGGTTTTTTTTGTTTTGGGGGTTAAATGTGGGGAAGGCAAAGGTAAAATTTTTGAAAACGGGGTTTTTAACATTTTTAACCAATTTGTTTTTTTTGGAAAATTATTAATGCCCGAAACAAAAAGCCCGGGTCCCCCGGGGGGGGCCAAAAAGGGGGGAAAAATTTTAAAAATTAAAAAAGAAAAATAAACAACAACCTCAATACCCCCAAATTTTTTTTTTTTCTCCAGCAACCCGGGGGGGGGGGGGGGGGGAAATAAAATACCACAATTTTTCCCCAAACCCCTTAATTAAATAATAAAACAAATAAAATTACCAAAAACTTAACAACTAAAACAGTTACAAATTTTTAAATTCCAAAATTTGGGGGAAATAGTGTTTTGTTCCCCTTGGTTAGAAAGGATTATAAAATTTTTAATTTGACCTTGGAAAAATAAACCAAGTAGCCTAATTTCCCCATCCTAAAAAATTTGAAAAGTATTCGGGGAAAACAAAATTTTGGACCGAAAAATTTCCAACGTGTTTTTAAAAACGTTGTTAATTAAATTATCGAATTAACGATTTTGGAACCAAAACGGATTTTTTCAATTTTTTTCCCCAATTTTTAAAACCCTTTTTGCCAAAAGGAAAATTATAGGAAAAGGGGATATTTTTGGGGGAATAGGCAAATGGATTTTGGGAAACGGTGGGTTTTTTAAACAAAAAATTTTTATAGTAAAAAGTTTTCTTTGGAAAATATTTTATTGTGACCCTAAATTTGAAAAACCCTTTCCCCTAAATTTTTACATAATTTTAGGGGGACAAAAATGGGTTAATTTTAATTATAAAAGGTTTTTAAAGTAAAAATACACCCGGGGGAACATCAATAAACCCAAACCAAAAAAACATTTTTTTTAAAAAACCCCAAACTACCATCACCCACTTCCCTCAAACCCCCCCCCCTTCCCCAACCCCCCCATCCCCTTTACACCCACCATAAATTCCCTCCCACTACCCCCTCCAACAAAAACCCCCGGCCCAAAAGGGATTACAAAATCTTTTATCTTTTGGGAAAAAGGGAAAAGGTAACCCCCTGGGGGTTCATTTTAATATCTTGGGGCCCCGGGTTCATTTTTTTGAGGTTATGGGGCCCGGTAGTAGTAGTAGTAATAAAATATTGAGGTGGTAGTAGTTGTAATTAATATTGTAGGACATAACTTGAAGACAGTAGAACTATGTACAGAAGATGAGGTAATCAGTCCCTCAACCTAGGAGTAGGTGCGAAGAGCACCATAGTCGTGGAGATTCTGAAGCTGAAGAAAGGATCCTGGCGCTTATATAGTAACGTCAGGTGTAGCAGACGAGGGCAAATTCACTGGTATGCCGTTCATCCCATGGGCTCCATCTCCCATTACCACAGTCTGACAATATAGCATTACCATCCAACAAGTGAGTTTACCTTATCCTACCGAACCCCACACGACAATGGGAAGGATGCTTAGACCAATGGCTCACCCAGTCAGGTCACCTCCACTTAAGGAAGGAGCACGGCTTCTGACCCAGTAGCACCAGCCAGTCAAGTATAACTCCCACCCATACCCACTCGTGTATTTATCGAACCTATTTTTAAAACTACACAGCGTCTTAGCTTCTATGACGGTACTCGGGAATTTGTTCCACTCAACCACATCCTATTACCAAACAGTGCTTTCCTATACTCTTCCTGAATCTGAATTTTTCCAGCTTAAAACCATTGCTGCGAGTCCTGCCTGGGCTATATATTTTTAGCACGTATTTATATCTCCTTTATTTATTCCTATTTTAATTTATGCACCTCAATCATATCATCCCCTAATTCTAACGCCTTTCTAGAGAGTGTAGTCATTTCTATCACACGGATAACGTGCATTGTCCAGTCAAGCGCTCTACAGTCAAACCGACGTATGGTAGCAGCGGATGGAATTTATGCAACATGAATTTTCATCCTGGTACTGCCTTACTCTTTTTAGCGATTGCATTACGAATAATAGCAAACTTACCTGTTGCTTTCTTAAGATTCCCCTGCACTCTCTTAAAGACACACTGTAAGGATCATAGACAATTTGAGGCGAAGCAAACTAAACTTGATAATGTAAACGCTTATCACATCTGTATAATGTGAAATGAGGTGTCATCAGTAGAGCTGTTGTGGAAGAGTTTTGGGTGCTCTCTTTATATGGAAAAAACATCACCCTTTACGGTACAGCTCGGATTGATGTTAATCTGGCACCTCTACAAATCTGCTATTGTGCGAGGTGGTCGGAGGTGTTGCTCGCATGATGGCGTGTAGTACAGGGGTTTGGTTCGGCACTCACCAACAACAAAGATCTTACATTGTGACAATAATGAATTCTGCCCCGTTATCAGACAAGAGGACAACGTGAACAAGTGTGACGTAGGATAATATATACCCTGTCATAGTTGTTTTGTTAGGAATGGTTACAGGCTCACAGTATCGCGTAAACGTTATCTATCACGACTCGCAGGTGTTTCTTCCTTTCTCAGTGGTCAAAAAATTCGTCACGGGCCGACAAAAGATGAGCCCACATCAGGACTGAACTAGGACCCCTGACAATGCCCTTGTGATGGAAGAAGACAACACATTTGAGCAAATACTCAGCAATCTCTTGCCATCTTAGGTAAGAAGTATTCTTTCTTGCCTGCCCTGACACTGCGATCTTTACCTAAATGTGCTGCATCATAAATCAGCTTCAGGGCTGCTGGTACCAGGGGACTGATCGGGAGTAGTTGACGGCTCTATTAGGATCCGCCAACCTATCCACTCGGCACAGCACTCATAGGTTGATGTCCCCCCACTATGTCCACATTTCGCCCACTCCTGAGCATGTTTCCTACTACATGCAATCTCACCATTACCTGAGCATCTTAACTGCCAACACATTCACCCACCACCTACAGATCTCTCCCAGTTCGGGTGCATCTATAAAAGCAACATCTTACCCACTACCACGCCTAACTCCCACTACCTGTACGTCTCTCCCATTACCTGTGCATCTCTCCATTTTTTTGTGCATCTCTCTCACTACCTGTGCATTTCTCCAACTACCTGTTTTGATATTGGTGCATCACCCTTAAATCAATTTTTTTGGTGACCTTTTTAGACTCCGAAATCGTAAAAAGAGGATCGCAAACAAATCCCCAGCTGTTCTGTGGTTTTTCCTACTAGAATTTTAACCCAAACAAAATTCTGCGTTTAGTCCACTGATTTTTATATCTGTTTTAAAGGAAGAATTCATGGAGGTAATTGGCATAAAACACTGATGGACAAGGAGACAAAATCAGCATAATATTATCCTTTAAATTTTCGATTAAAAAAGGTTTTTAGTGACGCCAGATGTGGAAAGACACTTATGTACAGTTCAGACATTTATTGGGAAAAAAAATATTTCGCCGCGAGTGGTTTCTTCAGTCCTAACTTAGAACTGAAAAAGTCACTCGTGGCTAGAGTTTCCCCTAATGCCCCCGAACTGCACATAATTGTCTTCCTTTATTTACAACGTTTCCCTAACACAGACGGAATTATTAAGTTATGTAGATAAATGATTCAAAGAACCGACTGGATGATGAATTAAGACATTGTGGTACACTTAGTTATTTTTTTATTGTGGAAGAGTTTCGCCATCCAGTTGCTTCCTCAGTCCAATACAGAGAAGATCTATCTGGCGAGAAAGAACGTGAGTTTATGTAGGAAGCGTAGTGAAAGTCAGGTCAGGAATACTGAATTTGACAATTATGAAGAGGTTGATTGAGAAGGACCTGACCAGCGTGGGCCAGTATACCTGCTGCTGTGTTCCCTCCACCAGTATCGAAAAAGTAAGACACATGTGCAACAGTTACATAGCTTATTCCCAAACGTTTTTGCCTTCGTAGTTTCTTTAGACGAATGCAAACGCAGCAGAAACTGAGGGACTGACCACCTCAAAACTACGTCTTCCAGTGTGGCAGACTTATTACATCTTCTTTACTTCACTACCAAGCACACTTTACCAAAAAACCCTCACCACCCCAAAAATCACCACCTCCTACAAAACTGTCACGGTGTTTCACAAAACCACCATCAACCTGCCACAAATTATTACCAGTATGGGTTTTACCGTTACATTTTTAATAGGATATCCCTCTTTATTTTATAATATGCATGTTAAGGTTAATATTAATGCTTTATATTGTATTATGTTTTGTTTAGGCTTTAATATTCTTATTTCCATGTAGTGGGAAACACTAGGTTTAAGTGCCGGTTAGCAGTTCAGGTACTGAGGTCTCCCTCAGTCACGTGACCAACCTGACGTCGGCTTACCACTCAGTGGTACCGGAGTGGGTTTCACCCCCCTTGCTCAGTAATTTACAGCACTTGCTGAGGGGGTCCTCATCACTCGGACTAGCACCCCCTTCTACCCGGGTTTGCATAGCCGGGAGCTTTCCTCATCATTATTCATGCCCTCTCATAAAGACTTTCAATTCTCGAGAATGCAATCCGATTCCCTTTCTTAAATTTCATTTCGGTTTTTTATTCTCTACAAATTTAAATTTTTCGTTGGAACAACCTTTTTTGGCCTTGGGGGTTTGATTTGTGGTCTACTATTCTAAGCATGCTGGAGGGAAATGAGATAAGTCCGTCACTTACGAGTTCGGTAACTCTGAATTGTAGTTCAGATAAGTCTTTATAACCTTATAATATTTTTGTGGTTAAGCTTAAAACCTTTAGTGAATTTTTGGTTAATTAGAAACAAAGCTCCCCTCAAGAGGTTCATTTATTATATCAAGACGGGTACGTACCAAGAGAAATGTAAGATTTAAAACCCCTTTTATTTTATGTTAATCCTAACATTATTCCCTTAAGCTAAAACTCACTAGTAAAATTTTAAGTTTTTTTTGTTTTTGTTCCGAATTCTTATTGAAATTTTTGTTTTCAACCGTAAACAGGGCCCTATGTTTTAACAAGAAGTTACCTTAACATTCTACCTACCTTGGGGAAGGTTTAAAAAACGAGTTTTTTTTAACACAAAACCACCATCACCTGCCCAAAAAAAACCACACCTGCCACAAAACCACCATCACCTCCACAAAAACCCCCATCACCTGCCACAAAACCACCATCACCCCCAAAAACCCCCACCCCCACAAAACCCCATCCCGCACAAAACCCCATCACCCCAAAAACCCGTCACCCACAAAACCACCATCACCTCCCAAAACCACCCTCACCTGCCCAAACCACCCCCCGCCCCCAAAAACCCCCCACCTGCCACAAAACCACCAAAACCTGCCACAAAAACCCACCACACCCCCAAAAAACCCCCATCACCTGCCACAAAACCACCCCACCCCGCCCCCAAACCACCTCACCCCCACAAAACCCCCCACACCTGCCACAAAACCCCATCCCCCTGCCCCAAAACCACCCACCCGCCACAAAACCACCATCACCCGCCCCAAAACCCCACACCTGCCCAAAAAAACCCCCCACCTGCCACAAAACCACCCCCCGCCCAAAAAAACCCTCACCTCCCCAAAACCACCTCATGCCACAAAACCCCTCACCTGCCCCAAAAAAACCCCCATCACCGCCACAAAACCCCCATCACCTGCCACAAAACCACCAACACCTGCCCAAAACCACACACCTGCCACAAAAAACCCCCATCAAACCCCCACAAAACCACCAAACCTGCCCCAAACCCCATCCCTGCCCCAAAAACCCCATCACCCACAAAACCACCAACACCCGCCACAAAAAACCCCCATCACCCGCCCCAAACCCCCACACCTGCCACAAAACCACACACCCCCCAAACCCCAACACCTGCCCCAAAAAACCCCCACACCGCCACAAAACCACCATCACCGCCACAAAAAACCCCCACACCTACAAAACCACCATCACCGCCACAAAACCCCATCACCCCAAAAACCACCAAACACCTGCCCCAAAAACCCCACCCCTGCCCCCAAAACCCCCACACCTCCCAAAAACCACATCACCTCCCCAAAACCCAAAACCCTCACTCACAACCACAACTTCCAAAAAAACTCAAACTTTCCCCCCACCAATGTCACAAAACACCCCAACCCCCCCACAACCACATTTGCAAAATTTTTTCCTTCAACTTTTCCCCTCACGGCAAACACACAACCCAAAACCCCCTCACCCCACCATTTCACCTTTTCCTCCACCCGGTTCCCCCAAATTAAAAAGTTTTTAAACCCCCCTAACTTTTAATTTTATATTTTTTTTTTAACTTTCCTTAATTTTTTGTCATACTTTTATTTCTGAGGGCTTTTTTTATTTTTTTTAAAAATGGCCATTCCCCCGGGGGGGAAAAAGAAAAATTTCAATTTGCCAACTGTCTGCCGGGGGGTTTTTAAAATACGTTTTTAAAAAAACATTAAACCCCCCTTCAAGGAATGTCTTTTCCCGGGTCAAACCAACGGGGAAAATTTTTTCAAAAAAGATTAATATTTTCTCCCCCAAAAGTATTTCTTCATTTTTCCAAACCACTCAACGCATTTTTTTTCCTAATAAAATTTTAAAAAAGTTTGTTACAATTTTTATAAAAACAATTCCCATCAACCCTTAAAATCCTACTTAAAAAAAAGGAAAAAGGTTTTTTAAAAAAGATCTTTTTTATCCATTGTTCTCCCCCGATAATCAACTATTTACTTAAAAAATAAGTATTTTCATAATTTTTTCCCTTATTTTAACCTAGTTCTACTTTTAAAACAAATGATATTACTTTGGGGAAAAAAAAATAAAATTCGGAAGTTTTAAGTTCAAAAAAATTTTTTTTATTTGTGAAATTTACGTCTATCTGTAAAACGCTGAATATCAGTAAGCAAAATTTGAAAAAAAAAATGAGAATGATATTAGTGAGGAAAGCCGTTATCTAGATTACATACAAATTCATGGGAGTTCAGGTTGTGTGTCAGCAAAAGCTGCTAACGACAAAATAACTTACACAATCCCGTGTAGTCACTCTGAATAAAAATGCGTAGAAGAAACAGGCAGGAATTTGGGAGTTAAGGTTGTGTGTTATAAAGAAATATTTGAAGTACAATGCTAGTTAAACATCTTTAAACGAAACATACCTAGTGCGTGGAAGAGAAGAAATGTGTTAGAGTGGAGGAGTGACTTTTTCATTTGAGACAGGTTAATGTCTGCTGCTGTAAGCATCTCATCATGTACTCCACAGTATTTTATTACAATTACTATTCTTGAATGAGTCATACATTACCCTCTTCACTCTTATGCAACTCATCATTTTCTGTATGATTCGCATTGATAAGAAAGAATACTAAATTTGATTAGAATTGTTGTCTCGCAGTAAAATTGATCGAGTCCTTTCGAAAATTAGCTAATCCATAATACCCAGTGTAATAACCTATCCATACTATAATTTCAAAAATGATGGGCTCTAATAGTTTCTCCAGTAATTATTTATTTCAGAAACTGTCGCTACGATATTATGTGCAATCTTTCTTAATACATTTTTTTTGTTAAGCAACCCCAATTACACCTTTCCTAATTAAACTTACTCTCTCCTGTCCATTCTATAATCCTACGAAAGCTCTCTCAGTAAGATATATTTGATAATGATTCCACTAAATTATGTTCACACCGCCAAGAAATATGTAACTCTCGCTATCAACAGTGTAACAAACAACTCAGCAAAAGCTGCTAACGACACAATAACTTACACAATCCCGTGTAGTCACTCTGAATAAAAATGCGTAGAAGAAACAGGCAGGAATTTGTGCACCAGGGTTAAATAAAGCAAAAATGAGTGCAACACAAGCTTGTTTCACAGGAACACAGAACCACAGTTGATGGATTGGTTTCGATCACAGTCTTCAAAAAACTTAATATCTACAGACACTGTTGTGTGGAATCTTCTCATATTAGCTTAACAAATATAGCCACACAAAACAAAAACAAATGAGTATCCCTAGACGCGGAACATTGTTTTTAACACATAGGCCGTTTTCCAAGGCAGGGTGAGCTGAAAAGAGAAAACAACTTTCATCGTTCACTATCACTGTCTTGCCAGAGGCGTGCTGATACTATATGATAATTAAATAAGCTTTACCCATCCACCATCACATAGAGCAGCCAGGGTGTCTTGCTGTGCCATTCATATACCATAATATCTTTCAGTATTTATGGGAAATTAGTGGCTACCTTTGATTTCTTAAATTCCTCAATGTGGTGCTCACTGTATTATTCGACACACCTCAGAATTTTAATGTCAACCAATAACAATTATATATAAATTAATATCGTTTATCTATTTTTCTAGGATGGTAATATTCCCAGAAAGTCTGGTGTCAGTTAATGACCCTGAAAGTTACGTCAAATATAATATTATATTGTGGTTATTATCATGCAGCTGTTGACAAAAATTAAGTTATCGTCATGATTATTTCCGATGATAAACTCTATTAATGATGCATTTATAATAAGCATAAAATTCAGCTTTCCCCACCACGTTATAAGCCAAATAATTAAAATTAATTGTACAACTAGTTCAAACAAAACACCTCATCAGATTCCTATATAAATATATTTTTTTCCTATATAAAGATATAGTTTGTGTGGATAGGAAGTGCTTGATCTATGAATGGTGATTATATTATTAGTTTAACCAAACTAACGAACACTTTATCGAATAAGAAACCTTAACACTTTCCAACACAAAGTAATTAATTCTTGAAGTGATCTTATTATATCAAGCCTAAATTAATAATTTCTTTAAGATTGTCTAAACGATTATTTAAGGGTATTTATTAAATCCCGACACGAAATTCTTAAGGAGAAAGTGAGCTGATATCCATATCAACAAACAGTGAGTTATATTATTTTTTCATGATGATTACTTGAGCAATAACTTACTTGTTAGCTTCTTTGAATCTGTATTAAATACTTAAAAGTGTTAATATAAAACTTAAATGTTGTTTGATTTTCATTCAAATAATAACCGAGTATCATTTTAATGTAGCGTATGTAAATACTTAAGAATGTAACCCATAGTAATCCTGTGGGAGAATTATTCTACTACACAGCGAAGGGTACCAGCAATTTTTCTGAAAGAACAATCGTTTTTCATAATAGCTGAGAAAACATGAAAAAAATTTCCTGATAGATGTTTGTCACAGACATGACCAAACCGGTAGATCTGTTCTTTAAGGACAATGGATAATGTTTCCGAACAAATCACAGCCCAGCTCATGAGAATTTTCAATTTGTGAGAAGAATACTTTTATCATTCCTCAGCAATCAAAGTCAAAATATTAACAAAAACTCGAATATCAACTGTTTCATCCTTTCTCTTGGCAACAGGAAGATAAAGTACCACAGAATTTACCACCGAACTGTAGAGGACTACCAGCCACACAGAAGTGAAGAAATGACAACGAACTGTACGAACTAAACAGTTACAATTTTCAAGATTCCATTCCTGGAACATAGTGTAGAGTGTGGCCCTTGTAGAAGTGAGCAATAAATTGGTAATTAGACGTCTTTGGAAAATAAACACAATTGTACGTAATGCGATCCTATATTGACTACGTTTTCGGGGCCCATATTACAGTTTGTGACTTGAATAAATTCAACTGTGGGTGGGGTGAAACGTTGTTAATATAAATTATCGAATTATACGTATTTTGTGCTATTTTTCCAGCAAGCCGTATTTTGTGCCATTTTTCTCCAATTACACACCTTATGCACGAGTATATGTAATGTTGTATATATATGGAAGGCTTATTTAATGGTAGTTTTGAACGGTGTGTTAATTCATCTTGTTATAGCTAAGTAGTGTTTTCTTTGCGTATTTATTAGTAGACTCCTGAGAGAACCAACATCCATATCCCGTAGTAACATAATGAGGGAAACCAAATATTTTGGTTAATAAAATGAAATAGATCAAAGAGTACCAACCGGCTACCATCACACACTACCACCACAACCATCTACTACCACAACTACCATCACACTACCATCACACTACAACACTACCATCACACTACCATCACACTACCATCACACACCACCACTACCTTCACACTACCATCACATCTACCACAGCACTACCACCACTATACATCCAACTACCACAGACTAATTGACATTAGTACAAATCTCATAGATTTCGAAAAAGAAATAGATAACATGCCCATTTCATCCAGTATCTGGAATCGATTTCATGAAATGCCCCCCCGTTTATAAAAGTTGTAGTAGATCACTAGCTAAAAAATATAGGACCAGTGTCCTAACTTCTCGCATCATAAAAAATCTTCGAAAGAGTGATGAGACGGCAGGATTACAAATTTCATGGACCATCACAACCATCTAACCTGAATCAGAATGAATTTTCAAGGCAGGACGACGGCCTGGGTCTCTGCGCTGAACCAGTATGACAAATTACCAGAGGTGTTCTAAGACGGACCAAAACGAAGATGTGGATTTTACAGATTCTTGCAAAGTCTTTTGAACAAATGCGATAATGGATGATAGCGCAAATGAGGGCCATGGGCATTACGGGGCAGGTAGGCAAGATGGATTTTCGGTTCCTAACACAACACAACTCAGAACGCAGTAGTTAACCAAAGCAAGATTCAGCATCAGTGAGATAAAATAGGCTCTGTTCCCCAAGGTATTGTGTCCTAGCACCTCTGCTTTTTCTCATCTTCATAACTAAATTTAGATGAAAACATCCGTAACACTTTTGGTATCATCATTTGCAGATTGACACCAAAAGAAGCATGACAGTCGTAGTTGACTGTCATGCAAGGTTTTTCCAGTGGACAGTTAAGAACCTGACGTTCAATGGTGGTAAGTTGCAGCTGCTTCGGTATGGAAAGGACGAACTCAAAGGAACACTATATACAAAACACCAGAGGTCTACCTGGAGTCTACCTGGAGGGCATTCCGGGGATCAACGGCCCCCCCGGCCCGGTCCACGACCAGGCCTCCCGTGGATCGGGGCCTGATAAACGAGGAAATGTTGCCGCTGGCCGCACGTAGTCCAACGTACGAACAACAGCCCGCTGATCCGGCAGTGACTTTAAGTATCTTGTCAGCTCCCTCTTGAAGACCACCCAGGGTCTATTGGTATTGCCCCTTTGGCTGGTGAGGCTTTTTGAATAGTCTTGGGCCCCGGATATTTTATTGTGTTTTCTCTCAGTGTACCAGGGGCGCCCTATTTTTTCACTGGGGGTATTTTCCCACCTGCAATTTCTTTTGCTTTCGTAGGGAGTGATTCCTTGTGCGCAGATTTAATTTCCCTCTACAATCTTCCAGGTGTAATTATAAATATAATCTCTCGCCTGGGTTCCAGTGAGTAAAGTCAAGTGCTTCCAGGTGTTCCCAGTAATTAAAGTGCTTGATGGAACTTACGCCAGTAAAGGTTCTCTATACATAACCCTAGATCTGTAATTTTACCTGCCTTGAATGAGGATGTTAATTACAGCAGTATTCTCAGCCTAGAGAGAAAAATGATTTAAAAAGGATCATCACTAGCATAGCATCTCTTGTCTTGAATTGTTCTCATTATCCATCCTATCATTTCCTCGCAGATAGATAGTGGCATTGTTGTGGCCCTTGAAGGTGAGATCTTCGGACATTACCACATCCGGGTCCTTTACATTACTTTCCGCTCATTTGTTTTGATTAGAGTTTGAATATACTCAGTCTTAGCATTATGTAACTCTATTTTTTCCATAAGGGAATTGGTTGGAATTGTTTTCATTGAACATCATTTGTTCTCCTTTGTCCATTGGAAAACTTGGCTTATATCATCTAGATTTCCTATCCTCATTGGATGACATTTCTCATGAAAAGGGGTCACCAAATAGAACGAAAGGAACAGGTAAAAGACTTGAGAATAATTGTCAGCTGACTTTATCTTTAAATAAAATGATAAGACAAAGATCACGACAGCCAGGAGGATGATGGGGTGGGTATCGAGAACTTTCAAAACAAGGAAAAAAATGCCAGTGGTAACACTCTCAATCACTAGTGCTCCCTTCATTTAGAATATTGCTCAGTGCTAACGGCTCTTTCAAAGCAGGGGAAATTCAGAGCTGGAAAAAATACAGAAAATCGTTTACGGCTCAGATTGATCCATAAAGCACCTAAATTAAATGGGAACTCCTTCAAGTCTTGAACATGTACTCACGAAAGCAGAGGAGAGAGATACATATTAATATATAAATGGAAAGTACTCGAGGGCCTGGTTCCGAATCTGCACATTGCCATAACAGCATACTGTAGTGAGAGATATGGGAGAATGCAAAAAAAACAGAGTGAGGAACAGGGGTGAGGGGGGACAAAACGGAAAACTGTAAACAACGTCCGGGGCCCAACAATTCAACATCTTACAGAAGATATCAGAAACACGGCTGAAACAAATCTAGAAGGGCCTTCAAGAGGAAACTGGACAAGTATCTTCACCAGGTGGCCCAGATCAACCAGGCTGTGATAGATGTGTGGGGCAGCGGGCCTCCAGCAGCAACAGCCTGGCTGACTAGCAAGCACCAGACGACCGGTCCTTGACCAGCCCCGAGAATATAAACTCTCGAAACTCTTCAAAGGTAAAAGTAAGGTAAACCCATCACAGCAAACCCCCATCACTACAACCACCCCAACCACCTCCCTCACCACCATCACTACAACCACCCCAACCACCCTCCATCACCACCATCACTACAAACCACCCCAACCACCTCCATCACCACCATCACTACAACCACCCCAACCACCTCCATCACCACCACACTACAACCACCCAACCACCTCATCACCACATCACTCAACCACCCCAACCACCCCATCACCCCCACACTACAACCACCCCAACCACCTCCATCACCACCATCACTACAACCACCCCAACCACCTCCATCACCACCATCACTACAACCACCCAACCACCTCCCTCACCAAACCCTCACTACAACCACCCTAACCACCTCCATCACCAACCCTCACTACAACCACCCAACCACCTCCATCACCACCATCCCCACAACCCCCCAACCACCTCCATCACCACCATCACTACAAACCCCCCAACCACCCTCCATACCACCCTCACTACAACCACCCAACCACCTCATCACCACATCACTAAACCACCCCAACCACCTCCATCACCACCATCACTACAACCACCCCAACCACCCCCATCACCACCACACTACAACACCACCCCAACCACCTCCATCAAACCCCCAAACACTACAAACCCCAACCACCTCCATCACCACCATCACTACAACCACCCCAACCACCTCCATCACCACCATCACAAAAACCACCCCAACCACCTCCATCAAACCAACCCTCACTACAACCACCCCAACCACCTCCATCACCACCATCACTACAACCACCCCAACCACCTCCATCACCACCACACTACAACCACCCCAAACCACCTCCATCACCACCATCACTACAACCACCCCAACCACCCCATCACCACCATCACTACCTCACCACCCACACCTCCATAAACATCACTTAACCACCCCAACGCACCTCCCATACACACATATTACAACCACCCCACCACTCCATACCAGTCAACAACCACCCCAACCACGCCTCCATCCACTACAAACCACCAACCACCACCATCACTACAACCACCCAACACTCCATCACCACCCATCACTACAACCACCCCAACCACTCAATCACCACCATCACTACAACTCCCCAACATCATCACCACCCATCACTACAACCACCTGGTTACAAAATAAACGGATTCTCAAAGGCTTAGAGATCCGCCAGTGTATACTAGAAAAGGACTTGCCCCTTCTAGCATCCAGCTGTTACTGGGTTTTCGTAACAAGGTAGTCAGTATCTTGTCCAATTTATCACTATTAAAATTCAGTATGGTTCAATAGTGCTTAGGATTACAACTGGTAGGCTACTAATAGGAAATTAAATTTAATAAATTAATTAAGTCTAGAGGTATATTATCAAATTAAATGAATTTTTTTTTTTTATATTTTTATTTAAAACTCTTGGTCAAAACTATATGGGTAATAAATCATATGTACAAGTTACATTCAGTGAACAATAACAATGTGATAACAGTACTGAAAGAAGACAGTTATAAGACAGAACTGGCCTGATGCACTCAACTCAAAACACCGATTGTACGTATGTGCTTTCACATGAAAAGGTGGTCACATCTATATCATATATATTCCATACATAATTTTTTCTAATATATATATATATATACTATAAATATATATATTTATATAATTTATATACATATATATATATACAAATATACATACATAATACATATACATACACACCACATACAAATTTACAACCCACCAGTTAAAGTTAACTCCCCCCCCCATGAAAAAGTGCTCGCTATTTACTAAATACCGAGTGACAAAACTTTATACATACACAGTTGCAAAAGCATTTTTAAAAAACTTCCCAATGACATATATATCATAAAACACAATCCAGCCGATAAACGGCTGGACACTATTACTACCAAGGAATGTTCTGAACCTGTGGCTCTACATCACATAGAACATCCACCCTGCCCGCAATATACCTATGTAATAATTAATATCGTGCACGGTGCGTGGGTTTAATACATACTAGCTGAACTTCAACCCCCCCAATTGCTAGTAACTGTTGTTGCTATCACACTCATCACCACCAACAGTTTCTTGATAGTAATTAGCTCATCTTTTATTCACCCTAAAAACACGCTACACACAAACTACACAATAATATAATAAAGTTTACACATTATTCTCTTTCAGACAGATTATTTAACCCATGCGGAGATAATCTAACATCCACTACAAGAAAGGACAACATTAGACATTTAAATATGACTGGTGTTATCACATGAACTGCTATTGCAGGAGATTACTTAAAAACTCTACCCCACCCTAATGAAAAAAATGGACCAGTTTCACCTGGCATACACAAGATCAAAAATATTCACTTGAACATTTATATTTGAAATGTAAAAAAAAAAAAAAAACATCCTGTAACATTATATAAGCAAAAACACCCCAGGAAGATCTATACATTATAATACCCCATACCCAAAATTCCAACTTCGTTTTTTAAAAACAAAAATAACTGGTAAGAATGCCTCCATTATTGTATTGACAAGTTACATTGCTAATATATAGGTAGAATGTTATAATTACAGGGTTTAAATTATTGCTTATATCCTAACATGTTATGTTACATCTTACAAATCATGAAGGAATTTAGATAAATTATAATCATCGGTGGTTCACAAAACACCAAGAACATTACATTGAATATCACAATGAAAGGTCACCAAATCTTTTACACAATTCCACACACCACTCACACAACCACACTCACCCCCCCCTGGGCAGGCCACGCGTTAAATGGCCCTGAGTTATAAAAGACCATAAATCCCTCAGAAAGAATGTCCTGTAGCCTCGTGATATCCTCTCACTCCTACCATATATTTCCCTGGTTGCGACACCTTTGTTCTATAAAGATGTGCTATGGCCATCCTACGTTCCTCCGCTCCTTTGTCTTTCATGCCCATGATATATACACAAAATCAACCATTAAGTAAGCCATGCCTTTGACCCTTTACCCAACCCCACTACATCCTAATATAAGGCGCTTCAAAACCGAAAACCCTTTCCCCCCCCTACTCGGATTACTTCCTAACCATTCCGCACAATCCCAAGGCTTTCACAAAAAAAATAATGAAAAGCTGATTATTACCACAAAACCTGACACACCCCACCTCCTTATTGCCTATTTCGTTTAAAAAACAAACCCAGACGGGCAATATTCCGCGAAGAAAACTATTCATTACTCCCTCAAGCGAGGCGGAGCGTAACCTTTCTAATCGGCCCCAAATGTCTTCTACCATGCGTACACGGGTACACTCACTTCGTTACATACACTAGGCCCATATCATTCCTCTCCATGGACCCTACCCGATTGTTTTCGGTCTTGACCATCATCAATAGGACGCAAATACAATCCTCAACAATCTTCAAATTTTGTCCCTCTCACCCATTCCGAAGATCTCCCCTGCAGCATCCCCAACCTCACTCCTTCCCCAGGCTTAGCAATGTTTCACATATACACACTTCAACCTTCTTCCAAATTGAATTAACCCTGCCTCCAAAGGCCACCGGACAGTGTACCCCTCTCTTTTACCCATGATTCGAACCCCAGTATAAAACGGAAGACTCCTTTTTACTCAAAATCTCCAGCACATCCCCTACACCAAAAGGGTACCAAGCTGCAATGCCATATTTTACTGTACAAAAGCCATTGAACAATGACCTTGGTGTAGCGTAAAGATGTGTCGGCTCAATCTGACAATTTCCAACTACCTTTCTTACCACAACCCTTTGAATTATTTCCTCGCATCTGAGCATTACCCATTACACACTACACAAATTTTCACCACGGTCAGACACTCACTCCCCCCCCACCCGCCCTTCTGCATCCATTTACCAAATATCATGTGCTTAGATTTATGCTACATTCACTGCATACTGTTGCCATCCAAAAAAAGTTAGAACTCTCTCCCGACCACCAATCCTCCCCTCAATATAGGCCAGTTGTGTCATCATGTAAACCTATGATACTGGAACTTCCCACCTGTATGTCCTCCCGTCCCCATCTGTATGCCCATTTCACTGCCATATAAAACGGAATCTGTAAAAAGCAAACTAATATTGTGAAACGGGCAACCTTGCCTCATCCCTCGACATTTTTCAATGCAACCCCACCCTCCTTTTATTGTACTCACATCCAGCTCCCGTTATAAGTACGTGCCAATTCACATATGTACTCCCGAAAACTTGCCACTCATGATTCTCCACAGGCCTCCCTCTCGTCCTACTGTTCATATGCGTTTCCAATCCACGCCAATAAACCCACGTTCCCTCTTGTGGGACCCTCAATAAACCTTCTAATAATCCCAATGACATAATGATCTCCCGGAATCCCATATTGATCACTATTACCTTTCCAAAGACGTTTTTATACGATTACCTAAGATTTTTGCGACAAGTTTGTGTTGCACCATGAGTGATATCATCGAGTAATCTCTACTGTGCACTGGAATTTCACACTTTGGCCCCAACAATACTAGTGCTGCGCTGCAAAAGGTCCCAAGCACCTCTCTTTTATGATATTAAATAATGCCTCACCAAACAATCTTTTCTACTCCCAATTGTGTATGTAAAATCGCAGGAGCCATCTATCCCGGTGCCTTACCCTCTGTCATTACTCATTAAAGCCGTCCACACAATCTTCCTCCACAATAGGCCCCTGTAACTGTCCTGTGTCCATGTCCTAGCACATCTCCTGCACATTGTCTCTCTTTAATGCCCCTCTCTCACACCCCACATCCTCTTATGTGCACTAAGCCAAAGAATCAAACATACCTCCCCCACTCCGTGTCACAATCTTGTTCCCCTCCCTATACCTTCTGTCCTCAAGAACTCTCAACCCACCATTTCATTGCAACACGCGGCGCCCTGCCTCGCAGGACACACGCTGATGGTCTATCACCCAATGACCTCCTCCAAACCCTAAATCCTTGCGCATAAACTTCATTTTGCATTCATGAGGCGTTCCTCCACTCTTTTGTCAGGCAAGGGGTATCCCCCCTTCCTCTCTCATTGATATCCCCTTAATGCCCTAAGATACCTAATAAGCACATAGCCAATGATTCTGGCTTCTGTCGGAATAGGAAACTTGAATCATCGCTGTGGCACGTCCATTCCCACCTTCTCAAACATCCCATTGATTTCCATCCTTCCATAAGCTTTCCCACATTGTGAAATAGGACTCCCGTTCCACATTTGAAGCAAAGAACATTCATTTCAATAACTCTTTACCTGTTCGGCCGCCGCCCACTTCCCAAATTCACCAAAACACCTTATGATCAGAAAAAAAAAAACAGAATCTCAAAAACCTTACACTCGTACCACAGCTTTCCTTGTCACGTATATCTGTCCAGCTCGTGCAGATACCCTGGCCTCCACAAAGGTGTGCGGCACTCCACGCGCCCCCCGCCCCCCTGTACATCCACAACCCCACCCGGTTAACAGGTCCCTCAGAAGCAGAACAATATCCTGCTCCTAGGTTCCACATCCTTGCGGGCGTATAAACGCAATTCCTGTCCCTCACCACAAGCTTAATGCATGGTAAAGCGACTTAAGTGATACACCAACATTTCGTACCAAACTATTCTTCACTCGATGTCCCTCCGCAGCACCATAAACAACATAAAAGACTCTTATCTCTTCCCCTCCCTTTCTTTTCCCCCATGACCATCCAGTCTTATAAACCCTCCATCACCTCTCACAATGATTACAGTAATTGGGAAGCCTCCCTACCAAAATAGCCATCGCTTTCAATCTCGTCGAGTGTGCCGTACTATACAGTATACCCCTCAATATCAACATTCAACCCTGCTTGTGGCTTGTGACTCTTGCACAAACATACTTTAACCCATACTAATGAGCATCTATGAAAACTTCACACTTCCTAGAATTTTTCAGACCATTACATGTATAGAGTGACTCTTGAATTTGTCAATGCGAGGTTTGCCTTTACGTATTTGCACCACTTTATCCCCTTCCCCTGTATACGCCTTAGATTTCCTTCAATCACATTCTGTTGATCTGCTTTCACCATGCCCCTTGGCCCTGACCGAGGTCCGTGCTCAACACTTAAGGGCCCCTCACCTTTTTGCCCGAACGCTGTGCGGAGTGAGCACATCCACATGTCACGTCCGAGGGCACTGCCGCTCTCTTCCGTGACACTCGAGCCTTTTCCCGCCTACACCTGGAAGCCATCCCTGTTGCACTTCCCCACCACCGTGCAAATTGCAACAGCTCAACCTGGGTCTCTGACATGCCTTCCCCCCCTTCACCACTGCGAACCCAGCAGCATCCAGGGCCCCCACAAGCCCTCAACTGTAACCTTCTCCTGGGGTCCTAACAGGTCGTGGAGACTGAATAATGGTAGCCTCCACGGATGTCTACCAGTGACACCACATTTTGGGTTCGGTGCTGCCGGCAGTGCATGTCTCTCTCGGAAGAGTTACACACTCTTCCTCCTCAAGGCCTCTCGACCTCAACTCAGCTTGTTCAATGGAGAACGATCAGGTCGTGCAAATCCCAGTTTCACGGTCCCTCTGATGCCTCCTTATGCTGGCCTTGTGTGTACCTGTTGTTTAAACATGCGCAGCAATGTGATCCATAGGCACCGCATAATCGAAGGTACGTTGTTGCTGGTAAAGTCAATTAACTTGAGTCTGAAGTCTTTATGAAAATACGGAGGAATAGGATGCACTCACCCCCCCCTTCTACCCCCCTGTCCGACCTTCTTTTTCAGGACACACTGCTCGGCATCCGAATACGTTTCTTTTCCTTCCATTTCCCAATGTCCGCCATATGAACAGTCCAAATTTCGAAGACCGCAAGTAGGTCGCCTCATTAGATCGAAGGGTACATTTTCTTTATTTCTCATCCACGTATACTTGGGGGTAACTTCATGTAGCTTACCATATGAGGATTCACTGGTACACAAGATTAGGAACCTGGCGATATGTCCATATATAACTTGCATTGAAGAAACTTTCACAAAAATTCTATATGCCATTCAAGGCTACCACATAAGCTATTCGTTGGCAATGCCATATTGTGTCTGATGATGGCAGGTAATAAAACTTGAGCTGAGTGGGCATGCACAGCCCCACGCACCAATTCTATGCCGACAGGTGTTTACCTTCTTCTTGCTCAGGCAGCGCCATTTTGAGAAAACCAAGTTGTAGGCTGGACAGCTGAGGGCAGGTCAGCTCAGTCCGCTCGTCCCTGGTTGAGCGACGGAATATGAGTTAAATTAGAAATTACAGCAAATCAAACTAAAATCAATCTCGAGTTCAATATTATTGTGCTGAAAGCACATATCAATAATAATTCTTAAGTACCGTAAGGTACTTAACATTTTAATAAGTATTACAAATATGTAAAGTGTGGTATGCTGTTTACGTGCTCTTCAAGTGTAGCTATGTCTCAAGATCGAATATGGACTAAGTGACTGACAAAGTTCAAATAAAACTAATCTTAGACCGATGGCAACCCGAACAGTCTGTTGAATAAAAACAAGAATGCTAAGCCCAATAGCAGGCAAATATCAAGCGACTGCGAACACGAATTTCAGGAAACTGGGAAGTAATATAACGACTTTAAGTAGGGCCATCAGCAGGATCTTCCACAAAAGTTTACAAAACTCCCCATAATATGAATCTATGGTTCAGCATAGGAAAAAATGTGACGTGACATACAAGGAGCCAGTACAAAATTAGGTCAGAAGAAGCTATAGAAGGGACTCTGAGATGTTCAGAGTGTCTATGTGAAACACACCTTTTCCCAGGACAACATCGAAAATCACAAAGTCTATACACGTGTTCTGTGAACAGAGTTTACCAGAACTAACAAGAATAATGAGACAGGACAAATCTCCGTCCAACCAGCAACGCGAGTTAGACGCAGATGATACTTCAGAGAGGTGAGTGGGACACCCCCCCCTGATCACGTGTTAGCTAGTGGGACAACAGATAGCTCAGAATGCGGCAGTATAAGAAGCGACAAGCGATAAGTACAGTAGTTTGCAATAAGGATAACTGGCAATATTATGTAATTAAAAAACATAAGTATCCTCAACAATATAACAGTCAATAATATTAAAGTATACATTTACGATTTTTACGTTTATCGCAAAATATAATGAATATAAATATTAAATGAAAAGGTTCAATATACATTACATATATAACCAATAATCATTGTAACCAATTTCTGGGTTGCCACACAACCACCTCCATCACCACCATCATCAAACCTAAACCTCCATCACACATCATACAACAAAATCATCCCCATACTACAACCCCACACCTCCCCCTCCTAACCACCCAACAAACAACACCACCTTACAACCCCCCAAACTCCTAACTACTAAACCACAACCATCATCACATATAAACAAAATATACACACCCTACAAAAAACCACCTCCATACAATCCATACACCCACCCCAACACATCACACCAACTACAACCAACAACACCTCCATCACACATATAAACCACCCATCAAACACAAATAACCACACCCTCCATCCCCACATCATACAAACAACATCCATCACCCAATAACTCACCAACCACTATACTCATCATAAAACACCCTCCATCACACCTCACTAAAACCCACCCTATCTCACCCACCAACACTCTCACTAAAACCCAACCACTCATCCCAACACAACCACCCAACCACCTCATCACATATATAAGCCCCCATCCCATAACATACTGGCAACCTCCCAACCACTCATCACCACCATCATAAACACCCAACCCACCTCATCACTAATATACAACACCTCCATCAACATCACTAACCACCCCACTCACCTCCATCACACCGGATACAACCACCCAAATCTCCATCACCACCATCATGCAACCACCCCAACATTCATACACTTCACTACAACCACCAACACCTCCATGCACCAATCACTTACACCACCCACCCCTCCATCTCACATCAATACAACCACCAAAACCTCCATCACCATCACTACAACCACCCAACCACTCCATCACCATTACTGAACCACCCCCAACACACTCCATCACCACCATCACTTCAACCAACCCAACCACCTCCACACCACCACACTACAACCCCCCCAAACCCCTCCTCACCACCCAACCCCCCCCACCCCCATCCACAAAAAACCCCCCCCCCCTCCATCACCCCATCACCCAACCACCCCAACCCCCAACCCCTCACTAACCAACCAACCATCCACAACCAAAAACTACAAACCACCCAAACCTCCATCACCCCATCAACACCCCAACCCCCTCCATCACCCCCAAACCACCACCACCACAACCCCCACAACCACCCCATCAAAACCCACCATCACAACCACCATCACCACAACCCCCATCACAACCACCACCATCAAACGCCCACCATCACAGCCACCACATCACAACCACCACCATAAACAACCACCACCATCACAACCACCACCATCACAACCCACCATCAAAACCCACCACCATCACAACCACCACCATCACAACCACCACCATCACAACCACCACCATCACCACACCCCGAACCACTACGAAGCTTCTTGCGTTCTTTATATGAAAATATTTAAACATTTTATTTTTCTGCTAACGCAGCTGAGCACAGAAATTTGGAAAAAAAAAATTTGCAAAGTTAAACTCAGTCTTCCATCCACCTGGAAGTATTATGCTAAAAAAATATAACATGATTAATTTTCAAGCTTGAAAAGCGACAATTCTCCTGTCACAATTCCCGTCAGGAGAAGTTTTATATCCGTGATATTATATTGAAAATACAAATTCCATTTCACTCTTAAGGATCAATTTAAGAAATGAAAACTTGAATAACTCGACATAAATAAATGTTATACAAGTGGCTAGAGGACAGATGGAAATGAAATACAAGTGGCTAGAGGACAGATGGAAATGAAATACAAGTGGCTAGAGGACAGATGGAAATGAAATACAAGTGGCTAGAGGACAGATGGAAATGAAATACAAGTGGCTAGAGGACAGAAGGAAATGAAATACAAGTGGCTAGAGGAATTCATGCTTAATTTTTTATTCAAGTAAGAAATATTTATTACACTCCCAGAGCAATAAGGAAAAAGTTAGGTTACAATACAAGAACCGTCTAAACAAGAGAGGCCAAAACACTTGTACTCTCCAGACAGAAATATTGCCAACAGGCCAAATTGCAGATCCGGTGAGGGAATATTTACTACGTGTAATAATTAAGTCAAATACCTAAGTAATTTGAAACCCCTAAAAGCCACGGAACTGTAATCTGTTACACCCTTTTGTTCATTTTAAGTACTGTTTCTTATCACAATGGTATACTTTTACATGTTATTTTTGCTATTTCATTTAATATTATATTCAGGAGTAATTCCATTAGTAGCTAAAATGGATTTACTCGACTTTATAATATTATCTGGTCGTATTACTTAGCTTTGTATTTAGGTAGGTCGTTTAATTAGTGTCAACTGCTGGTGACCTGGCCAAGCGCCAGTAGGTGTTTCGAGCTGCTCAACCCTGTTCGACCGAGACAAAGTGGGCGGTAAAGCCCAAAAGAGTTCAGTTCATCCCTTCCTTTGGACCAGGAAGGGTGGGGGAAGTATCCCCCTCTAAACCCCATTTGCCTCCCTAGAAAATCCGGGAATTTTTCGGGGTTTATGCAAAGTTATCTCGGTTGGTAAAAGGGGGTTTGAGAAGCTCTTAGAGAAAGTGAAGCCAAGTGAGCAAGCCTCTTAGTGTATGAGGTTATTGTAAGTGAACCCCTTCATAAGAATTTTTTAAGTGTTGGTTTTTAGGCAAGCCTGTGCTGTCCCTATCTTATTTCGTGACTCACTCAGAGCCATTTGAAAAATCTAAAACCCGTCTGTTTTGTTTTTTGGGAATGGTAAAAGTATTCTATCATTGTGCAAAAATTGAGAAGGGAATTTAAGTGTTTATTATGTTATTAAAAAAATTAAAAGAAACAAGAAATTCCTTTTCCTTGAATTTGAGTACCTAGACGTACTAAGATTTTGTTACGAAAAGCATTAATCAGGGACCAACTGACTTTTGGTGAAAAGGGGGGGGCCGGGCCGGGGTCGCTCCTGACCAAGTGCCAATCCCTTTGAAAGTGAGCTGCTGTTCGGGGTCCCCTTTTAAAATTAACTATGGAGGTCAAATAAAACAGTTAAATGTAATTTAAACCTTGGAAGATTTAAAGTCTTTAAAACTTCGAAGTGCGGGCAAATTGCCGTACGCCTAGGATTAAAAGTATAACAAATATTACACCCCCCGAGCCACTCGATCTATTTTGAGAAAACATGCTTTTCGGAAAAAGGGGAGGTGGATAACATTGACATACTGATGAGGCAAGTCTATATCTTTTTTTGAACACTTGGCCCGACCGTTTGGAGACAAGGACTTGATCTTGGTGGCCTTCAAATTTCCTCCTTGGTGCGTGGTGAGCCCGAAACAAAAGGGGGCTGCTGGTGAGCGGCATCTTGGGAGGGTGCCCGAATTGGGGGCATCTAATCGCCCCGTTTCCGACCCTGGTTCACAGAAGCCCCAGCACAGGTGCTGACCCAAGGAAAAACGGGAAAACTTGGGATCCCCCAAAATCCTCCGCTACCCTTTTGGGCCCCTTCACGAGCCAGTTCGAAGAATGGAGCGCCTTTTTACTTTACAAATGGGCCCCAAAAAGAAGCCCAAAAAAGGGTGAATGAAGAGTTCGAGGGGACACCATACTTACAACGTCGCGGCAAGGGAAGGAGTTGTGAGGCCGAGGCTCCCAGAAATATTTTCGACATTCATAAGCGCATCTTTGGTGCCCCGTTTTGGGTCTGTCTGGACCGTACTTCGATACGTTCGAAAATCGGCTCGAGCTATGCAGTGGCCCCAAAATTTTTGGGTTGTTTGTTGCTACGACGCTGATGGTTTTAAAGTCGAGAATGTACCCCGGCTTTTTCCTTCGAAAAGTCATACAATATGACTCGTCAAAAAGGTCAATGGGCCTTGATTACTCCCCTTTTGGGTACCAGCAAGCCTTCGTCTCTGCAAAAAGGGTTTCCAGGGCAAACTTGGGTGGACTTCGCCCCGGCGAAGAAGGTGCTTTCGGAGGTGGCAAAGAGCCTCACAAAGCAAAAGTAAGCAGCTTAAACCCCTTAATACTACAAGAGGATTCTATAATTCTTATTGGAGATTTTTCGGAAGTTCCTGATCACCGTCCAAACCCGATGTGATGGAGACCCCTGCACTGGCCGATCGCTACGAGATCTCCCGCCGCTGATCCGTTTGA
>NC_069497.1:13764369-13819885 GCF_026875155.1 Cherax quadricarinatus | reverse complement strand
CCCTTTGGGGAAACCCTACTTTTTCCCTCAAAACAACTGCAGAAAAGAGAAAAAGAAAGGAAAGAGAGAAGTGAAGGAGAAGCAAAGGAAGAAGAGAAAAAGAGATGGAGAGAGAAGGAGAGAAGAGAGAGGAGGAGAGAGAGAGAATTAGGGGGATGGGCGGAAAAGAGAGACGGGACATGCAGCATCATTCATGGATGATCGTTCCCGTAGTCTGGAAATTACACATTTTTTAATGTTTCGATACTACTTATTTTGGGTGATGTACTATAATATTCCACACACCACAGTATAATATTTTGTGTTGTGATGTTAAATATGTTATTCTGTTATACCTGGAAAGTGGCGGAAATCGTAAATGCTCTATCAACAACTAGTGTTGATAAAGCAGTGCCTGACAGGTTGTGCATAATTGTATATAGTTCTTCTGTTTTCTAATTATGTCTAAGAATCTGTATTGATAAAGCCACTGGATGGCGAAACGTCTACAATGAAGATAACCAGATGTTGACAATTTGTCTTAACTTTCATCTTGTCGGTATTTTTATCCCGGGTCTTGCACTACTTGTCAGACACTGCAACATCATGGTATCTTGATTTAGAGGACATCTACTTGACCTTCTTCACGACTTCGACAACTAGCCCATCAATTTGGGAAGGACCTACTTCCACTGGGGAATCCCGCCTACCAGTGACTATGCCCTCGTCTGCTACGCGTCCCTATTCACTGACGCCTATATAAGCGCCAGTCTCCTTACCTGTGCTTCAGAATCTCTACAACCATGGTGCTGTAAACACCACCTCCAAGGCTGAGGGACTGATTACCTCATCTTTTGTATATAGTTCTTCTGTTTTCTAATTATGTCCAAGAATTTGTACTGATAAAGCCACTGGATGGCGAAACGTCTGCAATAAAGATAACCAGATGTTGCACAAGTGTCTTAATTTTCATCTTGTCGGTATTGTATACCTGTCTTGCACAAATCTAGACTAACGTGAAGGTCGACTTTATTAATGAGATATTTTAGTGTGGATGAGAGAGTGATGTTCCTGAGAAATGTTAAGTGAAACTTTTGGGAATTTTGAGTCAACATAATTGTTTTGGGAAACATAAATACCATTGTGGGAGACACTGTTGTGGAAGATGTAGGAAAGTACAAGATTCATTAAAAAACTTAGGCTAAAGAATTCCTTTTTTTTGGTTTATTTCCTCCGCAAAAGAATTAGATGATAGAGAGGGACGAGAGAAATACATGTGTCGTGTTATCGTGTGGAGGGGGTGTGAAATGTACTTGTGTACTTGGAAGTTTCAGTGTCTTTCATATAGGAAAAAATGATGTTTTTTTAGCCAAAATAGAAAAGCTGTTAACTTTTTGGTTTAGCAGATTTACATGGTGGGAAAGACATAGAATGACCACACCAAGACACACTTCTATACACGATGTAAAACATTCACAGGTTACACTTATAAAGCATTCATTATTGAAAACAAAACAAAAAATTCAAACTTTAACACTTAATGAACTTAATTAGAAGTCGGATTAGATTATCAACTAAGTAACCTCAACTTGGTGGCCCGGCCCGAGTTTTGGTAAGCCACCTCCACACCGGAGTTGGGTAGCAGCTTGGTCTTGTAAGTGGTGGTCTGCTGTTCAGGCTGGTCTTGGTAGGTGTAATTACAGGACGCATAGTTTTTTCTGTGTGTCCCCTCCCTGTATTCCACCACCTGGACAGTCTCGGTCAGTATTAGGACCAGCTGACAAGACCAAAAGATACCATCCAACAAGGTTTCTGGGGGAGGGGCCCAACACAGTACACATACACACACACCACACATCACACACACACAGCACACACACTCATGTCACACACACACACCACACACACACACACACACACTCACACCCGTCACTCCAACAAACGCCACGCAACAACCCACTCACCCAACACCCACCCATCCAACAATCCCAACCACTCCCGCCCACTGGGAAAAGTGAGGAAGGGAGTTCCTCTGAGGGGACACAGGGTGGATCTTCTGGACACACGGGAACTAGGGAAAGCACAAAAGCCAACCGGGAGTGGAAAATTGTGGAAGGGTTTGTTTTTTCCATTGACATACGGGGGGGCCGCACGGATGGGAGACCTGGAAACATAAACCACACCTGGACCTATGACCACACCCCACGCCCCCACCATGATCACACCACCAGTCATCCAACCCACCCACTCCAACAAACCACTCAGCCACCCGCCCACCTGGGTAAAGTGAGGAAGGGAGTTCATCTGAGGGACACAGGTGGACTTCTGGACACACGGACTACGGTGAAAGCACAGACAACCGGGAGTGGAGTGGGAAATGTGGAATGGGGTTGACTTCTGGAGGGGGCCCCGGCGGAGACCTTGGAAACATAAACCACACCTAAACCTGACTATGACCACACCACACCAATGATTCACACTCACACACACACACACACACACACACACAGATCCGGCCCACCCACCCCAAACCCACCCACCAACCACCACGCTTACACGTAACAAGCCACCCGCCCACCTGGGAAAGAAGTGAGGAAGGGAGTGTCATTTGAGGGGACACAGGGTGTGGACTTCTGGACAGACGGAACAGGGGAAAGCACCAAATAACCGGGAAACTAAGCACACGTGACTATGACCACACCTCACTATGTACCTCTCCTATGATCTAGACCTGACCTATGACCTCCACATGTTATGTGGATCCATCTACGATCCATGATCCAACCTGGGAAATTCATCTGAGGGGACACAGATGGACTTCTGGACTTCTAGAAAAGGTTGACATCGGAGGGCCCCACGGATGGAAGGACCTGGAAATCCAAACCACACCTGACCATGAATCACACCCCGCCCATCCAAACCACCCGGAAAAACAAACCATGAACCATCATAAACCACACTGACTATTACCACACGTAAAAAAAAACAAACTATGACCTCACCCTCACCATGATCCACACCCTCACTAGAAAACTGTGAACTAAAAGAAAACTAAAGAATAGCACCCAAAACAACTGGATTGTACAAAAACATCTAGAGTAAACTCCGAAACCCCAGGTCCTCACCATAAAACAGGAAAGTTAGTTTATGAGGCATCAAATTGTTCACAGACACTTGAAGAGAAAAAACAATAAGTTGATTTAACAATTCTGGTTTTAACACTGCGACGCATTCCATTTGTTAATCAGAAGAGAATTCTCCAGTTATTTCAAACAAAACACATCGTCTCTAAAGTTGACTAGGAAGAAGCATTTTACAGTTATTGCACGAATCCAAAAAATGCAAACGGTTTCCATCTTTATTTTTCATGCAATGGCATCATTGAAGGTTGTTTGCAGTTATCCAATTTTTATATTTAAAGGCAGTAGGAAATTTTGAATTCTGTATGGAATGTGTGCTTCTTCAAAATGCATATAATGGGTTATTTTTCAATTCGAAAAAAGCTAGGGACAATAAAGTCCAGGTTGCCTGATTCAAGAGCCCCTCACCAGACATAGGGCAAAATAATGGAATTAGTTGAAATAACAATGTAACAATCTAAGTTGAAAGTTAGCTTGAGGGAACTTGTTCTCCACTATACTACACAGAAAGCCATTCAGGTAATTGCTTATGTATCATTTATCATTGGTACATAGGGTTTGGGTAATGGGGAAGTTACGTTAATTAAAATAAGCCAAGAGTAAATTAAGAACATTTAAAAATGGAGGAAAATGGGTGTGAGGAACACTGTAAACAGGGCCTACTAGGCAGTAGGTGCGAGGCAGTGTCCAATGATCTCCCACCAGCTTAAGCCAATGCCTTGACCTAGTAAGGAGCACGGCATCCGACTTTGTTTTGTTGAGAGTTTTTTTTAAAAGTTTGTTTTAGTACAAACATTAAATTTACATTAAAATAAGATAAAAACTTAATAAACAATTAAAATATAACAAGCTAGTTCAGGTCCAAAACTCATCCTACCACCCACACCCACTCATGTATTTATCCAACCTTTTTTAAACTACACAAGGTCTTTAGGTTCTATGACGGTACCTCTATACGAATTTGTGTCCACTCCTCAAACCAAGTGCTTTCCTGAATCTGAATTTTTCCAGTTTAAAACCATTGCTGCGAGTCCTTTGTCTGTCAGGATATTTTTAGGCACTGCTTGTGTAATCACTTTATTAAGTTCTGTTTTCCATTTATACAACCCTAATTCTACCGCCCTTTGTCCTGGAGAGGGAGTGCAGAATTCATGGTGTGACCAAACTGCGCAGCATTATCTAATGAAGGCATCTAACCAAATGGATATATGTAGAATTGAAGAACACTCTGTAGGGGATTTCCATTATTTATACTTCCTGTTATGAAGCCAAGGATTCTGTTAATTTTATCGCGAACACTTATGCGGTGTTATCTTGGTTTCAGATTACTGCTAACCAGAACTTATATCCCTTTTCGCATAATCCGTTAATATTAAGATTCTATATTATTTTAAACTTTTGACGGGGACATTTACATGTGGGCTGGTATATTTTTCCTGTCCAACATTCAACCATTTGGTCTTATTAAACCGCATCTGCCACTTCTCCGGACCGTTGCATCAGTCTATCAAATCATCCTGGAGTGCTCTAATGTCCTCATTAGAATGAAACTGGACGGGCCTATTGTTTGGTGTACATTTTTGTCGTTTATGTAGGATTGTGAACAACAAGGGCCCATCACTGACCCCCACTGTGACGTGCCCCATTCTGATTTTCTCCATTTATGCAAGCTCTTTGCTGCCTAATTTGTCAACCATGCCTCTACCCAGGAAAAAATTTTCCTATTCCCGCGTGTGCCTTCTAGTTTACTTCAATAGCCTCTGGTGTGGAAAACTCTAACGAGAAAGCCTTATGAAGTCCATCTACACAATATCATATTCAGTACCATTGATCTTCCTCCTAAAATACCTTAGGGTGAGAAATTTAGTAATTCGTTTTAAGGACATGGGACACGACTTCTTAGTTTAGAAAACCGTGCTGAGGATTCATTAATTATTTATGCCTTTTAAGATTGCTACGAACTGCTTCGGCAATTATGATACCATTAAATTTTCAACTATGGCAGAGTAAGGCTGAATGAAACTGAATATCGAATAGTAAATTAAAAATAATTCTGCAATAACAAAGAAGCGAGAGCCAAGCTCATGAAAGCAGCGGTCGTTTTGGGTTTTGTCTCTCCCAGGCAAGTATATAGGTGTATGACATTGAGATATATAGGAATAAACATACGAGAAGAAAACAGGAATGAAACCAACCGGAAGAGATTTGTTCAATTATATCAATAATTATCACTCTAGAGTACGCGGTTTTACGCAACGTTTAATAGCCTGTATATTAAAACATCTTATTCCTACACTTGAGAAACGTTTCGCCTACCACAGCACGGTTTCTTCACGTCAAATACAGACGGTAGCAGGTTGATAGTAGAGAAGAGAACGATGTAATCAGTCCATCAGGCTTGGAGCTCAAAAGATATCGGTGGGTTTTCAGATATTGAGAGAAGACGAGGAGAAATACACGTGTCGTGGGTTAGCTGAGATGTGTGTGTGTGTGTTGTGTGTGTGTGTGTGTGTGTGTGTGTGTAGTGGTGTGTGGTGTGTGTGTGTGTAGTCGTGTGAATGTACTTGTGGTACTTTCGTATTTACGTTGTGGAAGTTACAGTGTCGTTTTGCATATAGGAAAAATAACGAATTTCAACGAAAAAGAAAGCTTTGATGAAACACGGACACCTGTCTCTATTACACGCCATTAAGATCGCTCACACATACAAGATTATAAAGCCGTGCATTAGTGCTCAAACAAAAAAAAAATCCTTGAATACGTTATGAAATATAAATTAGAAGTCCGAGAGATTATCACTAAGTAACCTCACCTTGGTGGCCGAGTTGGGGGTTGGTAGCAGCTTGGTCTTGTCTGCTGGGTCTGCTCTGATTCCAGGCTTGTCTTGGTAGGTGTAGAAATTACAGGACGCAGTTTTCTGTGTGTCCCCTAACTAGTAATTCCACCACTGGAACAGTCTCGGCAGATATAGGCTCAGCTAGACAAGACCAAGATACAATCCAACAAGGTTACTGAGGAGGGGCCAACACATACACCACACACACACACCACACACACACACAAACATTACACTTACATACACCACCCCGCACACTCACCTACCGCCACACACCCCCACCCCTCCCAACCACCGCCCACCTGGGAAAGTGAGAGAAGGGAGACCTTCTTCTGTGGAGGGGACACAGGTGGACTTCTGGACACACTGAACTAGGGAATGCACCAAAACAACCTGGGAGTGGGAAATGTGGAAGGGTTGACATTCGGGGCCCACGGATGGAGACTGGAAAACATGACCACACCTGACTATGATTGGACACCCCACATACACACACACCGCCCACACAACGCCCATGATTGACACCCACACATACACACCCGCCCACCCAAAAAAAAACCCCACCCACCCAACCACCCACGTACGAAACCCAACACTGGGAAAAGTGAGGAGGAAGGGAGTTCATCTCAGGGGTCACAGGAGGACTTTGGGCACACGGAACAGTAGGAAATTACC
This sequence comes from Cherax quadricarinatus, assembly GCF_026875155.1. Taxonomy (NCBI): domain Eukaryota; kingdom Metazoa; phylum Arthropoda; class Malacostraca; order Decapoda; family Parastacidae; genus Cherax; species Cherax quadricarinatus. The sequence continues at coordinate 13,813,255 of NC_069497.1, read as the reverse complement.
ACAAACAACCGGGAGTGGGAAAGCGTGGTTTGGGGGGGGGGAGTGGAAAGGGGTTGACATATCGGGGGCCAACGGGATGGAGACCTGGAAACATGAACCACAATGACTGACCACAAATCACATCCACTATGACCCACTCACCATGACCACTGATGGATTCTGGACACAGGGAACTAGGGGGAAAACATCAAAATTAACCGGACCGTTTCTGCGAAGAGTGGAAGGGTTTGATTGACATCCGGGAACCCACGGAATAGAGGCCAGGAGGAAACAGAAGCCACACTGGACTTTTGACCTCAGACCTAACTAATGGACCATACTGACCATTTACCTTCAAACGAAACTATGACCACCCTCACCGTTGATCCATCTCGATCCACATACTTGCATCATGATACACACCTGGCGGGTTCATCTGCGGGGGGGACACAGATGGACCTCTGGAGACACACGGAACGGGGGAAGGCACCAAAATAACCGGAAGTGGGAAGTGTGGAAGGAGAAACAGGGAGGAAACATGAACCACACGCTGAATATGACCACACTTCCTTCTATGACCTCATTTAAGGTTTGAAGCTGATCACTGGTCATTAACCTAGGAAATCATTTTACTCAAACGTGAGGCGACAAGCTGTGTTTATTGACAGGTTCCAACGATGGTTAAAATTTATAGCGCATCGTCGGAACATTATTTTGAAAACATTTTTTAGTTTTTGATTAAAAAAAAATGAATAAAATATACTATAGGTATAGACATGTTCAATATTTGTTTACTATGTGTTACGAACATAGTTGGGTCCTGAGTTATAGTGGTTTTCGTGACTAAATAAACTTAGTACGTTCTAGTTTTCATCAGAGGAGGAAAAAAATGATTTTCTTAGTTTCTATTTAATTTATTAATAATCATAATAATAATATTAAATCCACCTTCTCATATTTGCCATTTCTCATTAAAACATCCACAGTACTAGTCAAAGTATTTACCAATATGGCTCATGAGTGTGAGTCACGAAATATTGCCCTAAACCCTTAATTGCATCAAACCTAGCATTGTGTAATTCAGGGGCTTAATTTTCTACTCCGCAGCAGGACTATCCAATTATCATCCCTCCTACCACTCCCCCAACATAATAATCTTAACTGTCCCTACAAGTAATTTTGCAACCCAAAACCCACCTCGCCTCTTATCGTCCCGTCTAACCTTTAAAAAAATTCACCTATTCAGGGTTTGGCCTGCATTTCCCACCAATTCTAAACAGATCCTATCTCCCCTGTCCCTAGCCTCCCAATAAATGGCAACCACATCACTGAAAAAGGGCCCCTCCCCCTCCTTCTCCCTTCTTAAGAAGCGTCGGTTAGATTTAATCTTCCAGTACCCAAGAAATTCAGGAAATAATTACGCACACCAATCCATCCACATCAATGTCGTGCTATAACCGCCCTGTGATCGGAAAACCCCACATCGAAAGGTTTTGCACCCTCACAACATCTATACCTGCTTAATATAGATTCTGTCCAATGCGCGCTCGCTTCATATCCCCGCTACGGACGAACGTGTTTTTTGCCTACACTAGGTCATCCCCCCCCCTTCCCCACCACCATCAACAACTCAATATCTCGCATACTAATCCTCAGAAACACTCAACACACAACCCCGCCCTCTCTGTTCGACATCACCACTCCGATCACACAATTCCAATCACCTCCTATTATGTTATAGCAGGCAAACCTCTCAAAGTGATACAGCCAAATCTACTTTTACCCTGGAATTACTTAGTTGCGGGCATGTAAACTCCTACGAAACTAGCTCGACTCTCTACCCAAGGACACCATCCACCCTCCACGACCATCCCCCACCTCTTCCCAACTCTATGACAACGCAAGGGGCTGGTGTCTCCTTTACCGCCCTGCTACCACCTTTCAATTGCCAAAACCACTCGGTAACGTGTTGTCATCTGATAATCCCTTTCACCCGCAACCACCATCCAGCCCTTGTGATTATGTTCTGCAAAAAAGCATATGTCACATCAACCGCCTTTAAAAACCACTCCAAACCCAAAAATTTCTTGATTCAGTCTTAAGCCCATTACATTAAGCGTGACACATCTGAAAATTATAGAAGTGGCGGTTTTCCCCTAGCCGCTGGGTTTACTCACTGCACTTTTTCACATTAGTGTCCCTTCCACTGAGTTTTCCTTGCATCACCCCCCCCCCCCTTTCCCACTGTGAAAATCAGGCCCCTTACCCTATGGGGCATTGGCTCCCCCCGTCCCCGGGGTTTTTTCCCCGGGGCCTCCCCCGGGTAATGACCTCTCTATCTCTGAGCCGCAGTTTTTTTCTAGAACTTCCACTTACAAATTCACCATAGGCAAAATCCTCTGGTGTACCCCCACGACCCCACACTCTCTAGCCTTTCTTACTAAAGTCTTCCTCCCGATTTGTTTGCCCCCTCCAGCGCTCCGGCTTACAAAAACTGGGACACTTCTGCACAGGGCTCCCCCCCTCCAAAAAATCCTTGATCACATCTGCCAAAAACCATCCTGGGTCGAAGTTTCCTGGACTAAAGACTCCTCAGATGTCACCTTCGTCCCCCCCCCCCTGGGGAGTGACACGTCTCCGCCGCCGCCACTTTCCGTTCACCCCCTCGCCCCAGAGGTCAGTCCCCGGCCCCCCGAGGCCCCAGAGTCGGCACCATATCCACGGCTGTTAAATCACAATTGGATTTTCCAGAACTCGAGGACCCTGCCTCCTAGGACATGGGCTGCCATGTGCTCAAAAGAGCTACACAGACGACATTTTTTCCTCTGACCACAAGTACACTAAAACTGTGTTCTAAAAACGGTCATCGTAACATGGAGGGTATGCCCTTGTTAAAGACATTTTAAGGGTGAAGAACCTTCCGGCTCCTTCATAGGGGACCATCCTCCACACTCCCAGGGTTGCAGAATGCACTGCCCCAAACTGCAAAAAAAAACCCCTGGAGGCCATATGCGTGGCCTCGAGGGTACATTTCGTCCCTTCACCCATGTGAAGTACTTAGAGAGTCATGAAAAGACACCATCGTAAATTCACATCATGGTTTTCCTGGTAATGCCGAAAATTTTCTTGGTAGAAGCCGGCTCGTAAAAAATTTCACGAAAATTCTTTTCAACCTTTAAGAGCGACGCCTAAAAATTTCCCTCTTTGGGGAATCCATATGTATCCCTATGATGTTGGGGAGAAGGCGTTATCGAATCCCCACTTAACGTCCCACGCCCAGCTCAATGCAGAAGTTTTTACTCTCCGCCTGTACGTTCCGCCATTTTGATATCCCAAAATGACAGCGCAGTTCACTACTCAAGGTTGTTAAAGGACTGGGGGTGCAAAAGCACAACCGCACCCACCGGGGCAAGAGCGAATGCTCAGTTCATTGGCGAATTATTCCATCCCACTATTGACTGTACCAGACACAATAAAATTAATTAAGTATATAATTATATATCATGTTTTCATTAAGGGCGAATTGTTTTACAAAAAAAAATCACGAAAAGGGAGAGACATCATAGTTTTTGTATAAGATAGGAGATTTTTTTTTTAAAATAAGTCGATTCTTTTGGATAAAAGGGAAAAAATTTTGAACTCTTCAAGCTTTCCACCAGTTTAGTGCAGTAACAGGGCTTTTTACTCTTTGATATGAAAGTTACTGTATTAAGGGGGGGGGAAAACTGTGCTTAGGAGTAATAATGGGAAGGTATAAGGTGGGGGGGAGGTATGAAGTGGTGGGAGGTATAAGGGGTGGGGGGGGTATGCAATTTGGTGGGGGGGGGGTTTATGCAAGTGGGGGGGGGGTTTTTTTGCAAATGGGGGGAGGGTATGCAAGTGGTGGGAGGTATTTTTAGTGTGGGAAAAAATTTTTTTATGCCAGGTGATGGAAAAAGGTATAAAAGGGTAGGAAATTAAAATTTTAAAAAATGGATGGTAACAGGTATTTTAACAGGTTTTTGGGAAGTAACAGGGGGGGGGTAACGGGGGTGGGGGGCTGACAATTTGTTTATCCCGGGGTGGTTTTATTGCAGCCCATATCCTTTGTTACCCCTCTATTCACCATTTACAAACCCTTTTAAAAACCCTTCACCACTTAACCACCTGAAAAAACCCTTCACAGGGACCACCTTGAAGATGCCCGAAGGCTCATATTCAAACTATTTGTCTCCTTTTTTCAGCAACCTTTTACTAAATGAACGCACCCGTTTATGCCCTGCGGTTAGGCTTGTTTATGATTTTTTAACTGATAATAAAAAAAATAAATTTCCCAAGAGGCTTTATTTTTTTTTTTTTCAGTGCACATTTAATTGTGTCAGAGACGTTTCTTTCTACGGAAAACTGAGAAAATTTACTAAAAATCCCCAGATGTTCCATGTTTCAAATTCCTCATGTTGCACATTTGTTTTTTAAACGGGGTGCAAGGAGCGTGTGCTTTACTGCAGGGCGTGTGTTTACTGCAGGCACTGAAGGCTGTCAGCGGACGTGGTTTACTGCAGGACCTGAGGGCTTAGCAGGAGCGGGGTGTTTCTGCAGGCACCTGAGAGGCTTCAGCGCTCCAAGTGAACATAATTTTTTTAAATGGGTTTTTGGGTGCGGGGCGTACATAAATGCCGTAAAATTGTTAAATATTGTCTTAACGGTTTGGGGGGGCTGGGGGTGGTTGCGGGGGAGCTGGTGAGGGAGGGGTTGGTGGAGTTATGTGTTTGGTGAGGGGGGTTTTTGGTAAAGAATGGTGCAAAAATGTTAAAAATGGGAGTTTTGTTGAGGGGGGTGAGGTAGGTGGGTGGGGTTTGAGGGCGGGGGGGGTTGAAAGATGGGGGAGTCTGGTGGTCGATGAAAAGGAGGAAGGAATATTTGTAGACGGAAAAAAAAAGGGGGGGGGCGGGGAAGTGTTTTAGGTCGAATGGTAGGGAAGGTTTTCGTGTGTGGGTTAGGGTTCTTAGGGGTAGCGGAAATGGTAGGGGAGTGTGGGGCATGGTTGGTGGCGTGGGACAATAGGTAGTGGGGGTGGTACCGGGTAGTGGGTGGCGTGGTCCCGGGAAAAGGGTGGTTGGGACCTGGGGTAGTGGGTGGTGTGGTCCTGGGTAAGGTTGTGGGAAACTGGGTAGTGGTGGTTGGTAGCTGGGTTGTGGATGGTGTGGTCCCCGGGAATGGGTGCGGGTACCTGGGTAGTGGGGGGCGTGGGACCGGGTAGTGGGTGGCGTGGTACCTGGGTAGTGGTTGTGTGGTACCTGGGGAATGGTTGTGTGTAACTGGTAATGGTGTGTGGTAACTGGGAAAAGGATATTTGGTAACTGGGTAGTGGGTGGGGTGTAGCTGGGGAGGGTGGGGTGGTTCTGGGTGTGGGTTTGTGGTACCTGGGTATGGGGGGGTGGTACCTGGTAGTGGGTGGTTGGTACCCTTTGTAGTGGGTGGTGTGGTTCCCGGGTAGTGGGTGGTTGGGGACCCCGGGTAGTGGGGGTTGTGTCCGGGGAGTGGGGTTGGGACCTGGAAAAGGTGGGGTGGTACCCGGGTATGGGGTGGCGTGGTTTACCCGGGTAGTGGGGGGGTGGTACTGGGTAGTGGGTGGGTGGTAGGGTTTGTTTTGGGTTTGGTACCGGGAATGATGTGTGGTCCCGGGTTGAAGTGGCGTGGTATTGGGGGGGTGGTGTGGTTCCTTGTAGGGGTGGTGTGGTACCTTGGGGGGTGGGGGGGTGTACCTGGTATGGGTTGGTGGTACCCGTGGGGTGGCTGGAACCCGGGTAGTGGGTGGGTGGTCCCCTTGTATGATGGTTGATGGGGGAAGAGTGGTTTGTTTAAAACCCGTTTATTTTTAAAAAAGGTATTTTGTTCTTGAAAATTTTTGTTTTTGGTCTGGTGCCCCTATCCTAAGGAAGGTTTTAGGTAAAAAATTTTGGGGTGGCGTGCCTGGGTTGGGGTTTGGAAAACCCAAAAAAAGTTGATGAGGATTCATGAAAATCTTTTTATCCACATCTAAAATGTGAATTTTTTAAATTAAAAAATTTTTTTTTAATATATTATATATAAAAAATTATATGAAAAACCCAAATGTGTGGTTCCCAAAACTTTTTTCTTTAATTAAAGAACAAAAAAGTTCCCCCAAAGGAAGGGTATAAAAGGTTGCCCAATCCTACTCCCACACAAAGCATTACAAAAAAATATAAAAAATAACATAAATTTTAATAATATTTAATTAAAAATTATTTATAATATAATATTAAAAAAATGTAAAATTAATTGCAAAAACCATTTAAAATTAAGCCTTTTCAAAAATTTTCTCTTATACGTTTAAGATATACTTATTTTTCATTAATGTTAATGTAATAAATTTAATTTTGCACCAAAAGAATCTTTATGTACATAACATAACCTAACCTTATTAAACAAGAAACAAATATTTTAGCCTAACCAAACTATATATATTTTTTTATATTTTTTTTTTAGATTGTTTACAATAAATTAATACAAACAAACACAGTGAAATCTACTTTTTTTCGTTAAGTTCAGAATGATTTTTGGCGAAATTATGCATACCAAATTTTCCATTTGTCCTATAATGGCAAGATGATCGTTGCTATTTAAGCCAAAATCGCAAGATCTGCCTATTCGGCACGACAATATATATATATATATATATATATATATATATATATAATATATATATATATATATATATATATCTCCTATATAATAATATATATATATATATAAATATATATATATATTCTATAGTAGGTTGGTAGAACAGCAAACCGCCCAGGGAAGGAACTACCGTCCTGCCAAGTTAGTGTAAAACGAAAGCCTGCAATTGTTTTTACATGATGTAGGATTGCTGGTGTCCTTTTTTTTTTTTCGGTCCTCATAACCTGCAAGATTTCAGGTACGCTGCTACTTCTACTTACCCTAAGGTCAAAACGACACATACATGTACAAGCAAATATATAAACATCACACCCCTCCTGGGTTTTTCTTCTGCTATTTTCTTTCTAGTTCTTGGTCTTGTTTATTTCCTCTTACCTCCATGGGGAAGTGGAACAGAATTCTTCCTCCGTAAGCCATGCGTGTTGTAAGAGGCGACTAAAATGGCCGGAAGCAAGGGCTAGTAACCCCTTTCTCCCTTTATAAATTACTAACATTATAAAAAAGAGAAACTTATTTGTTTCTGTTGGGGCACACCTGCCATGTGGGAACGGCCGGTTTGTTGAAAGAAGAGAAGAATATATAATAATAAGATTATATATATATATATATATATATAAAATATATATATATATATAAAATATATATATAATATATATTATAAATTTTAAAAAGTAGATTTAAGGGTAAAGTTAGTAACGTTTTCTGTTGATCTGTTTATTGGAATGCATGACATGGGTTCCTACAGTATTGTAATGTGGTTGTGAGTTGTGTGTGTGTGTGCGGTGTGTTGTGTGTGTGTGTGTGTGTGTGGTGTGGTGTGTTGTTCGTGTGTGTGTGTAAATTACCAATAAATATTGAATTTATAACTGAAAGTTTTCTCTATACAAAACAGACCAGTGAATGGTGCACATCACTTTGTTTTTGTTCGATCCTTCCATAAAACTTGATGAGTAAATTTAAAATTTTTAATCATTAAACAGATGATATTTATTTAGAATAGATACATGTAATATTAAAAAAAATTTGAGTTAATTTCATCTCGAAACATTTAAATGTGAATATAGGATTAAATAACCCAAATTTATTGGTACCAATTAATACTAAATCATTAAAATACAGATTACAATTAGGTAATTAGACATATGCAACACTTGGTAATCTTTTATTGAGGAAACGTTTTCGGCCAACACAGTGGCTTCTATACAGTCCCCATACAAAGGAAAAACGGTGAAGAACGTGAGGAGAAATGAGTATCAGTCCCTCAACCTGAGGGACAGATTACCCGTGTAATCAGTCCCCTCAAAGGTTGTAGATAATGTTTCAGGAGAACGAGTAGGTTCTCAAAACCATTCATCTACAATCCGTCAGACACCTGCCACTTCTGGGATCTTAATACTTGAGAATTCTTGCGCTTACCTACACCCTTGGACACGCCCTACTTCCACATTGAACATATGTGACACCACCTACGTCTGCTGCACCTCTCCGGCCTACGGTATATAACTGCTTCTCCGCACATATGACTGTATTCTATTCAAGAATTGATGGACTGACCACATCGACACAAGGTTAGGACTGAATTACCTCATTCTCCTCCTGTTAACTTTTCTCCTTTGTATGGACCGATAAGCCACTGTGTGGCGAAACGTTTCCCACAATACAGATGCCCAATATTAGCACATAAGTTTAATTTATCAACGTGTCGGTTCTCTGAACCATTCAATCTACACAGATTTACATTAATTTGAAATTTTTACCCCCAAAAAACTTCATCTAGAGACAATTAATTAGCATTTTTTGGCATAATTCGATTGGACAGGTCATGAAAAAGAATGTTATTAAAAAGGCTTCAGCGTGGGTGACATTATGTTGTTGACAGGGCTCTTGATCCAAGCACTGGACTTCACTCCCATTCTCAAGGATCAAACCTGATTATCTTCCATTCCCTAAGCGGTTTATAACTTTGACCGAATAACGGTTTCTCGTGAATATAAAATGACAGGGGTAAGATGTGAGAGGGTCCCACCTGAAGGGACAGGCACCAGCGTCCACTTTGTTCTTGGTGATCCAGTGAGTTCTCGGCAGTGGTCAGGTTGGTCACCCACCAGCTTCACCACAAACAACTCTACCACCGTCAACACTGCATCTGCCGTTCGCATCTTCTTGTCAGTGTGTTGAAGTCTCTTCCGGTGTTGCTGCTATTAATGATAATACTGCTGTTAGCTCGGCTGCTGTTATTGCAGCTGTTTTTATTGCTATTGCGTATGTGACTGCTATTGTTACTGCCGCTTCTATTGCGTCCTCTGCTATCGCTGCTGCAGTTGGTGTTGCTGTCTGTTATTGCTAATGATGCTGATGTTGCAGTTTACCTGGAGTTTACCTGGAGAGAGTTCCGGGGGTCAACGCCCCAGCGGCCCAGTCTGTGACCAGGTCTCCTGGTGGATCAGAGCCTGATCAACCAGGCTGTTGCTGCTGGCTGCACGCAAACCAAACGTACGAGCCACAGCCCGGCTGGTCAGGAACCGACTTTAGGTGCTTGTCCAGTGCCAGCTTGAAGACTGCCAGGGTCTGTTGGTAATCCCCCTTATGTATGCTGGGAGGCAGTTGAACAGTCTCGGGCCCCTGACACTTATTGTATGGTCTCTTAACGTGCCAGTGACACCCCTGCTTTTCATTGGGGGGATGTTGCATCGTCTGCCAAGTCTTTTACTTTCGTAGTGAGTGATTTTCGTGTGCAAGTTCGGTACTAGTCCCTCTAGGATTTTCCAGGTGTATATAATCATGTATCCTCCCGCCTGCGTTCCAGGGAATACAGGTTTAGGAACCTCGAGCGCTCCCAGTAATTGAGTGTTTTATCTCCGTTATGCGCGCCGTGAAGGTTCTCTGTGCATTTACTAGGTCAGCAATTTCACCTGCCTTGAAAGGTGCTGTTAGTGTGCAGCAATATTCCAGCCTAGATAGAACAAGTGACCTGAAGAGTGTCATCATGGGCTTGACCTCCCTAATTTTGAAGGTTCTCATTATCCATCCTGTCATTTTTCTAGCAGATGCGATTGATACAATGTTATGGTCCTTGAAGGTGAGATCCCGACATGATCACTCCAGTCTTTGACGTTGTGTTTCGCTCTATTTTGTGCCAGAATTTGTTTTGTACTCTGATGAAGATTTAATTTCCTCGTGTTTACCATATCTGAGTAATTGAAATTTCTCATCGTTGAACTTCATATGTTTTCTGCAGCCCACTGAAAGATTTGGTTGATGTCCGTCTGGAGCCTTGCAGTGTCTGCAATGGAAGACACTGTCATGCAGATTCGGGTGTCATCTGCAAAGGAAGACACAGTGCTGTGGCTGACATCCTTGTCTATCGGGTATGAGGATGAGGAACAAGATGGGAGCGAGTACTGTGCCTTGTGGAACAGAGCTTTTCACCGTAGCTGCCTCGGACTTTACTCTGTTGAAAGACTACTCTCTGTGTTCTGGTGAGTGAGGAAATTATAGATCCATCGACCGACTTTTTCCCGTTATTCCTTTAGCACGCATTTTTGCGCTATTTCGCCATGGTCACATTTGTCGAAGGCTTTTGCAAAGTCTGTATATATTACATCTGCATTCTTTTTGTCTTCTAGTGCATTTAGGACCTTGTCGTAGTGATCCAATAGTTGAGACAGACAGGAGCGACCTGTTCTAAACCCATGTTGCCGGGTTGTGTAACTAAATGGGTTTCTAGATGGGTGGTGATCTTGCTTCTTAGGACCTTTCAAAGATTTTTATGATATGGGATTGTTAGTGCTATCGGTCTGTAAGTTCTTTGCTGTTGCTTTACTGCCCCATTTGTGAGTGGGGCTATGACGTTGTTTTTAGTAAACTGTGGGACGACCCCCTGTCCATGCTCCCTCCCATGGGAAATGAAAAGGCTCGTGATAGGGCTTCTTGCATTCTTGAATGAACACTGATTTCCCAAATGAGTCTGGCCCTGGGCAGAGTGATGGCATGTCATTTATCGCCTGTTTGAAGTCAGGATAACATCGATGGCTTGTGTTAACCAAAATTTTGTGGCTCTCTCATAAAAAAATTCATTTGATCTTCGACTCTCAGTCTGTTTTAGCGCTTGCTATAAAACTGATGCTCATATTGGATTGAGTAGCTAAACTCCATTTCCTTGCTGTTGTCACTGTGTGGGAACCCATCTTGTTTATAGTGCGGCCAATCCCTGGACGTTGTTCCGACTGATTTGGCATAGCGAAAAATACTTTGGTTTCTTTCGATTTTTATGGCTTTTAGTTCTTCCCGCGATTCCTGACTCCTATAGAGATTCGTTTAGCTTAATTCGATGCTTGCTGTCTCTGACCAGGTCTCCCTACGCATTTCAATATATTGACCTCTTTAGCCGCTCTGTTTTCTTTTCGTCGCCTGTTAAGGGAGCGCACTGTCTCTTTTTTTTTTACATACTCCTCCTTTTTCTTAGAGGATAAGCCTTGTGCATCATCGAGTGCCACCGAGTTAATCTTTTCTAGGCAATAAGTTGGGGTCTGTGTTGCTTAGTATATCTTCCAGCTTATATCGGTTAGGACTTGGTTTACTTGGTCCCACTTTATGTTTTTGTTATTGAATTTGAATTTGTTGAATGCTCCCTCGTGACTAATCTCATTATGTCGGTCTGGGCCCCAAATACATGACTGAACCTCAATTATGTTTTTGATCTGGTTATATTGTTTTGATATGGTGACAGTAGTTTATGTTGCTGTTCAACTTCTTCTGATGTCTCTATGTCTACAGCTGATGTTTCAGTTGTTTTTCAGTTTGTTTCTGTGTGTTGATAATACTAATATTGTTATTGCTTCTGCTGTTGCTGATTAGAAGACAAACTATAAATTCTTGATTAATTACTTTATATTAATCTTTCTCACCAAATTTGGAAGTTAATGCACTATTTTTTTTAACTCAGGAAGAAAACTAACACTGAAATTAAACATTGCAAAAATATAAGTTTTTCCTAAGCTAAAACAATTTTCATTATGCCGGAGCTAAATGGCAGATAACTCGACGTGCCTGAAAATGCACTTTTTCCAAAATTGGAGCGAAAGAACAAGTTACGGGAAAACACATGCAATTAACTGTACCTAACAAAACAATACATAATTAAATTAGCCCTGAAGCAGTTAGCTCATTTTGAACTTATGTTGTTGTATTCATAAAAGAAAAACTGCAAGTAGCGTTTAAATGCTTTCAAATGAGCTGATGTAGGAAAACAGCTCTTAGCTTGCCATAAAGTAAGGAATCCTTACCCTTAATTAGCTTGTCAATAAAGTTAGGAATCCAACTTAAATTAGCTTGCAATAAGTAGGAACCTTACCTAATAGCTTGTCAAAAGTTAGGAATCCTTAACCTGTAAATAGCTTGTCAATAAATTTAAAGGAAATCTTACCTGTAAATAGCTGTCAATAAAGTTAGGAATCCTTAACCTGTAAATAGCTTGTCAATAAAGCTAGGGATCCTTAACCTTGTCAAACCCTGTGTAAAAAAAAAAACTCCGATGAAGCAACAACAAAAAGTACTATGAAGATAATGCAAAATAAAGAAAAAATCGAATATGACTTAAGACTATAATAGTCGGTTTAAGTTTTTTTTTTTAAATAGCACGAGGAGCATTTATGTTGCATTTCATTTGTATACCGACTCAAAAAAACTTCACTCCATATTATATATCATTTATATGATGACTCGGTAAACTTTTTTTCAATCTAATACAGATGCACTTTATTACTAGAGATAATATGGAGGTAAATTAACGGCTCAGTCTCTTAGCCTTGATTGGTGTTCATGGGTGATACAGCAGTTGGAGAAGGCGTTACAGGTTGACGGGACACGTTGATGGAATTAGGTACTTCGCATAGTCTTGCACCAGTGGTTGGCAAAGGAGTTGTAGAAGATATCCTTGTACCAAAATTCCATGTTGTTGTTTTCTGAGACAAGTATCATTACATTAATGATCTAGATTGCTGACACATTGATTATTAAGAGACAGGTGCAACACATGGATATTTTCTGTTGCCGAGACGTGTATATAGACAGATGAACAAATCTTAAAGTATATGCCAAGTCTAGATAATAATGAATCTGGAAAGTAAATTTATAAAACTCATTGAATATAATAGAGTAGTGTGACAATTATTAGTGAAAGGGGACGCACATGTGTCTTTTTTCTCCCTTTTTCTTAATTATTTTTTGTACAGTTATGAATTATATTATATAATTAATTCATGTATTCACTTAGTTAACTAAGAACTATCACCTTAGCTTCCGAAGCGTGATAAATAGATTTTTTTAAGGCCTAAAATTCAGGACTCAGAAAGTTATTTATATTTTAATTGTTATTAATCAACACATATATTAGTTGTAGAAATCTTTGAGACAGAGATTCTGACTTGAAAATTAAATTAGTTTCTCAGATGTTCCGTTTCCGAGTCCACAAAGGAGTGAATAGTATCTGAGACAGACAACAAGAAAGACAGGGAAACACATAGACACAAAGTAATACATAGATAAACACATGGAGAGATAAAATAAAGAAACTACAGAGCGAGCTGGATATCTCAGGCCGATTTCCCTTAACCTTTCTTCTAAGGACATTCCCCTTAGCTCTGGAACTAGCCTTGTTGCAAACATCAGCACTTTCTCTAATTTCTTGACTTGCTTGACCAGGTGTGGGTTCCAAACTGGTGCTGCATACTCCAGTATGGGCGTTACGTACAGGGTGTACAGAGTCTTGAACGATTCCTTACTGAGGTACCGGAACGCAATTGCCAGGTTTGCCAGGCGCACATATGCTGCAGCAGTTATCTGGATGATGTGCGCCTCAGGAGATATGCTTAGTATTATACTCACCCCAAGATCCTTTTCCTTGAGTGAGGTTTGCAGTCTTTGGCCACCTAGCCTATACTCTGTCTGCGGTCTACTTTGCCCTTCCTCGATTTTCATGGCTTTGCATTTGGCGGGGGTTAAATTCGAGGAGCCAGTTGCTGGACCAGGCTTCCAGCCTTCCCAAGTCTCTTTGTAGTCATGCCTGATCCTCATCCGATTTAATTCTCCTCATTAGCTTCACATCATATGCATACAGTGACACTTCTGAGTCTATTCCTTCCGTCATGTCATTCACATATACCACAAATAGCACTAGTCCTTGGACTGACCCCTGTGTGTGTGTGTGTGTGTGTGTGTGTGAGAGAGAGAGAGGAGTGGTTGGGGTGGGTGGGAGTGAAAGAGAGAGAGGGGAGGGTGGAGGGGATGGTGGGTTGATGAAAGGATAGATGGATTGAAGGGTGATAGGTGGATGGATGGATTGATGGGAATGAATGAACTGATGGGTGGATGGGTAATTTATGGATGGGTGGATGGATTGATGGGTGGATGGGTTGATGGATGGTGGAATTAGGTGGGTGGTTGGGGTGTGATTTAGCGTTCACTAATCTTAGACATACGTATTCTCTGTTGGTCTAAAACCCAGATATCATTTTTTTAACAAAAATTTTTCCCAAAGGGAAATGTGTACATGTAAAAAGCTTATTCCCCTTTCCCTCCCCCCCCCACACGCACGTGAATCATACTCCAAATACATAAACACACCCCAAACACACACACCACAACACACACACACACACACACACACAAACACACAACACACACACACACACACAACACACACACACACACACACACACCCAAAACACCACACACACGGGAAAACCCGGGAAGGTAAAGGGAAAGTTTAAAACCGAGCTGAAAAGAATGTAAAACAAAAGAAAATCAATTCGGGAAAAGGAAAAAATTAAAAGAGGAAAAGGGGTCGTTTATCCATAGTCTCGGGGAGGCGAAGAGACGAAAAATGTTTAATATTGGCAGTGGATGAAAGGGAAATTCGTAACATCATTAAACAGAACAGGTGGAAAATTTTATAGAATTGGTAAAAGGTTTGAAATTTTTAAAAGGGGGAAATCACTTTTTGGGGAGAGAGGGCCCGAACCAACTAAACGTTATTGAAAAAAGGAAAAGGGCAAAGAGACCCAAAACAAAGGCCCCCAATTTTTCCCTTTAAAGGGGAAGAATAGAGTTTAACATTGTCCCAAGCATTTCCCTGAGGCACACATCACCGAATGGCTGCAAACAGAAAAACCCCGGACTGGAAAACTTAATTGAAGTTTTCGGGAAACCCAGCAGGAGGCCTCCACCCTATAAAACGTAAACCCAACCGGCCCGGGTAGAAAGTAGACCCAAAAGGGAGCTCAAATTTGATAAAAAATTTAAAAAGCTATAAAAAAAAGAAAAAATTTGCTTTTAAAGATTTTTTTCCGGGGTAGCTTATGAGGAGAGGCTAGAAGTCTAAATAAACCCCGATATTAGATAACAGAAGGACCATTGGTGACGAAATTTACGAACTACAAAATACTGGGGCTTTAAAATGAGGGGGACGGGGGAGATGTTTGGGAACAAAGAGGATGTTAAGAAATCCCTTTTTAACCCTTTAAACGCAGCAGAAAGTGCAAAAAATTAGACGGAAAAAGGGGTAAGGAAAAATCCATTTCATAGTTTTAAATTTATACATTCAGGCCTACACAGCCAGGAGAGAGTGAACCCTACAACCACAAATAGGTGAGTGTACAACACACACACCACACCCACTTGAAAACCCAAATGATAAATATAAAGAACATTACAAAAAAAGAAAATATTTATTTGGGCTGGATGGGTCTTTTCCACAACACCCCAACTGCAAATATACACTTTTAAATCACAGAGTGTGACCCCATCCCACCTTGCTGCATATAGACACTAAAATTAATCACAGACCGAGTAGGGGATAAAGGGAAGAACCTACAAAAATTTGTCCCCAGTTTTGGTTTGCCCCCTGTCACAGAAATAAAAGATGTCAGTGTTGAAACCAGCTACACTTGGGAAAAGACAACGTTTAAACCAAATAAAAACCAACTACTAAAAGGCGGGGGTAGCTTCTACACAGACTACCCCTTTTTCCCGGGGAACAATGGTCACGGTTATTATGGGAAATGTGACTTGTGGGGGGGTTGATGATGCTCCCCCCCACTTTCCCAGCGGAGGGAGGAGAGCACGGGTAGGGGGACCCTTCAATTATCTGTTCTTGCTGGCAGACTTAAAGTAGTTTTTTGGTAACAAAAAATTTATGCCTTGGGGGGGAAAGGAACAGATTAATTTTAAATAAACAACAACATTAAAAGGTTTTTTTTCGGGAAAGGTGGGGAAATTTTTTAAAATTGATGGGACTAAATGCTTTTTCACTGTTTCCAATTTTTAAATATTTTCCCTTTTTTTTTTTCCCAACCCTTAAAAAAAAGGTTAGAAAAAATTTTAAGACTAAACTTTATCAAAGCCCCACAGACATCGCAGAAAACATCTAACATCAGATCCAGGACAACAAACCCCTTTTAATCAGAGTCCCAAAACCAAAAACACTTAAATTTACGTAAGCCCCCGGCCCAAAATACACTTTTTCATGTATGTCATTCCTTTAAAACACTTCATTATCAGAGCCCCTACACCAAAAACCCCTTTCTTCATCAAAGCCCTTTGGACTTCTTTCATTAGAGTTCCAGAACACCCCTTTCTTTCAAAAAGAAAACCCAGACCCCCATAAGCTTCATCAGAGAACCAACCACCCCTTTAAGGTATGAGAGACAAGGAAAAATACCCCTTGAAAGGGGGGTATTTTTTATTCTCTGATGATAGAAGTGTGTGTGTTCTGGTTCTCAGTATAGAAATCAGAAAAAAAACCTGCCCCTACACTTTTAAAAACCATCGGGAAAACCCGGGAAAAACCGAGTCTATCACCAAGAACCAGACTAAAATTTTTCCCTATCTCAAAGAACAAACCCCTTTAAATTTACCCCGAGCCTAAACAACGTTTTAAAATTATCAAGACCCAAACCCACACTTTTCAAAACCATCCAGAACCGGCAAATACTTTTCTATCATTGAAAAAACAAAAAAGAAACTTGTTTTATAAATAACCAAACCACACTGTTCTATCATCACTTTTACCCATCAAAAACCCCACGACCAATAAAGTGCTCATTTTTCTATCACATTACCCCAAGTTTACAATTTCTCTATCATCGCGCTAATTTTTTTTTTTTTTTTCGTTTTTTACCCCACTTGCAAAACCTTTTTTCGCTATTTTTTCACATCCTCCCACCTGGGGAAACACCTCCCAAAAAAACATCATAACTTTCCTACCGTTTTCACATCTTACCGACTACTTGCCCCACCCCTCATCCACCTGCCTCCCCATCTCTCCCCCCTTCCCTGAACACCCTCAACATCACATTTTAAACCCACTATTTTGAACACCCCAAGGGCCCTAACCGCACATCTCTCACACACCTGCACATCCTATCCAGTGATTCACATCTCACCCACTACTTGGAAAAGCATGCCCCCATGGGGCCCTTCGGCATTTCCTGCTCCCCCTTAAGTCTAATTCCGTTTTTTTTGAGTTTTTTGGGCACTCTTCCTGGGCCGCAGCTCAGCACACATGGCCATGATCCGGCCTCTTTCCCCCCTTTCGACTTTAAACAAAGTTCAAAACCCCCCCTTTTAAAGATCCTCCAGGCCCCTCTCTACTTTCTCTCCCTGGTCAAACCTTTTTTATCAAATAACTTTCCTTTTACTCACCCATGTTTTTGGGCCTCTGCCCTCTCTCTTTACCCCAATTTACACACAACTACGATAGAACATAAGAACATAAGAAAAAAGGGGAACACGGCAACTTTGCCACTGGCCCAGGTGGGACGGGTCCATTTTGTCGTGGGGGTTTTTTCCGGTGGGGAATTTTCGGGGGGTTGAAGGAAAAACCACCTTTTTGGGATGGTAACACTATATATTGCCCCAGACTGTGGTAATAGGAGATGGAGCCCAGCCTCCGGGGTTCCCCCTTTTTTTATGCCTATGCGCCCAAGTGAAAAAAAGCCACTTCTCCATCTCCTATTAAAAACAGTCTGACAATATAAGGTTACCACCCCAACAAGGGTTTACCTTAACCCTCGTATCTCCTCCCGAACCCCACAGGGAAAATTTGGGGGACAGCGGGGGGGGACAAACCCCCACGCCTCCGAAGAGACTGGTGCCCCCAAGAAAGGGTTTCCTCAATCAAGCTCTCCCAAACCCACAACTTTATTCACGGTCAGTCTCTTTGAATTAGTGTTTACTGCTTATTTGCATCACCCCGGGGGTTGACCCATTTTGCAAAGTAACCCCAGAAAGACAGTCTGGGGGGGGAGTCAAACACCCCAAGGCCCTTCCCCCCAAGCCTATACCATCCAACCTTTGCCTGCCAAGCCATTTTTTCCCCCTTTTGGGCTGGCCCCATGTGAGAAGTTTAAAGTTATTCTGTGTAAGGGTTAAGATAAGCCAAACCACAACTAACCCAGGTGTCTTAAACCCCCTTTAAAATTTAAACAAGCCCCTGGGGCAGTCTTTCCCCAACCTTTGTGGGTTTCCCCAAACTCCAAGCCATTCTGATGCTTTTTTTATCCCTGTGGTTTTCGTGGTAATTTTGTGGGTCTGTTTTTAAGCCAGTCCCGGGTTAGAAAAATCTTCGTGCCCCGTGAGGGGTTCCCCCGTGAGGTTTTTTCCCGTTTATCCCATGGGGTTTTCCCCTTTCCCTTTAAACCCCAGTCTGACATATAGCATTACCCTTCCCAAAAAGTACCTGGTGGGGCCCGGTGGCTAAAGCTCCCGCTTAAAGCACGGAGGGGCCCCCCGGTTTTGATTTTCCCCCGGGTGGGAAAAATTTCGACACGTTTCCTTACACCTGTTTGTCCTGTTCACCTACAGCAAATAGGTACCTGGGTTTTAGTCGACGGTTTTGGGTTTGCATCCTGGGGGGCAAGATTAAGGACCCCAATGGAAAAAAGTTTTGACAGTCCTCGATACGCATGCTTTCTTGGGTTATCCGGGTGGCTAAACCCCCCGGGGTTTAAAAACCCCAAAAGAAAACTTATCTTATCTTATTTATCTTAGTTTACCTTTTCCTACCCAAACCCCCCCACCAATGGGAAGGGGCTTAACCCCAAAGGTCACCCAGCAAGGGCACCTCCCACTTAAGGAAAGGGGCACGGCTTCTGACCCAAAAACACCCGCCCCCGTCCCAAATACAACTCCCACCCATACCCACTCTGGTTTAAAACCCAACCCATTTTTAAAAAAATACACACGTCTTAGCTTCTATGACGGTATCGGGAAATTTTTTCCCCTCAACCACATTTTCAATTTCCAAACCATGCTTTCCTAAACTCTTCCCAAACTGAATTTTTTTCCCCTTAAAACCATTGCTGCGAGTCCCGCCTAGGGGTAAAATATTTTTAGCACGCTATTTTATTTCTTTCCCCTTTTTTTTTTTCCTATTTTTCCCTTTAGGGACCTTTAATCAATCATCCCCTAATTTTTTCGCCTTTCTAAGATGCAGTCATTTCTAACACACGGATAACGTGCATTGTCCAGTCAACGCCCTTTTACAGTCAAACCGCGTAAAAGGAGCAGCGATGGAATTTTGCAACAAAGAATTTTTATCCTGGGAAAAGCCACCTTTTTTTTTGCGATTGCATAACGAGTAATAGCAAACTTACCTGTTTCTTTCTTTAAAATTTTTCCCGCACCCCTCTTAAAGACACACTGTAAGGATCAAAACAATTTTTTGGGGGAAGCAAACCCAAACTTTATAAGTAAACGCTTTCAAAATCGTATAATGGGGAAATGGGGTTTCTTTAAATAGAGCTGTTGTAGAAGAGCTTTTGGGTGCTCCCCTTTAATGAATAAAAAACAACCCATACGGGGAAAAGCTCGGATTGATGAAAAATCTGAGCACCTCTACAAATTTTCCCATTTTTTGGAAATGGTCGAGAGGTTTTCTCCCCAGGATGGCGTTGGGGGGGACAGGGTTTGGTTGGCACTCACCCCAAAAACAAAGATCTTACATTGTGACAATAATTTTAAAAATTTTGACCCTTATCAGACAAGAGGACACGTGAAAAGTGTGACTTTGGAAAAATATATACCCTGTCATAGTTGTTTTTTTTAGGAAAGGGGTTTCAGGGTCACAGTACCGCGTCCCCCGTTTTTCTATCATGACCGCAGGTGTTTCCTTTACCTTTTTTCTGAGGTCAAAAAATTTGTCAAAAGGGCCCGGGCAGAAATTTAGACACATCAAGGGCGAACTAGGACCCCCGACCCGTGCCCTTGTGAAAGGAAAAAAGACAACCCCTTTTTAAACAAAAAATTTTCCCGCAATCTCTGTTGGGCCAACTTTGGTAAGAAGTTTTTCTTTTTTTTCCTGTCAAAACTGCGATCTTTAAACCCAAATGTGCTGGGACCTAAATCCTTCAAGGGCCCGCTGGTACCAGAACTGATCAGGAGCAGTTACGGCTCTATTAGGATTTTCCGCCCCAAACCCAACCACCGGCACCCGCACTCATAGGTTTATGTCCCCCCCACTATGGGGCACATTTTTGGCCCACCCAAACCCGAGGGATTTTCCTACTACAAAGCACATCTCACCCTTTTCCTGAGCTTCTTTAAATGGGCCCAAAACAAACTCACCCACCACCTACAGATCTCTCCCAGTTCGGGGGCCCTCATAAAAGCAACATCTTAAAACCCCCCTACCACGCCTAAACCCCCCACTAAACCCGTACTCCTTTCCCCTTATTTTGCCTCTCTCCCAATTTTTTGTGCATTTTCTCTCACTACCTGTGCATTTCTCCAAATAAAGTTTTGAAAATTGGGGCATCAAACCCTTAAAAAACAAATTTTTGGGACCTTCCCAGACTCACGAAATCGTAATAAAGGGTCGCAAACAAATCCCCCCCTGTTCTGTGGTTTTTCCTACAAAAATTCAACCCAAAAAAGAAAAAGCTTTTGTCCACTGATTTTTTTATCTGTTTTAAATGGAAGAATTCATGGGGGTAATTGGCATAAAAAAACTGATGGGCAAGGAGAAAAAATCAGCATAAAATTTTCCTTTATTTACATTTAAAAAAGGGTTTGTGACGCCCGATGTGGAAAGACACCTTTTGTACATTCAGGGCATTTTTGGAAAAAAAAAAATTTTGCCGCGAAATGGTTTCTTCAGTCCCTAACTAGACGAAAAAAATCACTCGTGGGGAGAGGGTTTTCCCCTTAAAGCCCTAAAAATGCACATAATTTTCTTCCTTTTTTTTTCAACATTTCCCTAACACAACGGAATTTTTTAAGTTAAGTAATAAAAGAATTTTAAAGAACCGACTGGATGATTTAATTAAGACACTTTTGGGGACACTTTTTATTTTTTTTTTTTGTGGAAAAAGTTTCGCCATCCATTGCTTCCTCAGTTTCCCAAAACAGAGAAAACTTTCTGGGGAGAAAAAACGTGAGGTTTTTTTTAGGAAAACGTAAGTGAAAGCAAGGGCAGGAAAACTGAATTTGACAAAATTTTAAAAAAGGTTGATTTGAGAAGGACTTGACCAGCGTGGGCCAGTATACCTGCTGCTGTGTTCCTCCATCAGTATCGATAAGTAAGACACATGTGCAACAGTCACATAGCTTTATTCCGAAACGTTTCGCCTTCGTAGTCTTCTTTAGACGAATGCAAAAGCAGCAGAAAGCTGAGGGACTGACCACCTCAAAACTACGTCTTCCAGTGTGGCAGACTTATTACATCTTCTTTACATCACTACCAAGCACACTTTACCAAAAACCCTCACCACCCAAAAATCACCACCTCCTACAAAACTGTCACGGTGTTTCACAAAACCACCATCACCTGCCACAAATATTACGAGTATGGTCATACCCGTTACATTTTATAATAGGATATCCCTCTTTATTTTATAATATGCATGTTAAGGTTAATATTAATGCTGATATTGTATTATGTTTTGTTAGGCTTTAATATTCTTATTTCCATGTAGTGGGAAACCACTAGGTTTAAGTGCCGGTTAGCAGTTCAGGTACTGAGGTCTCCCTCAGTCACGTGACCAACCTGACGTCGGCTTACCACTCAGTGGTACCGTGAGTAGGTTCACCACCCTTGCTCTGAGTAGCTTTACAGCACTTGCTGAGAGTAGGTCCTTCACTCACTCTGACTAGCACTCCCACTTCTAGTCCGGGCTTGCATAGCCAAGGGAGCATACCTCACTCAGTTATTCATTGACCTCTCATAAGAGACATGTCAAGTACTCGATTCCCTTTCTTAAACTTGTCACTTTCGAGTTATTTATTCTCTAGCGAATTAATCTTTCAGTTGACTGAACAAGCCTTGTTGGCCTTGTGGGTTGATTTGTGGTCTATGCTATTCTAAGTCATGCTGGATGGTAATGAGACTAAGTCCGTCACTTACGAGTTCTGGTATACTCTGAATTGATAGTTCAGATAAGTCTTTATAACCATTATAAGTTACTTTGTGGTTAAGTCTTAATAACCATTATAGGTGCATATTGTTGGTTAACTTAGTACAAAGCTCGACCTCAAGAGGTTCATTTATTCATATCAATGTACTGGTACGTACCAAGAGAAATGTAAGAGTTAAACTCCTTATTTTATGTTAATCCTAACATTATATCACACATTAAGCTAAAACTCTACTAGTAAAGATTCTAAGTTTTAGTTTTGTTTCGTAATCATAAGAACATAAGAACATAAGAAAGGAGGAACACTGCAGGAGGCCTGCTGGCCCATACTAGGCAGGTCCTTTACAATTCATCCCACTAACAAAACATTTGCCCAACCCAATTTTCAATGCCATCCAAGAAATAAGCTCTGATGTGAAAGCCCCACTCAAATCCAACCCCTCCCACTCATGTACTTATCCAACCTAGATTTGAAACTACCCAAAGTCCCAGCCTCAATAACCCAACTAGGTAGACTGTTCCACTCATCAACTACCCTATTTCCAAACCAATACTTTCCTATGTCCTTTCTAAATCTAAACTTATCTAATTTAAATCCATTACTGCGGGTTCTCTCTTGGAGAGACATCCTCAAGACCCTATTAATACCCCCTTTATTAATACCTATCTTCCACTTATACACTTCGATCAGGTCTCCCCTCATTCTTCGTCTAACAAGTGAATGTAACTTAAGAGTCTTCAATCTTTCTTCATAAGGAAGATTTCTAAGCTATGTATTAATTTAGTCATCCTACGCTGAATGTTTTTCTAACGAATTTATATCCATTTTGTAATACGGAGACCAGAACTGAGCTGCATAATCTAGGTGAGGCCTTACTAATGATGTATAAAGCTGCAGTATGACCTCTGGACTTCTGTTGCTTACACTTCTTGATATAAATCCCAGTAATCTATTTGCCTTATTACGTACGCTTAGGCATTGCTGTCTTAGTTTAAGGTTGCTGCTCACCATAACCCCCAAGTCCTTTTCGCAATCTGTATGGCTAAGTTCTACATCATTTAACTT
Source organism: Cherax quadricarinatus (assembly GCF_026875155.1). Taxonomy (NCBI): domain Eukaryota; kingdom Metazoa; phylum Arthropoda; class Malacostraca; order Decapoda; family Parastacidae; genus Cherax; species Cherax quadricarinatus. The sequence goes on along the minus strand of NC_069497.1, from coordinate 13,790,113 downwards.
ATAAGTACTAGGGTTATGGGCACTCCCAAGCTTCAGAACCTTGCATTTATCTACATTGAACTGCATCTGCCACTTTTCTGACCAAGAATAGAGTTTGTTTAAATCCTCCTGAAGTTCCATAACATCTACGTTTGAATCAATTATCCTACCTATCTTTGTGTCATCGGCGAATTTGCTCATATCACTAGTAATTCCCTCATCAAGATCATTGATATATATTATAAACAACAACGGGCCCAAGACTGATCCCTGTGGAACGCCACTTGTTACAGATCCCCACTCGGATTTAACCCCATTTATGGACACTCTCTGCTTCCTGTCAGTGAGCCATGACTCGATCCACGAGAGCACGTTTCCCCCAATGCCATGAGCTGCCACTTTCTTTAACAGTCTATGGTGCGGAACTCTATCAAAAGCCTTACTAAAATCTAAGTAAATAATATCAAATTCTTTATTGTGGTCAACAGCCTCAAAAGCTTTACTGAAGAAAGTTAATAAATTAGTTAGACAAGACCGGCCTCTTGTGAATCCATGCTGAGTATCATTAATCAAGCTATGCTTATCGAGATGGCTTCTTATAATCTCAGCTATAATTGACTCTAGTAATTTGCCTACAATTGAGGTCAGGCTTATTGGGCGGTAATTTGACGGTAACGACTTGTCCCTGTTTTAAAAATAGGAGTTACATTAGCCATCTTCCACATATCAGACACTACACCTGTTTGAAGAGATAAATTAAAAATATTAGTTAATGGTTCAGAGAGTTCCATTTTGCATTCCTTAAGAACCCTTGAAAAAACCTCATCAGGACCCGGCGACTTATTTTGCTTCAGTCGGTCTATCTGCTTCACAACCATCTCACTAGTGACTGTGATGTTACATAATTTATCTTCTTCTAGCCCACTGTAAAAATTAATTACTGGAATATTGTTAGTGTCTTCCTGTGTAAAAACTGAGAGAAAATAATTTTTTAAAATCAGCACATTCATTCTCTTTGTCAGTAAGGTGCCCATAGTTATTTTTAAGGGGACCTATCTTATCTCTAACTTTTGTTCTATAGACCTGGAAAAAACTTTTTGGGTTAGTTTTAGAATTCCTAGCAACTTTAATTTCATAGTCCTTTTAGCTTTTCTTATCCCCTTTTAATGTCCCTCTTAATGTCAATATACTGATTCATAAGATGACCCTCACCTCTTTTGATACGCCTATAAATTCCTTTCTTATGCCCCAGTAGATATTTTTAGACTATTATTCATCCATTTGGGTCATTTCTATTTGATCTAATTTCTTTATAGGGATAAACGCTCTTTGAGCAGCATGTATAGTGTTCAGAAAACTGCATATTGATAGCTCTCTTTTGTTACCCCAGTCAACAGATGATAAGTGTTCTCTAAGCCCATCGTAATCTGCTAAGCGAAAATCTGGGACTGTTACTGAGTTATCGCTACTATCGTACTTCCATTCAATGCTAAATGTAATTGATTTGTGGTCGCTAGCACCCAGTTCCTCTGAAATTTCTAAATTATTAACAAGGGATTCATTGTTTGCCATAACTAAGTCAAGTAGGTTATTTCCCCTTGTAGGTTCTGTCACAAACTGCTTCAAAAAACAATCCTGAAATACTTCTAAGAAGTCGTATGATTCTAAATTCCCAGTCAAGAAATTCCAATCAACATGACTAAAGTTTAAGTCTCCTAGAATTACTACATTATCGTGCCTTGTGGCCTTAACAATTTCCTCCCATAGTAGTTTCCCTTGGTCCCTACCTAAGTTTGGGGGACGGTACATCACTCCTAAAATCAGTTTTTCATGCCCCTCTGAAAATTCTATCCAAACAGACTCTGTATGTGTTACTTCAGACTTAATACCCGTTTTTGCAACAGTTCAAGCGATCTCGGACATACAATGCCACCCCACCCCCCCTCCCAATACTTCTATCTTCTTGGAACAATTTAAAACCCTGAATATGACATTCCGCAGGCATGTCCCGACTTTTTGAATTAAACCACGTCTCAGTTAAGGCAAATACATCAATGTTACCTACACTAGCAACTAATCTCAACTCGTCCATCTTATTCCTAGCACTACGGCAATTAGCATAATAAACATTGAAAAACTCTCCTTTCTCTTTACCCTTCCTGCTCATTTCTATTTTTCTACTAAACCTATTACTGTCTTTATCACCCAAGGTCCCTGGCTTTTCAATATTAATCTCGTTCTTATTATTACTAGTTCCCCTAGAACTCGTAATATTACTACACTGGGACTTCACTGTTTTCCTGCCAAAACCCATACCACTAACTATTCCTAGTTTAAAGTCCTAACTGCTCCCTCCACTGCAGTTGCCAGTGCTCCCACCCCACACCTAGATAAGTGAACCCCATCCCTAGCATACATGTCATTTCTGCCATAGAAGAGGTCCCAGTTGTCGATGAATGTTACCGCATTTTCCTTACAGTATTTGTCCAGCCAGCAATTGACACCAATTGCCCTGGACAACCATTCATTTCCAACTCCCCTCCTTGGCAAAATACCACATATGATAGGGTTCCCACCCTTCTAATTATTTCTATTGCTGACCTATACCTGCTAATCAGGTCCTCACTCCTACGTCTGCCAACATCGTTGCCTCCAGCACTGAGACAGATAATAGGATTGCTCCCATTACCTCTCATGATGTCATCCAGACGGCTAACAATATCCTCCATCCCAGCCCCAGGAAAGCAAACTCTCTGTCTCCTACTCCTGTCCTTCAAGCAGAACGCCCTATCCATATACCTAACTTGGCTATCCCCAACAACAACAATATTCGTACCTTCCTTAATGTCTTTCGTCGTGACGTTCCCAGTATTCGACTCACATTCGTCGGGTAGCACTGAGAATGTATTGGATGTTTCCACAACAGTTTCCACGGCAGTCTCTTTCTTCTTCATCGTTTCTACCTTTCCATTCGTCTTCTTGATCGTCAACTTCTTTCCCTGCTGTCCAGCCACTGACCAGTTTCCCTTCTTGACCTGAGGACTCAAAACAGGAGGACTACTCCGAAGCTGTTGGTAAAGTTGCTCGATGGAGGGCATCTTGCTTCAATTCTAGAGAGCGCGCAAACAGGTCTTCACAGAGCCAAGTACACGTCAACACTGCGCAAAAGCCAACTCAATCAGGAGCTACTGCGCAGCACGTCCGCACGGCCCAATAGCGACGAAGGGATGAATTTTTATTGAAAGTTATTGTTACAAAACCGTAAACAGGCCATAAGTCAACCCAAGACATTACCTTAACGATTCACCGATAGGGGGGGGGAAACAAATGGAGAAGGTTAAGAAGACGATTTTTGTAACACAAAAACCACCATCATCAACCTGCCACAAAACCACATCACCTGCCACAAAACCACCATCACCTGCACAAAACCACCATCACCCCCTGCCACAAAACCACCATCACCTTCCACAAAACCACCATCAAACCTGCAACAAACCCACCATCCCATCACCTGCCACTAAAACCACCATCACACCTGCCACAAAACACCATCACCTGCCACAAAACCACCAACACCTGCCACAAAACCACCATCACCTGCCACAAAACCAACCAACACCTGCCACAAAGGACCACACCAACACCTGCCACAAAACCACCATCACCTGCCACAAAACCACCAACACCTGCCACAAAACCACCAACACCTGCCCCAAAACCACCATCACCTGCCACAGAAAACCACCAACACCTGCCACAAAACCACCATCACCTGGCCACAAAACCACCACCCCAGCCACAAAAACCACCCTCAACCTGCCCACAAAACCACCAACACCTGCGCACAAGGGGCGAAGGGGGGGGGCGGGCACCATCACCTCCACAAAACCGACCATCACCTGCCACAAAACCAAACCAACACCTCCCGACAAAACCACCGATCGACCTGCCCACAAAACGCACTATCACCTGCCACAAAACCACCATCACCTGCCACAACAACCACCATCACCTGCAACAAGAACCACCATCACCTGCCACAAAACCACCAACACCTGCCACAAAACCACCATCACTCTGCACGAGAGAGACGCACCATCCACCTGCCCACAAAACACCACCCCTCCCACAAAACCCCATCAACCTCACAAAACCACCAACAACCTGCCACAGGGAAAACCACCATCACCTGCCACAAAACCAGCCAACACCTGCCACAAAACGCACCAACACCCTGCCCACCAATCCACCAATCACCTGCCACAAAACCACCATCATCCTTCCACAAAACCACCATACACCTGCCCAAAACCGACCATTCACGCTGCCACAAAACCACCAACAACCTGCCACAAAACCACCATTCACCTGCCACAAAACCACCATCACTGCCACAAAACTCACCAACACCCTGCCACAAAACCACCATCACACTGCCACAAAACCACCATCACCTGCCACAAAAACCACCATCACCCTGCCACAAAAAAACCAACCAACACCTGCCACAAAACCACCCACACCTGCCACAAAACACCATCACCCTGCCACAAAACCACCATCACCTGCCACAAAACCACCATCACCTGCCACAAAACCACCATCACCTGCCACAAAACCACCATCACCTGCCACAAAACCACACCATCACTCACAACCACAACTTCCAACTAACAGCATCATGAAGCTTGCACCCACACAATAGGTACAGCTAAACCGTCAAGCCGCGCCACGTAAGCCATGCAGGGTGTTGCAAGTTAGGTTTTTCTCGTTGCATAGCTTGTGGCATCAGCTGGTGCAATACACACGAACCACTGGAATATAGTCGCCACTCACCCCATCCACTTACTGAGCAGGCTTTTCCCTCCACCTGTCGTTCCCTCTGGACAAATTAAAATGTAGATAGAACAACACCTTGAGAGAACTGTACCCCAAACGTTATTAATATTTATATATTTTTTTGATTTAAACTTTCTTGATTTTTTGTCATACATTTTAATTCATGGAGGTGCTTCTGGAGAATATACGCTATTTTCTGAAAATAATCGATTTAATATCTCCCCAACCCAAGTATTTTTGTCATTTTTTTTGATCCCTATCTCTCTCACACATCAACCAGATCATTTTTTCCCATAGATATATTATCTTCAAAAAATGTTTTTGTCAATTTCATAATGCAATATCCACAATTGCCCGCCTCAGACGCATTAAAATGCCTACTAAAAAATAAAGGAATAAACCGCATTCAGAATACGAGATGCGTGTTGTATATATAAACACATGGATGTGGTCATCCATCCAGACATAGATCAGACTAGTCTGACTTCACCCACAAGACTCCAAGTGATCTTCATAAGTTATTCCTTATCTTCTAACCATCATGTTCTCAACGTTTTATACCATCAACTGAGTATTACTTAGTGAAGAAGTTTTAAGTATGGCAATGAATGTACTCATTCATTATTATGAGGGCACCATTACGTCAATCTATAAAACGCTGAATAATTCAGTAAGCAAAATTTGAAAAAAAAATGAGAATGATATTAGTGAGGAAAGCCGTTATTTAGATTACATACAAATAACAGGCAGGAATTTGGGAGTTAAGGTTGTGTGTTATAAAGAAATATTTGAAGTACAATGCTAGTTAAACATCTACGAAACATACCTAGTGCGTGAAGAGAGAAATGTGTGTAAGAGTGGAGGAGTGCCTTTTTCATTTGAGATAGGTTAATGCCTGCTGCTCTAAGCATCTCATTATGTACTCCACAGTATTTTATTACAATTACTATTCTTGAATGAGTCATACATTACCCTCTTCAGTCTTATGCAACTCATCATTTTCTGTATGATTCGCATTGATAAGAAAGAATACAAAAATTGATTAGACTGTTGTCTCGCATAAAAATTGGGGATCTGAGGTCCTTTCGAAAATTAGCTAATCCATGAATACCCAGTGTAATAAGGCCTATGGCCATACTATAATTGTCGATAAATGATGGGGCGAGCGTCTAGGAGTAGTTTCTTCCGTAATAATTATATTTCAGAAAGCGAGGTCGCGTACAATTGGTGGTTTTTGAGTGTGGAGTGTGCAATCTTTCGTTATACATTTTTTTTGTTATGGCGAATACCCCAATTTACGCACCTTTCCTAATTAAGACTTACGGCGAGCGTCCGTTGTGCGCATTCATAATCCTAGGAAAGCTATCGTCAGTAAGATATTATTGTTTGTGAGGGAGAGGAGGTGGAAGTCCACTAAAGTGGGTAGGGGTGTTGCGACGGGGAGGGGGGGAAGACCGCCAAGAAATATGGTAACTCCGCTATCAACAGTGTTAACAAACAACTCCAGCAAAAGCTGCTAACGACACAATAACTTACACATTCCCGTGTAGGTCACTCCAGAATAAAATGCGTAGAAGAAACAGGCAGGATGTTCTTGCACCAGGGTTAAATAAAGCAAAAATGAGTGCAACACAACTGTTTCACAGGACAAAAACAGAAACGACAGTTGATGGATTGTTTCGATCACAAATAGTCCTTCAAAAAAATTAATATGTACAGACACTGTTGTGTGGATTCTTCTCCTATTAGCTTAAGCAAATATAGCCACACAAAACAAAAACAAATTGAGTACGCTAGAACGCGGAAACATTGTTTTATTAACACATGAGGCCGTTTTCCAAGGCAGGGTGACTGAAAAGAGAAAAATCTATTTCATCGTTCACTATCACTGTTCTTGCCAGAGCGTGGCTGGAAACTATATGAATAATTAGTTAAATAAGCTTTAACACCCATCCACCATCACATAGGCAGTGCCGGGTGTCTTAGCTGTGCCAGCAAATACCAAAATAGCTTTCAGTATTTATGGGAATTAGTGGCAACCTTTGATTCTTAAATTCCTTCAATGTGGTGCTCACTGGTATTAATTCGACACCCTCAGATTTTAATGTCATCCAATAACAATTATATATAAATTTAATATGCGTATTATCTATTTTTCTATGGAATGGTAAAATCCCAGGTAAAGTCTGGTGTCATTAATGACCCTGAAAGTTTACGGTCAAATAAAATATTATATTGTGGTTATTTTCATGCAGCTGTTGACAAAAATTTAGGTTATCTCATGATTATTTCCCGAGATGAAACACTGTTAATGATGCATTAATAATAACATAAAATTCAACGATTCCCCACCACGTTATAAGCCAAATAAATAAAATTAATTGTACAACTAGTTCAAGACAAAGGCACCTCATCGATTCCTGAAATAAAAAAATTTTTTCCTATATATAGGGAATAGTTTGTGTGGATGTTATGCTTGATCTATAATGGTGTTTATATATTATTATTTAAAACCAAACTAACGAAGACTTATTATCGAATAAGAAACCTTAACACTTTCCCAACACAAAGGTAATTAATTCTTGAAGTGATACTTAATATATCAAGCCAAAGATTAATAAATTTCTTTAATTGTCCGAGCGGCGCGATATTTTAAGGAATTTTTTTTATTTAAAAAATCCCCGACACGAAATCTTAAGGAGAAAGTGAGCTGATATCCATAACAGACAAACAGTGAGTTTTATTATTATTTTCATGATGATTACTTCAGCAATAACTACGTTGTTAGCTTCTTTGAATCTGTGATAATACTTAAAATGTTAATATAAAACTTAAATGTTGTTTTGATTTTCATTCATAATAAAAGAGTTTCATTTTATTAGCATAATGTAATACTTAAGAATGTAACCCAGCTTAATCACCCTGTGAGAATTATTTTAACTACAACAGGCGAAGGTACATCGTTTCATAATATCTGAGAAACAAAGGAAAAAATTTTCCTGAAGATGTTGTAACAGACATTGTCAAGACCGTACTCTGTTCTTTAAGACAATGGATAATTTTCCGAACAAAACAAAGCCCACTCAGAAGGAGATTCAATTTGTCACATAATACTTTATCAGTCCTCAGCAGATCAAAGCAAAATAATATACAAAAACACGAATAACAACTGTTTCAATCTCTTCTCTTGCAACAGGAAGATAAAGTACCACAAGAAATTTTACCCGAAACAGTAGAGGACTACCACCACAGAAGTGAGAGAAATGAACAACGGCGCGCGAGGGATAACGGAACAAAAAAACAGTATACAACTTCAAGATTCCAGTTCCTGGTGGACATAGTGTAGTGTGTGCCCTTGGTAGAAGTGATCAATAAATTTGTAATTAGCTCTTGGAAAATAAACACAATTGTAGCGTAAATGCGATTCCTATAAGGGAGCCTAAGTTTTTCGCCCAATCACAGTTTTGACTTGATAAAGTCCACTTTTTGGTTGGAAACGTTGTTAATAAATTATTCGAATTAAAACTGTTATTTGTGTGGGATATTTTTCCCAGCATGCCGGTATTTTGTGCCATTTTCACCAATTACACCACCTTATGCATGAGTTTTATTATGGGTTGAATATATATTATAGGCTTATTTAATGGTATTTGAAGGTGTGTTAATTCTCTTTGTTATAGCTATTTAGTGTTTTCTTTGCGTATTATATTAGTAGACCCAGATGAAACAACAACATTCCCGTAGTAGACATAAATGAGTAAAGACAAAATAAGGTGTTAATAAAAAGAAAGTAAGATTCAAAGATACCACCGCTACCATCACACTACCGTCACACTACCACCACTACCATCATACTACCACCACTACCATCACACTACCATCACACTACCATCACACAACCACCACAACCAACACACTAGCCACACACTACACCACTACCATCACACTACCATCACACTTCACACTACCACCACACTACCGTACCACTACCACAAACTAACCAAGGCAACTGACCGACCAGAACTATTGACTTAGTAATAAATCTCATAGATTTCCGAAAAAGAATATATAACATATGCCTATTCATTCATATCTGTATCGGATTCATGAAATCCCCGTTTATCAAATTGTAGTAGATCACTAGCATAAAAATTATAGACCAGTATTCCTCACTTCTCGCATCAATCATAAAAAATCTTCGTGAAAGAGTGATGAGAGGGAACGGCGATGATTACAAATTTCATGGACCAGCACAACCAGCATAACCTGAAATCTGAATGATTTTAAAGCAGACGATCATGCAGGAGCACAGCTGCTGAAACCATTATTTGCAAAACATGAGAGACTCAAATTACAGAGATGTTCCTAAGACGGACAAAACAAGATGTGATTTTTCACAGATTTTTCCAAAGGCTTTTACAAATGCGATAAGGGGTGATAGCGCAAAATGAGGGTCATGGGCAATTACGGGGAAGTAGGCAGATGGATTTTCAGGTTCCTAAACACAAACACAACTCAGAACGCAGTAGTAAACAAAGCAAGATTCAGCATCGTGAGATAAAAAGCTCTTTTCCCCAAGGTTTGTCCTACGCCACTCTCTGCTGTTTCCTCTCATCTTCATAACTAATTAGATGAAAACATCCGTCACACTTTGTAACATCATTGCAAATGAACAAACCCAAATAAGCATGACAGTCGTAGTGACTGTCCTCCCCAAGGTTTTCCAAGTGGACAGTGAAGAACAATGACGTTTCAAGGTGGAAGTTCCAGCTGCTTAGGTAGGAAAGGACGAACTCAAAAGGAACACTATGATACAAAACACAAGAGGGTCTACCTGGGAGTCCTACCTGAGGGCAATCCTGTGGAACCAACGGTCCTCCCTGCCGGTCCCACTCCCAGGCCTCCCTGGGTATGTAACAGGGCGCCCAGATCAAGCGAGGTAAAGTTGCCGTCTGGCCGCCCGAAGTCCCAACGTAACGAATCAACAGCCCCGCGGCAGATCCGGCAGTGACTTTAAGTATCTGTTCAGCTCCCTCTTGATGACACCCAGGGGTCTATTGGTACTGCCCCTTTATGGCTGGTGGGAGCTTTTGAATAGTCTTTTGGGCCCTCGGAAACTTAATTGTGTTTTCTCTCAGTGTACCCGTGGGCGCCCCTACTTTTCACTGTGGGTATGGTTGCCAACCACCTCCAAGTCTTTTGCTTTCGTAGGGAGTGATTTCCTGTGCGCGTAAAGTACCCTCAACAATCTTCCAGGTGTAATTATGATATATATCTCTCTCCTGGGTTCCAGTGAGTAAGTCAGTGCTTCCAGGTGTTCCCAGTAATTAAAGTGCTTGATGGAACTATCTCGCAGTAAAGTTCTCTATACATACTTCTAGATACTGTAATTTTACCTGCCTTGAATAGGATTTATGTACAGCAGTATTCCAGCCTAAGAGAACAAATGATTTAAAAAGGATCATCACTACCATAGCAATCCTTTGTCTTGAATGTTCTCATTATCCAATTTCCCATCATTTTTCGCTCGCAGATATGATAGGGCTTTGTTTGTGGCCCTTGACAGGTGAGATCCTTCGACATTACCACATCCAGGACCCTTTACATTACATTTCGCTCAGTTGTGTGATTAGAGTTTGTAATATACTCATTCTTAGCTATTATGTACTCTAGTTTTTCTCAAACGAATTGGTTGAATTTGTTTTCATTGAAACATCATATTGTTCCTCCGTTGTCCATTTGGAAAAACTAGGCGTAATATCATCTAGGCGAGGGAGGGGGGTGCCGTATCCTCATTGGATGACACTCTCATGCAAAAGGGTCACCAAATAGAACAAAGGAACAGGTAAAAGACTTGAGAATAATTGTCAGCTGACTTATCCTTTTAAAAAACATGAAGAGACAAAGATCACGAAGCGGCAGGGGATGATGGGGTGGGTATCGAGAACTTTGCAAACAGAAAATAATGCCAGTGGTAACACTCTTCAAATCACTAGTGCTCCCTTCATTTGAATATTGCCAGTGCTAAACGTCTCTTGTCAAAGCAGGAGAAATATCAGAGCCTGGAAAAAATACATACATCGTTTACGGCTCAATTGATCCAGTAAAGCACTAAATTACTGGAAATCCTTCAAGTCTTGAACATGTACTCACTGAAGCAGGGGGAGGAGAGAGATACAATTAATTATATAAAATGGAAAAAGTACTCGAGGGCCTGGTTCCGAATCTGCCATTGCCATAACAGCATACTGTATGAGCGATATGGGAGGAAGTGCAAAATAAACAAGTGAGGAACAGGGATGAGGTGGGTACAAAACGGGACAACTGTAACAACGAGGGGGCCGGTGGGCCCAGACAATTCAACATCTACTAGAAGATTCAAAACACGGCAGAAACAAGTCTAAATGGCCTTCAAGAGGAAACTGGACAAGTATCTCACCCAGGTGCCAGATTCAACCAGGCCTGTGATAGATGTGTGGGCAGGCGGGCCCTCCAGCAAGCAACAGCCTGGCTGACTAGCCAAGCACCAGACGAGCCTGGTCCTTGACCAGCTCCGAGAATAGTTACGACTCTCGAAAAACTTCAAGGTAAAAGTAAGGTAAACACCATCACAGCCACCACCATTCACTACAACCACCCCAAACCACCTCATCACCACCATCACGTACAACCACCCCAACCACCTCCATCACCACCATCACTACAACCACCCCAACCACCTCCATCAAGTCACCATCACGACAACCACCCCAACCACCTCCACACCACCATCACTACAACCCACCCCAACCACCTCCATCACCACCATCACTACAACCAACCCAACCACCTCCATCACCACGACACCATCACTACAACCACCGCCAACCCCCCCATCACCACCATCACTACAACCACCCCAACCACCTCCATCACCACCCTCACTCAACCACCCCAACCACCTCCATCACCACCATCACTACAACCAACCCTAACCACCTCCATCACCACCAACACTACAACCAGGGGGCGGGGCCACCACCACCATCACCCCACCACACTACAACCACCCCAACCACCTCCCATCACCACCATCACTACAAACCACCCCAACCACCTCCATCCCACCATCACTACACACCCCAACCGACCTCATCACCACCATCACTACAACCACCCCAACCAACATCCATCACCACCCTCCTCAAACCACCCCAACCCACCTCCATCACCACCATCACTACAACCAAACCCACCCACCCCATCACTCACCAACACTTTACAAACAGCCCCAACCACCTCCATCAACACCATCACCCCTACAAAAAAAAACCCCACCCAACCACCTCCCATCAACCACCATCACTAACAACCACCCCAACAACCTCCATCACCAAACATCACTACAACCACCCCACCACCCTCCAACACCACCATCACTACAACCCACGCCCAACCACCTCCATCACCACCATCACTACAAACCACCCCCAACCACCTCCATCACCCACCAACACTACAACCACCCCAACCACCTCCATCAACAACACCATCCACTATACAAACCACCCCAACCTGCCTCCATCACCACCACACTACAAAAAACCACCCCAACCACCCTCCAACACCACCATCACTACAACCAACCAACCCCACTCAAAACCTCCATCACCACCATTCGATCTACAACCACACCCAACACCCTCCATCAACCACATCACTACAACCAACTCCCCCAACTCCACACTCCATCATCACGCACTATATCACTACAAACCACCCCAACCACCTCCATACACCAGCAGACCATCATCAAGGCAGGTCCATCACATCAAACACCACCACAACAACCATCACCACCGTTTAAATAAAAGGCATAGGAAAATACCGAGCACAAAATGGAAACATAAACACATAAAGAAAGTGGTGAAAAATTGTCTATAAAGGAAAGGGGATCACATTATACTGTTTATGAGTTTATTTTTCCATTACCATCACAAACCACCACCCACACACCACCACAACCACCACCCACCACAATCATCACCACTAACACCACAACCACGTACATCATACCACTACTACCATAAACTACTAACATCACAACTACTAAACATCACAACCACTACCATCAGCGAACTACCAACACAAAACCACTACCATCACAACCACTACCATCACTACTACCGTCACAACTGCTATCATGCACAACCACTACCATCACAAACTACATCACATCCACTACCATAACCACTACCATCAAAACCACTCACTGCCATCACACCCACTACCATCACAACCACTACCATCACAACCCTAACATCACTAGCCACTAACATCAACAACCACTAACATCACCAACTACCACCATCACAACTACCACCATCACAACACACCCACCATCACAACCACCACCATCACAACCACCACATTCACAACACCACCAACACAACACCACCATCACAATACCACCACATCACAACCACCACCATCCCAACTACCACCATCGACAATTAACCACCATCACAACTAACTACCACCATCACAATTACCACCATCACAACCACCACCATCAGCAACCACCACCATCACAACCACCACCATCACAACCACCTACCATCACAACAACCACCAACATAACCACCATCACAACTACCACTACGAATTCACACCACCCACCAACACAACCATCACCATCACAACCACCACCATTACAACCACCATCTCACCACCATCACAAACCACCACCATCACAACCACCATCACAACCACTCACCACCACAACCACCAACACAACCACCACCACTACAATCACCATCACCACCACAACCACCACCACAACCACCACCACCACAACCACCAACCATCAACAACCACCACACACCACCACCACCACAACCACCATCACAACGCCGCCTACCAATAACAATCACCACACCCCACAACCACCACCAACACCACCCCCACCACACAACCACCCCATCCCAACCACCATCAACATACCCACCACCCAACACAACCACTATCACAACCACCACCAACACACCACCATCATCACAAACCACCACCACCCAACCACCACAACCAACACCCTACCCAACCACCACCCACCACCCCCACCAACCACCACAACCCCCACACAACCACCACCACCACCACCACCACCACCATCACCACCACCCACACAACCCCCACCATCACCACCAACCATCACCACCACCATCATACACAACCACCATCACAAACCACCAGGGGGGGCACCATCACAACCACCACCACAACCACCACCAAACCACAACCACGCACAACCCCCCCCAACACAACCACCATCACAACCATCACCACCCACAACCACCACACAACCACCACCACTACAAACACCAATCACCACCACAACCACCACCACCACATCAACCACCACCAACCAACCCCCACCATCACACCACCATCACAACCACCATCACCACAACCACCACCATCACAACCACCATCACAACCACCATCACCACAACCCCATCAACAACCCACCACCAATCACAACAACCACCATCACAACCACCACCATCACAATCACCATCACAACCACCACCATCACAACCACCCATCACAACCACCACCATCCCAACCACCAACACAACCACCATCACACAACCACCCCCAACACCACCCTCAATCACAACCCTCCCTCACCACCACCACCATCCACCACCACCCCCATCACAACCACCCACACACCACGCAACCCCACACCCCCGCCCCCACCCCGCCCACCCACACACCCCCCCACCACCCCACCCACCCTCCCCCCCCCCCCCCACCCCCCCCCCCACCCCCCCACCCACAGCCCCCCACCACCCACCCCCCCGCACGCCGAGTCACCAACCACCATGACCACAAACCATCACAACACCACGCATCACAACCACCATCACAAACCACCACCATACACAACCACCAACACAACCATCACCACACCACACTCATCACAACACACCATCATCACAACCACCACCAACACAAACCCCCACATCACCACACAGATCCACCGAACCACTAACGGGGGGAAGCTTCTTGGCGTTCTTTATATGAAATATTTAAACATTTTATTATTGCTGCTAAACGGCAGGCTGAGCACGGGGAGAAATGGTTGGAAAGAAAAATTTGCAAAGTTAAATCAGTCTTCCATTCCACCTGGAAGTATTTATGCTAAAATAATTATAACATGATTAATTTTTCAAGCTTTGAAAAGCGACAATTCTCCGGCCACAATTCCCGTCAGGAGAAGTTTTATATCCGTAATATTGTATTGAAAATGCAAATTCCATTTTACTCTTAAGGATCAATTTAAGAAATGAAAACATGAATAACTCGACATAAAAAAATGTTATACAAGTGGGCTAAAGAGGAACAGATGGAAATGAAAAATACAAGTGGCTAGAGGACAGATGAAATGAAAAAAGTGGGTCTAGAGGACAGATGGAAATGAAATACAAGTGGCTAGAGGACAGATGGAAATGAAATACAAGTGGCTAGAGGACAGATGGAAATGAAATACAAGTGGCTAGAGGACAGAAAGGAAATGAAATATACAAGTGGCATAAAGAATACATGCTTAATTTTTATTTCAAGTAAGAATATTTATTACACTCCCAGAGCAAGTAAGTGAAAAAGTTAGGTTACAATACAAGAAACCGTCTTAACAAGAGAGGCCAAAACCTTGTACTCTCCAACCAGAAATTATTGCCAACATGCCCAATTGCAGATCCGTGAGGGAACAGTTTACCTCTCACGTGTTAATAATTAAGTCAAATATCTAAGGTAATTTGAAACCCCTAAAAGCCAACGGACCTGTAAATCCCAGGCCTAGAACGTTGGGAGCGAGCGCGCGTAGATGTTTATAGGATAATTTGCACCTTCTAAATACTGGATTTAACTAGATCCCAGTCTGTGTATGAAAATTACTCATTATGAGAGCAGAAGGGACAACCCACCTGTGGTAAACTGCTTATTAAGAAAAGATTAAAGCACACTGACATACTATTGTTTTTTAAATATTTTAATTAAGTTTTCTCTCTCTTTTGTATATTGAAAATACCTTAGACCCTATATTCCACAATAATGATAGTTATGATTTTTAGCATTCAGTTCCGTGTAATAAAAATCATTACTAACCCAACCCCCCGGGCCGGGATTGAACCCGCGTCCAGAGATCTCAAACTCCAGCCTCGCGCAATCGTGTCATTACGATTTCGTGAGATCAAAGTCAATATTACTCGACTCACGAAATTCCTTTTCAACAACTGCTAACAATTCACGTTACAGGTGGAGCTGAAGCCATAGGTTCAAGCCCCACCCTTCCCTGATTTAAATGATTACATCCTGTAAGACTGTAATTTTCAAATTGCCCTCAAGTTGCCTTAGATGTCCCCGTCCCTTTCACAGAACGAAATGCTGGGTAGGTTTGGCGTTATAGTATTCACTCACATTTAATCAGTCTTTATTGCACATTTTTTAACATGAAAGTACGAGCAAGTCTCAAAAAGACATACATTTTTAGCAAGTGAGGTGTAGCATTTTCCTTGGGTGTTGAAACACACATATCATTTTATATTTTTCCAGTTGATCCATATTGCAATTTCCCCAGGTGTAGTAGACGACATTGTGATTTTTTTAATGGCCCCAGTTTATGTCCAGGTTGGGGACATTTTGTTTACAGGGATTGTACTGACTCATATAACTAAAAAAAATCGCACTGGTGTTCACTGAATAGATTTTACAGGCGAATCTGTAGTGAATCAGTAAGAAGAGTCTATAGACTAATCAGTACAGGTTGGGGTTGCATGTGGAGATAGGGATGCAGTCCCTGCTCAGCGACAGTGTGTGATGACAATACCGTCTTCCAGTGAGTCTGCATTCATATCGAGTCATCTGCTGGGGAATATGAATATTTTGAATTATGTTGTTTAATGGCTTCTCTTTCACTACTCCTCCCTCAGAGAGTCTCTCTTTAAGTTTGTTTGACTCTGATAATCTGTAACTTCTCCTTTACTCCCATGTTTTTATATATTTTAGGTGAACTGTCCAAGAGAAGCGACTGTTAGGAGTCCCAGATTACTATCAGGAACCCCCCCGCAGTACTTTCGTCCAAAGCTTAGATAGAAACGACAGGGGAGGGATTGGTCATACAGAAGCACTTTGTGGAAGTTTGGAGGGGTACTTCAAAAAACAAAAGAATGGTTATACATGACGCATATTATGTTTGTCTAAGAGGAGAATGTCTCTAGTAAAAGAAGTTAAACACTGCTTGTATAAATTACAGTAATCAAAAAGGGTTTCTGGGATAATACTCACAAATCCTAAAAAGTAACTTAATTGTCAGTTTAATGGAAATGCCAATTTGGGGGGCAATTATATGAGGGCCATAATTTTGAGGCAGTTGTATAACCAGTAATTTATGTTCAGTTGTATAGCAGTAATTTGTACCTGTTGTATAAGCAGTAATCTGCGCCCAGTTGTCAGAGTCTTCCATTTCACTGCACTCACTCCTTGGGCAAACAGGAGGCTTGAAAGTAGAACAGAACAAATACGAACTACTAATTAAATTTCTATCACACGATATCTATTGAGAAAGTAAATAAGATTAATGGACTACAAGTCGTTTTCCGGCCGCCAGACTAAGATTAAGACTAGTCTTTAGAAAATACATTTGTGTGAAATGTCAGTCACACGATCACAGTCCGGGTCTTACGTTAGTGTCAAACACCCACCATTTAAATACCGAATCAGACAAGCTCTAAAACAAGCAATGGGAAAATCACTTTAATCGATTATATCTGAAAGTGTTGTTTGTATCAACACATTTTTGCACCACCTGTATTTGAAGAAAATGTAAAAAAGATAATAACTAATTGTTTATATAAATTAATCATAAGATGTAAGAATATTCTTCAGATTTTATTTAACAATTGGTACTGGGTAGATTAAATATGAAAGAATTTCTAATATATGAAATGACTATAATTTACGCCAGTGGGAATAATAAAGACACATGTGGTCTCTATCATCCAGCTCTTTCTCGCTTCGTCTCACTCTGGATGAGCATGAGAGGAACTCAAGCCACATACCAACATAAAACCCGAGGATTAACATGACTCCGTATTCAATTTGTTTTACACACTATGGTCAAGTTTCAATTAGGCAGTAGCTTAAAAATTAACGAAATGCATGAATTCCATAAAATATTATAACAGTGGACGTTTGCATAATTTTAGTCTACCTGAGCCAGAAATTGAGTAATGAAGTGGCCAAGAATACGAAATTTGTGTTGAGCTCTCCCCAAATGCTCGAATTTTACTACTGTCATGACCGTCAAAAGTTGATAATTAAATGGGTGTATTCTTCCTGGATGAATGAAGCCAACAATAGTCAGTGCAGTTTTCGAAAGAAAGCCACTTTGAATGTTTTTCCTGTATCGCATCATCTAATATATGAAGCTATCCACTGATGAATCATCAGAAATTTATCACTTGTTTAGCTCATTCAATTATGAATTTTTTTTTCCCCAGTGTTTAGCCACCACATTACTGTTGCTCATGAGGGAGCCAGTAAGTCAAGCGATACTTGTGGTGCCACATTACTGGTTGGTTTAAATACCATGTGCCAATGGCTACATTCGTGGGCAACACTAAACTCAAAGGAAACGTGATGATGAAATAAAACACTTGTGCAATACTTTAAGTATTTTTTATTCAAAAACATTACGGCAGAATTAAGATTAACCCAAGTGTTCCAAGTGGTCCTTATTTATCAGCTGTCATGTACCAAACCGACAATTTGATAATGAGGGAACATGCGACATCTGAAGAACGAGAGAGAACCTGGTTTTCTCTGATCAACATCACCGTACCGCCTCCATTAATGCAAATCCCTCCTTCTGTATAAAAGGGGAAGAATGTAAATTTAAGGGGAATATCCCTCTAGGGGTGGTTTAGGGTAAAACCCACCATTACATTTAGGTTTATCACTAGCTGAGTGTTTTTTACGCTTTACTGAGATGTTAGTGAGTAGTGATATGTTAGTATTGATATGCAAAGTACAAGACGGAAGAAGAAAGTACTTTGGGTCGATCACTCATGCTGCTACGTCATGTTTTTTTTTACTTTTTTTTTTTTATTTTTACAAATCTGGAGGGAGAAATGTGGTCATCTGGGAGGAATGTGAAGTGACTTCCAAACACGGATTTACTGTTTGATTAGGTGTGATGGGAATTTTCATGTAATATTGTCGTGGGGAATACGACCCTTTGTTATTTGTTTTAATAGCCAAGTAATCATTCGGGCTTATTTTTTTTGTCTAAGTATAAAAAATCTTGCAAGGACACAGAGGCTAAACAACATATCTAAGCACATATCGTCGTAGCACTGAGAATGTATTGGAGGTTTTCCACAACAGTTACCACGGCAGACTCTTTCTATCCTTCATCGTTTCTACCTTTTCATTCGTCTTCTTGATCGTCAACAATCTTTCCCTGCTGTCCAGCCACTGACCGTTTCCCTTCTTGACCTGAGGTACCTCAAAACAGGAGGAACTAAAACTCGAACTGTTGGTATAAAGTTGCTTCGTGGGAGGGCATCTTGCTTCCAATTCAGAGACTGGGGGGGGGCGCGCAAACAGGTCTTCACAACAATACACGTCAACACTGCGCAAAAGCCCACTCCATCAGGAGCTACTGCGCACACTCCGCACGGCACGGCCCAATAGCGACGAAAGGGATGACATTTTTTATTGAAAGTTATGTTACAAAACCGTAAACAGGCCATAAGTCAACCCAAGACATTACCTTAACGATTCACCGATAGGGGGGGGGAAACAAATGGAGAAGGTTAAGAAGACGATTTTTGTAACACAAAAACCACCATCATCAACCTGCCACAAAACCACATCACCTGCCACAAAACCACCATCACTGCACAAAACCACCATCACCCCCTGCCACAAAACCACCATCACCTTCCACAAAACCACCATCAAACCTGCAACAAACCCACCATCCCATCACCTGCCACTAAAACCACCATCACACCTGCCACAAAACACCATCCACCTGCCACAAAACCACCAACACCTGCCACAAAACCACCATCACCTGCCACAAAACCAACCAACACCTGCCACAAAGGACCACACCAACACCTGCCACAAAACCACCATCACCTGCCACAAAACCACCATCACCTGCCACAAAACCACCATCACCTGCCCCAAAACCACCATCACCTGCCACAGAAAACCACCAACACCTGCCACAAAACCACCATCACCTGGCCACAAAACCACCACCCCAGCCACAAAAACCACCCTCAACCTGCCCACAAAACCACCAACACCTGCGCACAAGGGGCGAAGGGGGGGGGCGGGCACCATCACCTCCACAAAACCGACCATCACCTGCCACAAAACCAAACCAACACCTCCCGACAAAACCACCGATCGACCTGCCCACAAAACGCACTATCACCTGCCACAAAACCACCATCACCTGCCACAACAACCACCATCACCTGCAACAAGAACCACCATCACCTGCCACAAAACCACCAACACCTGCCACAAAACCACCATCACTCTGCACGAGAGAGACGCACCATCCACCTGCCCACAAAACACCACCCCTCCCACAAAACCCCATCAACCTCACAAAACCACCAACAACCTGCCACAGGGAAAACCACCATCACCTGCCACAAAACCAGCCAACACCTGCCACAAAACGCACCAACACCCTGCCCACCAATCCACCAATCACCTGCCACAAAACCACCATCATCCTTCCACAAAACCACCATACACCTGCCCAAAACCGACCATTCACGCTGCCACAAAACCACCAACAACCTGCCACAAAACCACCATTCACCTGCCACAAAACCACCATCACTGCCACAAAACTCACCAACACCCTGCCACAAAACCACCATCACACTGCCACAAAACCACCATCACCTGCCACAAAAACCACCATCACCCTGCCACAAAAAAACCAACCAACACCTGCCACAAAACCACCCACACCTGCCACAAAACACCATCACCCTGCCACAAAACCACCATCACCTGCCACAAAAACCACCATCACCTGCCCACAAAACCACCATCACCTGCCACAAAACCACCATCACCTGCCACAAAACCACACCATCACTCACAACCACAACTTCCAACTAACAGCATCATGAAGCTTGCAGCACCCACACAATAGGTACAGCTAAACCGTCAAGCCGCGCCACGTAAGCCATGCAGGGTGTTGCAAGTTAGGTTTTTCTCGTTGCATAGCTTGTGGCATCAGCTGGTGCAATACACACGAACCACTGGAATATAGTCGCCACTCACCCCATCCACTTACTAGCAGGAGGGCTTTTTCCCCTCCACCTGTCGTTCCCTCTGGACAAATTAAAATGTAGATAGAACAACACCTTGAGAGAACTGTACCCCAAACGTTATTAATATTTATATATTTTTTTGATTTAAACTTTCTTGATTTTTTGTCATACATTTTAATTCATGGAGGTGCTTCTGGAGAATATACGCTATTTTCTGAAAATAATCGATTTAATATCTCCCCAACCCAAGTATTTTTGTCATTTTTTTTGATCCCTATCTCTCTCACACATCAACCAGATCATTTTTTCCCATAGATATATTATCTTCAAAAAATGTTTTTGTCAATTTCATAATGCAATATCCACAATTGCCCGCCTCAGACGCATTAAAATGCCTACTAAAAAATAAAGGAATAAACCGCATTCAGAATACGAGATGCGTGTTGTATATATAACACATGGATGTGGTCATCCATCCAGACATAGATCAGACTAGTCTGACTTCACCCACAAGACTCCAAGTGATCTTCATAAGTTATTCCTTATCTTCTAACCATCATGTTCTCAACGTTTTATACCATCAACTGAGTATTACTTAGTGAAGAAGTTTTAAGTATGGCAATGAATGTACTCATTCATTATTATGAGGGCACCATTACGTCAATCTATAAAACGCTGAATATCAGTAAGCAAAATTTGAAAAAAAATGAGAATATTAGTGAGGAAAGCCGTTATTTAGATTACATACAAATAACAAGCAGGAATTTGGGAGTTAAGGTTGTGTGTTATAAAGAAATAGTTGAAGTACATTGCTAGTTAAACATCTAACGAAACATACCTAGTGCGTGAAGAGAAGAAATGTGTGTTAGAGTGGAGGAGTGACTTTTTCATTTGAGATAGGTTAATGCCTGCTGCTCTAAGCATCTCATTATGTACTCCACAGTATTTTATTACAATTACTATTCTTGAATGAGTCATGACATTACCCTCTTCATCTTATGCAACTCATCATTTTCTGTATGATTCGCATTGATAAGAAAGAATACAAAAATTGATTAGACTGTTGTCTCGCATAAAAATTGGGGATCTGAGGTCCTTTCGAAAATTAGCTAATCCATGAATACCCAGTGTAATAAGGCCTATGGCCATACTATAATTGTCGATAAATGATGGGGCGAGCGTCTAGGAGTAGTTTCTTCCGTAATAATTATATTTCAGAAAGCGAGGTCGCGTACAATTGGTGGTTTTTGAGTGTGGAGTGTGCAATCTTTCGTTATACATTTTTTTTGTTATGGCGAATACCCCAATTTACGCACCTTTCCTAATTAAGACTTACGGCGAGCGTCCGTTGTGCGCATTCATAATCCTAGGAAAGCTATCGTCAGTAAGATATTATTGTTTGTGAGGGAGAGGAGGTGGAAGTCCACTAAAGTGGGTAGGGGTGTTGCGACGGGGAGGGGGGGAAGACCGCCAAGAAATATGGTAACTCCGCTATCAACAGTGTTAACAAACAACTCCAGCAAAAGCTGCTAACGACACAATAACTTACACATTCCCGTGTAGGTCACTCCAGAATAAAATGCGTAGAAGAAACAGGCAGGATGTTCTTGCACCAGGGTTAAATAAAGCAAAAATGAGTGCAACACAACTGTTTCACAGGACAAAAACAGAAACGACAGTTGATGGATTGTTTCGATCACAAATAGTCCTTCAAAAAAATTAATATGTACAGACACTGTTGTGTGGATTCTTCTCCTATTAGCTTAAGCAAATATAGCCACACAAAACAAAAACAAATTGAGTACGCTAGAACGCGGAAACATTGTTTTATTAACACATGAGGCCGTTTTCCAAGTGCGCAAGAGGTTATTTCTACGTCGTTTTGGTATATCAATCGTTGGTCTGATAAAACCCCCTAGTTAAAGTAGGAAATAAATGAAAAAATCTGCAAATAGTGTTTTTCTATAATCGTCGGCATTTTTTGATTTCCAACATTGTTAGCTACAATAAACAGTGACGGACAAAAGGGAAAAGAGGAAACTAGGCCGCTACTCTCGAAGTCCCTACCAAAAAAAAAAAAAAAAAGAGGTCTCCACTGTATACGTTTCTGGGCAATCAGGACAATAGCGTAATACTTTGAAATGTTATTGATGTCATCACACACACACACACACACACACACACCACAAAAACCCACAAAACCAACAAAAAAAAAGCATTTTCCCTGAAAACTAAGATGGTATTTGTTACTGTACTACAGAGTTTGATCAAGAGACAGTTTATAACAAGAAGGTACTGCAATGATTTGGGCAGAATACTTAATAGAAAAGGGACAGAGTTACGGTTCGAGAGGAAGTTTTAGGATGTGTAGCGGTAACAATAGTGTCTCAAAAAGGGTCACTGCTGGAGCCGCCTCAGTTTTTTTAACACATCATAAGCGTCAATTTGGATTTCTCGTTTAATCCTTTAATAAAATTTCGCGATTTACTTTATTTAGGTTTAGTTACTTTTGATTATATCGATTATTTTAAAATAACGATTTATTATGTAACACATCTCAAATAAATGAATTATTACTTACAGGTGATGATAATTTATGAAGAGTGAACATACAACAGGGACCCACCTTGGGGACCCCAACATTACGGTTATACAATATAATCACTGCCTGAAACTCATTTCATAGTGACCAATTCTAGTAATAGAAAATATAAAACCTTCTATTTCGCTATTTACAGAGGACGATAAAATAATAAAACAAAACTCGAAGCTGAACAAATTATATATATGGTCAGAAAAATACTGAAATTCCTTCCCAGCAAAGGCAAAGCTATGAATACGGGAATCTAAAGATCATTAATGGAGATTACACAAGAGAACAGAGACTGAAAACCTCAAACATGGAGATATACCTAAGGGTAGGATTAGATTCGAATATTTCGTTTGAAATTATAAAAAAAGCGTTCTCAATACGCTACATATACTTTGCCTGCAATAGAGAATCCAGTATCTGAGAGTAAATATACACCGAATCAGCTCATCAACAAGATTTGTTACAAAGCTGCTTCCAGAGCTGAGAGAGGAGCTGCTTAAAACCCCAAACTTAGAGAAAAAAAATAAGAGAAGGCATGATAACAGACAGATACTACGGATATTTTATAAGACAGGGAAAGACTATTTTAAAAATGGGAATTAGGCCCAAGTAACATTACACATCATACGTAGACACGTATGAAGCAAGAGTGATGAAATAAAAATTATTAAATATAAAGGGCAATGTAAAAAAGGTATCACGAAGATTAATCTGAATATTATAATTTTCGTTTCCATAGGGTTTTCCACGTCTATTAGTCGAAACTTGGCACGTAGTTAAGAAAATAAAGAAAAAACGATTTGAACCATGAGGTTTTAAATAAATTTTGTTTTCATTAAAACGAAAAATTACATGGATATGTAGTCAGCCCTGGGAAGAATATTTGCAATTTTTTTAACTGATCTGAAAATGGATGTCAAATAAAAGGATAAAATTAAAATTTTAATTCGGTTCTCCCCAGTTTGTGTTGACATTTCAATTCCAGGCAATAAGGTGAATATTGCTTTCGAAACCCAAAGTTGTGTGGAAAGGATTAAAAGTTGAAGCCTTTATTTTCCATTGGTCTTAAAAACCTTCGTGTACCCCCTAATCAGCCAGGTGTTTTCTTGTGAATACCTCAAAACAGACAATTTGGATAACTCGGGAAAAAGGCTAGGGGAGAAAAATTGCTTGAAAGTTTCTGGGCCCCTTGGTAACTGCCATTCGCATGACCGGGGCCCCACACTTTGGAACTACTAATTTTTTAAACAAATCTTGCTGTTGCAGCTAAACAAACAAAATTCGGTTCATTCAAAAATAGAATACAAAAAAAATTTAAAAATAAAAAAACCTTTTAAAAAAGCTTTCCCAGGGTTCACCGTTTAAACGACTGGAAGTAATTTTCCGAACACCCTAACAACGGAAAAAAAAAAACGTGGAAGGCGTAAAACCCAATTATTTGAAGTGAGAAAAAATTTTCAGTAACTTTTTGAAAATAGACAAAGTTCCCTGACCAGATGCAACTCATATGTGATAAAATTGTTTATACCGCACAGTTAAAAAAAATCGTGTAATTAAAATTTAATTGAATGAAATGTACAGCGTTCTTGAACTATCGTAGCGACCAATTCTGTTATTTTAATATAAGGGGTCCCATCTAACAGTGAATCCCATGAACATGGATCTGTGCAACTGTGGATCCCATGTAAATGTGGGGGAAAAAACCCATGCTAACATGTGGATCCTGTGCTAACATGGGGGATCCCATGTAAAATGTGGTTTCCCCTGCAAAAATGGGACCGCAAAAATTGGAACCCCTTAAAATTGTGTTGGTAAATGTGAAACAGTAAAGTTAATTCTGGCCCCCATTTTTAAGGTTTTTCCCCGCCATGGGCTCAACTTTCCCTTTTCTTCCCAATTTTTGGAATTGCCAACAATTTTCCCCCCCCCTTCTCCTGTTGTTGTTTCCCAGTCTGTTTTTCTCCTCTTTTCT
>NC_069497.1:13729912-13763869 GCF_026875155.1 Cherax quadricarinatus | reverse complement strand
ATTTGGGAAAGGGGGGAATGTGTGGTCCCCCGGTATGGGTTTGTGGTACCTGGGTGGAGTGGGTGGTACCTGGTAGGGGGTGATATGGTCCTTTGTAGTAGGTGGTGGGTCCCGGGGTAGTGGGTGGTGTAGTCCCCGGTAGTGGGATGTGGTACCTGGGTAGTGGGGGGCGTGGTACTTGGGTAGTGGGTTCGTGGTACCTGGGTAGTTGATTGTGTGGTACCTGGGAAGTGAGTGGTGTGGTACCTGGGTTGTGAGTGGCGTGGTACCTTGGAAGTTGGTGGTGTGGTTCCTTGGGTAGTCGGTGGTGTGGTACTTGAGTAGTGGGTGGCGTAGTACCTGGGTAATGGGTTGAGTGGTACCTTTGTAGTGGGTGGCGTGATACCTGGGTAGTGGGTGGTGTGGTACCTTTATAGTGGGTGGTGTGGTACCTTTGTAGTAGGTGGTTGAAGTGGATGATAGCAGTGGAATTTGCCATTAAACTCTTGTTTCGATCCATCATCTTATAAAATTTGTGATATCTTTGTACTAACAGTTAAGGAAGAATTTTTGTTCCTGAGCAGCTACTGCCTCTGCACCTGATCACTGAAGGAAGAGATTAATAGTGATAAACTAGTGTGTGGGTCAAGGCGTGCGCCAAGGGGAGAGTTGGGAACTGCCAACAAAAAGTCCCCTGAATACCTGAATGAGGAGCTCTCACTGCAAGAAGGTGGGCTCTATCCTTCCTCAGCACACTCTGAAGCACTGATGACATTATTTATATATATTATATATATTATTATATATATATAATATATATATATATATATATATATATATATATATATATTATATATATATATATTTATTATCACACTGGCCGATTCCCACAAGGCAGGGTGGCCCGAAAAAGAAAAACTTTCACCATCATTCACTCCATCACTGTCTTGCCAGAAGGGTGCTTTACACTACAGTTTTTAAACTGCAACATTAACACCCCTCCTTCAGAGTGCAGGCACTGTACTTCCCATCTCCAGGACTCAAGTCCGGCCTGCCGGTTTCCCTGAATCCCTTCATAAATGTTACTTTGCTCACACTCCAATAGCACGTCAAGTATTAAAAACCATTTGTCTCCATTCACTCCTATCAAACACGCTCACGCATGCCTGCTGGAAGTCCAAGCCCCTCGCACACAAAAACCTCCTTTACCCCTCCCTCCAACCCTTTCTAGGCCGACCCCTACCCCGCCTTCCTTCCACTACAGACTAATACACTCTTGAAGTCATTCTGTTTCGCTCCATTCTCTCTACATGTCCGAACCACTCAACAACCCTTCCTCAGCCCTCTGGACAACAGTTTTGGTAATCCCGCACCTCCTCCTAACTTCCAAACTACGAATTCTCTGCATTATATTCACACCACACATTGCCTCAGACATGTACATCTCCACTGCCTCCAGCCTTCCTCGCTACAACATTCATCACCCACGCTTCACACCCATATAAGAGCGTTGGTAAAACTATACTCATACATTCCCCTCTTTGCCTCAAGGACAAAGTTCTTTGTCTCCACAGATCCTAAGTGCACCACTCACTCTTTTTCCCTCATCAATTCTATGATTCACCTCATCTTTCATAGACCCATCCGCTGACACGTTCACTCCCAAATTTTCTGAATACGTTCACCTCCTCCATACTCTTCTCCCTCCAATCTGATATTCAATCTTTCATCACCTAATCTTTTTGTTATCCTCAAAACCTTACTCTTTCCTGTATTCCCTTTAATTTCTTCTTTTGCACACCCTACCAAATTCATCCACCAATCTCTGCAGCTTCTCTTTCAGAATCTCCCAAGAGCACAGTGTCATCAGCAAAGAGCAGCTGTGACAACTCCCACTTTGTGTGTGATTCTTTATCTTTTAACTCCACGCCTCTTGCCAAGACCCTCGCATTTACTTCTCTTACAACCCCATCTATAAATATATTAAACAACCACGGTGACATCACACATCCTTGTCTAAGGCCTACTTTTTACTGGGAAAAAATTTCCTCTTTCCTACATACTCTAACTTGAAGCCTCACTATCCTCGTATAAACTCTTCACTGCTTTCAGTAACCTACCCTCCAAACCCTACACTTGCAACATCTTGCCACATTGCCCCCCTATCCACCCTGTCATACGCCTTTTCAAATCCATAAATGCCACAAAGACCTCTTTAGCTTATCTAAATACTGTTTCACTTATATGTTTCACATGTAAACACCTGGTCCACACACCCCCTACCTTTCCAAAGCCTCCTTGTTCATTGCTTCCTATTCTCCGTCTTACTCTTAATTCTTTCAATTATAACTCTACCATACACTTTACCAGGTACACTCAACAGACTTATCCCCCTTAATTTTTGCACTCTTTTATCCCTTTGCCTTTATACAAAGGAACTATGCACGCTCTCTGCAATCCCTAGGTACCTACCCTCTTCCATACATTTATTATAATAATTGACCAACCACTTCCAAACTATATCCCCACCTGTTTTAAACAGTTTCTAACTTTATCCCATCAATCCCGGCTGCCGTACCCCTTTCATTTTACCTCTGCCTCACGAACTTCCCCCACACTCAAACTGGCTCTTCCTCACTCTACAAGATGTATTCCTCCTTGCCCTATACACGAAATCACAGCTTCCTATCTTCATCAAACATTTAACAATGCCTAAAATATTTCCTCCACTTCCCAATACTCTACCTCTCCATTTAATAACTCTTCACTCTCCTATTTTTAACTGACAAATCCATTTGTTCTCTAGGCTTTCTTAACTTGGTTAATCTCACTCCAAAACTTTTTCTTATTTTCAACTAAATTTGTTGATAACATCTCACCCACTCTCTCATTTGCTCTCTTTTTACATTGCTTCACCACTCTCTTATCCGCTCTCTTTTTCTTCATTACTCTTCCTCCTTGCATCACTTCTACTTTGTAAAAAAACTTCTCATATGCTATCTTTTTCTCCCTTACTACTCTCTTACATATATTATATGCATATTTATATGCATAATATATATTTTTTTATTTATTTATAGATATATATATTTTTATATATATTATATATATATATATATCTATATATATATTATATAATTTATATATGCATAAACAACCTCAGTGAAGGAATAGTGAAATTCCAAGCGGTTTAGTGACTTCTCACTTATCAAAGAACAATTAAAAGTAATATCAAAGGAAGGGGGGGGGGGGGGGGGACATATAAAGGGTCTAGACCTCACCTCACCATCACATCCCACCACAACAAAGCAATACCTGAAATGCGACGACAGACAATCATAAGAAAGAGAACACGGCAGCACGGCCCGGCTGGCCCCAACTCGCACTTAGTACTTCACGGCATCCTACAAACCTATATATATATATATATATATATAACTATATTATATATATATATATTATAATATATTATATATATATATATATATATATATTTATATATATATATATATATATATATATATATGTCGTGCGAATATGTAAAAATGGTCAATTAGCAAAGACTCATTTTAAAATCAAGTCTTGTCTAAAATTTTCTCTTTTACGTTTTTAAAGATATATTTTTTTAATTAATGTTAATGCAAAAAAATTTAATTTTGCTCAAACGAATCTTGGAAAACTTACCTAAACCTTACACAATAACCCGCAATAAAAGACAGAAGCTTTACGGACGACGTTTCGGTCGACTTGGACCATTGACAAAGTCCACTAACAGAGGAGGAGCAGGGACGGCTATATATAGGCAGGAAGAGGTGGAGGTAGTAGTAGTGGTAGTAGTAGTAGTAGTAGTAGTAGTACAAGAATTGTATATAATACCGACAGGATGAAATGACACATGCACAACACCCGGGCATCCCCACGTAGACGTTTCGCATCCAGCAGCCATGGTGGCGAACCGTCCAACAAACAAAGACAAACCCAAGGACGCCGCACATGTGTCTAATTTGTGTATCGTTCCAGTCACGGTATTGTGCCTTTGTGTTATTTACCTATCTTAGTATAACAAGAACAATTATTTTAGCCTAACCCAACTAAATATATTTTAGATTTGTTTACAATAATTTAATACTAAACTAAACGTGAAATATATGTTGTTTCGTTAGGTTCAGATTGTTTTGGCGAATATTATTGGCATACACAAATTTTCGCTTGTCCTCTATGGCAAGATTGTGCGTTGTTTTTAAGCCCAAGACTCGCAAGTTCTGCCTTTTCGGCACGACATATATATATATATATATAATATATATATATATATATATATATTTATATATATATTATATATATATATATATATATTTATATATATATATATATTCTAGGTAGTTGGTTGGTAGACAGCAAACCGCCCAGGAGGTACTAAACCGTCCTGCCAAAAGTGGAGTGTAAACGAAAGCCTGTAATTGTTTTACATGATGGTAGGATTGCTGGTGTCCTTTTTCTGTCTCATTAAACATGCAAGATTTTCAGGTAAGTCTTGCTACTTCTACTTACACTAAGGTCTTACTAACATACATGTGGTACAGCTTATTTAGATCTACACACCCTTTGGGTTTTCTGCTATTTTCTTTCTAGTCTTGTTCTTGTTCATTTCCCTCTTAACCTCTATGGGGAAGTGAAACAGTTTCTTCCTCCGTAAGCCATGCGCTGTTGTAAAGAGGCGACACTAATAATGCGGGAGGAGGGTTAGTAACCCCTTCTCCTGTATAATTACTATTTTAAAAGAGAACTTTTGTTTTTCTTTTTTTGGGCCACCCTGCCTCGGTGTGGATTCGGCGGTTTGTTGAAAGAAGTGAATATATATATATATTATTTATATTATATATATTTATCTATATATATCTATATATATATATATATTATATATATATATATATATGTATTTATAGATTTTATAAGTAGATTTTGGTAAGTAGTAACGTTTTCTGTTTGATCTGTTTTTTGGCATGCCATGTTAATGTATGTGTATGTGTGTGTGTGTGTGGTGTGTGTTGCTGTGTTGTGTAAAATTACAATAAATATTGAATTTTATAACTGAAAGTTTTCTATTAACAAAACTGACTGTGAATGGTGAACATCACTTTGTTTTTTGCTCGATTCTTACCATAAAAATTTGCGAGTAAATTAATATTTTTAATCATTAGAACAGTTGATATTTTTTTGATATGATTCAGGATATTAAAAAAATTTGGGGTTAATTTCATCGAAATATTTAAATGTGAAATTTATGGAGGATTAAATATCCAAATTGAGTTGGTTACCCAATAAGTACTTATATCTTTATAATTTCAGATTACGTTAAGATAAATTAGACATATGTTGCAACTCTTGGGTATCTTTAGTGAGGGAGGAAATCGTTTCGACACACAGTAGTAGCTTCATCAGTCCATACAAAGGAGGAAACTTGAAGAACTGAGGAGAATGAGGTAATCAGTCCTCAACCTACGAGACTGATTACCTCGTGTTATCAGTCCTCAATGGTTGTGATGATTGTGTTCAGAGAACGTAGTTCTCATGAACCATTCATTACAAACTGTCAGGACACGAACTTCTTGGGTTCTTAATACATTAGGAATTCTTCGCTTGCCTAACCCTTGGGTACGACCCTACTTTCCACATTGAACAAAGGTCACACCACCTACGTCTGCTGCACCTCTCATGCCTACGGTTTATATGCGACTTCTCCGCACAATGCCGTATTATTCTATTCAAGATTGATGGATGACCAACATCGACTCAGGTTGAGGGACTGATTACCTCATTCTCCTGTCACGTTTCTCCTTTGTAGGACTGATGAAGCTACTGTTGTGGCGACGAATCGTTTCCTCCAATAAAAGATACCAGTGGTTGCAATTAGTTTAATTTATAACGTGTCGGTTCTCTGAACCATTCATCTACACAGATTACATTAATTTGAAATTTTTACCCCAAAACTTCATCTAGACATTTATTTAGCATAAATAATTCGATTAGGACAGTCTTGAAAAAGATGTTAAATAAATGTCATGCTTCTGCGTGGGTGACATTATGGTTGTGGACGGGCTCATGATCCAAGCAGCTGGATCTTCTTTCCTTCCTAGGGTCAAACCTGATTATCTTCCATTCCCTAAGCGGTTTGGAAATATAAACACATATGCAGTATAATGTGATCCTTTATTGACTACGTTTCGCCCACACAATGGGCTTTTTCAAGTCACCAAACAGAACTACCTGGGTTGGAAGGAAACGACGAGTATTTAAGTCCAGTTCAGAATGCTGTTTATATTCCTTTGTGTCGGTATTTTATACATATTATTTCCCTAAGCGGTTTTATAACTTTGACGGGAATTAACGGGATTCTCGTGGAATATAGAATTATGAAGGGGTAAGATGAGGGTCCCACCTGCAGGGACAGGAAGCCAGCGTCCATCTTTGTTCTGGTGAATCCAGTGGAGGTTCTAGGCAGTGGTCAGGGGTGATCCCCACCCTGCTCACCACCCAACACCTCTACCACCGTCAACTCGGCATCTGCTGTTTCTAATCTACCTGTCAGTGTGTTGATGTCTCTTACAGTGTTGCTGTATAATGATAAGATGCTTTTATTGGCTGTGTTATTGCAGCTGCTTTTATTGCTATTGCGTATGTGAACTGTTATTGTTACTGCCGCTTCTACTGCGTCCTCTGCTATCGCTGTTGCAGTTGGTGTTGCTGTTGTTATTGCTAATGTTGATGATGTGTTGCCAGTAGTTTATGTTGCTGTTTAACTTCTTCTGATGTCTCTATGTCTACGCTGATGTTTCAGTTGTTTTTCGTTGTTTCTGTTGTTGATAAATACTAATATTGTTATTGCTTCTGCTGTTGCTGTTTAGAAGAAAATAACTATAAATTCCGATTAATTACTTTCCTATTAATCTTTCTCCCATAATTTGGAAGTTAATTGCACTACTTTTTTTAACTCAGTAAGAAAACTAACACTGAAAATTAAACAACATTGGCAAAAATATAAGTTTTTCCTAAGCTAAAAAATTTTACATTTTGCGGAGCTAAATGGCTGGAAACTCTAGTGCATGAAAAAGCACATTTCCCCAAAATTATGGAGCGAAAGGAAACAAGCTACAGGAAAAACCCTTACAAAATTAAACAACTATAGCCTAACAAATACGAAATAATAATAAATTAGCCCCTGAAGCAGTTATGCTCATTTTGAAAACTTATGTTGGTTGTATTTCATGAAAGAAATACCTTGCAAGTGGTGTAAAAAATGCTTTCAAATGGCTGATGTAGAGTAACGCTCTTTGCTTGCCATAAAGTTAGGATATCCTTAACCTGTAAATGCTTGTCAATAAAGCTAGGGATCCTTATCTTGTCAAACCTGTGTAAAAAAAAAAACGATGAAGCAAACAACAAAAAAGTACTTGAAGGATAATGCAAAAATAAAGAATAAAATTGAATTTGACTTAGACTATAATAGTCGGTTTAAGTTTTTATTAATAGCACGAGGGAGATCATTTATGTTGCTTTCATTTGTATACCGACTCAAAAAAACTTCACTCATATTATTATTCATTTAAATGTTGACCAAAAATGTTTATACAGTACTCGGTAAACTTTTTTTCATCTAATACAGATGCAGTTTATTACTAGAGATAATATGGAGGTAAAATTAACGGCTCCGTCTCTTAGCCTTGATTTGGTGTTCATGGGTGATACAGCAGTGGAGAAGGCGTTACAGGTGGACGGGGACACGAGTGATGGAATTAGGTACTTTCGCATAGTCTTGAACCAGGGGTTGGGCAAAGGAGTTGTAGAAGATATCTTTGTACCAAAATAACTACATGTTGTTGTTTCTGAGACATGTATCATTACATTAATGATGAGAATGCTGACACTTTGATTATTAAGAGACGGTTGCAAAAACACAGGGATATTTTTCTGTTGCGTGACGTGTATTATAGGACAGAGATGAGCAAAATCGTAAGATAATATGCCAAGTCTAGATAATAATTGAATCTGGAAAGTAAATTTATAAACTCATTGAATATAATAGAGTAGTGTGACAATTATTAGTCGAAAGGGGGAGCCACATGTGTCTTTTGTTCTCCCTTTTTTCTTAATTTTTTTTGTACAGTTTTGAATTATATTATATAATTAATTCCTTGTATTTCACTTAGTTAAACTAAGAACTATCACCTTAGCTCGAAGCGTGGATAAATAGATTATTTTAAGGCCTTTAAAGCTTCAGGACTCAGAAAGTTATTTATATTTTAATTGTTATTAATCAACACATATATTAGTTGTTAGAAATCTTTGAGGACAGAGATTCTGACTTAAAAATTAAATTAGTTTCTCAGATGTTCCGTTTCGAGTCCACAAAAGGAGTGATAGTATCTGAGTCATACAAACAAGTAAGCCAGGGAAATCACTCGACACAAAGTAATACATAGTAAAACACATGGAAGAGATTAAATAAAGAAACTACAGAGCGAGGCTGGATTACTCAGGCCGATGTCCCTTAACCTTCTTATAAG
The DNA here is from genome assembly GCF_026875155.1 of Cherax quadricarinatus. Classification (NCBI taxonomy): domain Eukaryota; kingdom Metazoa; phylum Arthropoda; class Malacostraca; order Decapoda; family Parastacidae; genus Cherax; species Cherax quadricarinatus. The sequence goes on along the minus strand of NC_069497.1, from coordinate 13,755,326 downwards.
GGACTTCCCTTAGCTTGGAAACTAGCCTGTTGCAAACATCAGCAGTCGTCAGATGTTCAGTGGTCAGTTCGGTCCCGTGAGGTCACAGACCCTGAGCTGCTTTGGGGGATTAGCGTGGGACGGTTTCAAAGCAGGTTGCTTTCTGCAGTGTTTAAAATCTGAGGTTGGAGAGTTGAAGGGAGGAGGTCTTGGCTTCTCCAGGAGGTGATTAGGAGGGTGAAGGTCACCTCAAAGGGCCTGGGAGAGAGAGTGAGGTGGTTGGAGATGTGGGGAATGAGGCTTCTAGCAGTGGGGTGCAGTCTGTCTCTCACTGTGAGGAGGCTGTAGGTGGGGAGGTAGCAACGGCTACCAGCAGTGAGGTGCAGTCCAGCACCTGCTACAAGTGGCGAGTTGTTCACAGTAATGGGAGGCGCATCAGAGTAAGGAAAGTTAAGAGTGAAGATCTGAAGGTAGAAATCGCTTCTCTGTTCTCCAGGATGAATGTACTTCAGTGGCCAGTGAAGGTAAGGGTACTACTGCCCCTGCTAATGAAGTAAGCGCATTCTTGTGGTTGGTGACTCTCAGGTAAGATATGTTGACCGTGCTTTTTGTAATAGGAATAAGAAGATGAGAGATAGAGTGTGCTTCCCTGGAGCTGGTGTTGGGGACATTGTCAACAGGCTGGATAATATCATGTCAGGTAATGGGAACAAGCCCATTATCTGTCTCAGTGCTGGTGGAAATGATATTGGGAAGGGTAGGAGAGAGAGCTGCTAGATAAGTACAGGTCAGCTATAGATTTCATTAAGTCTAAGGGAGGGATCCCAATCATATGTAGCATCTTGCCTAGAAGGGGAGTAGGAAATGAATGGTTGTCTAGGGCAATTGGTGTAAATTGCTGGCTAGACAGATACTGCAAGGAACTTGCAATCCCATTCATTGACAACTGGAACAACTTTTATGGCAAACATGATATGTATGCAAGGGATGGGTACATCTCTCTGGGGCAGGGGTGGTAGCACTTGCAGACTCGATTGAGAAGGCCATTGGTGAAATGCCTATGATTTTAAAACTGATGGAAGATAGAGGTATGGGTGTGTGTGGGAAACAAGCAGGTTGCAACACTAGGGTTGGAAACAGTAAATGTATAAAAGGCATTCAGCATGAAGTTATAAATAAAGACAATAGAACAGGTCAGCAAACAAAGGGGGACAGCAGAGGGCAGCAAGGGACTAGCTCCCTTAAGGTTTACTATACTAATAGCAGGAGTGTTAGAAATAAGATAGATGAGCTAAGATTAATTGCAAGTGCAGGAAACATAGATATTATTGCTATAACAGAGACCTGGCTCAATCTGAAGATAGAGAGATGCCCTCTGAATGTCACATACAAGGCTATAAATTATTCCACACTGACAGGGTCAACAGGAAAGGTGGTGGAGTAGCGATGTATGTCAGAGACAATTTAAATTGTTGTGTTAGACAAGATATTAAATTAGAAGCGTCAGCCACTGAATCTGTTTGGTTACAGCTTCTCGAGGGCCGAGAAAAACTAATTTTGGGTGTGATTTACAGGGCCCCAAATCTTGATAGGGAGTGCAGTAAACTTCTATGGGACGAAATTCGTAAGGCATCTACATACGAAAATGTTGTGCTAATGGGAGATTTCAACTATAGACAGATTGACTGGAGCAATTTGACAGGAAATTTAGAGTCGGGTGACTTTCTTGATACGATCCAGGATTGCTTTTTAAAAACAGTTTGTGACAGAGCCAACTAGGGGAAATAACCTCCTTGACTTGGTTCTTGCCAGTAGGGAAACACTAATTAATAATCTTGAGGTTAATGATGAGCTTGGGGAGAGTGATCACAAATCACTCAGTTTTAACATATCATGGAATTCCCCTAATAATGGCAATCTAGTCTCCGTCCCTGACTTCGCTTGGCTGATTTCAATAGGACTGAAAAATTACTTAGGTGGGCTGAACTGGAATGACCTGACTAAGGGTCAGGTAGGTGGTGATGGTTGCCGATATGATGCTTTCCAGGGCATAGTTCTAGCTGCTCATCAAATTATGTCCAAATAGGGAAATCAGATCAAACAAAAATTGATCCTAAATGGATGAACAATAGATTAAAATATCTGATTGGTCAAAAGAGAGGCATATATAGGCAAATCAAAAGAGGAGAGGGCAATTAAGAAATCGATATATTCAGTTAAAGAGAGAAATAAAAAGGGAATTAGAAAAGCAAAAAGAGATTATGAGGTTAAAGTTGCAAGAGAATCGAAGACTAACCCAAAAGGATTCTTTCAGGTATACAGAAGTAAGATCAGGGACAAGATAGGCCCACTCAAAAGTTCCTCGGGTCAGCTCACTGACAGTGATAAGGAAATGTGTAGAATTTTTAACACATACTTCCTCTCAGTTTTTACACAGGAGGATACCAGCGATATTCCAGTAATGATAAATTATGTAGAACAGGACGATAATAAACTGTGCACCATTAGGGTCACAAGTGACATGGTCCTTAGGCAAATAGATAAAATTAAAACCTAACAAATCCCCAGGCCCCCGATGAACTGTATGCAAGGGTTCTAAAGGAATGTAAAGAGGAGCTTAGCACACCTTTGGCTAATCTTTTCAACATATCACTACAAACTGGCATGGTGCCAGATAAGTGGAAAATGGCAAATGTGATACCTATTTTCAAAACAGGTGACAGGTCCTTAGCTTCGAACTATAGACCAATAAGCCTAACCTCCATAGTGGGAAAATTTATGGAATCAATAATTGCCGAGGCAGTTCGTAGCCACCTTGAAAAGCATAAATTAATCAACGAATCTCAACATGGTTTTACAAAGGGCGTTCTGCCTTACGAATTTATTAACTTTTTTCACTAAGGTATTTGAGGAGGTAGATCATGGTAATGAATATGATATTGTGTATATGGACTTCAGTAAGGCTTTTGACAGGGTCCCACATCAGAGACTATTGAGGAAAATTAAAGCACATGGAATAGGAGGAGAAATTTTTTCCTGGATAGAGGCATGGTTGACAAATAGGCAGCAGAGAGTTTGCATAAATGGGGAGAAATCAGAGTGGGGAAGCGTTACGAGCGGTGTTCCACAGGGGTCAGTGTTGGGCCCCCTGCTGTTCACAATCTACATAAACGACATAGATGAGGGTATAAAGAGCGACATCGGCAAGTTTGCCGATGACACCAAAATAGGCCGTCGAATTCATTCTGACGAGGACATTCGAGCACTCCAGGAAGATTTGAATAGACTGATGCAGTGGTCGGAGAAGTGGCAGATGCAGTTTAATATAGACAAATGCAAAGTTCTAAATGTTGGACAGGACAATAACCATGCCACATATAAACTAAATAATGTAGATCTTAATATTACGGATTGCGAAAAAGATTTAGAGTTCTGGTTAGCAGTAATCTGAACCAAGACAACAGTGCATAAGTGTTCGCAATAAAGCTAATAGAATCCTTGGCTTCATATCAAGAAGCATAAATAATAGGAGTCCTCAGGTTGTTCTTCAACTCTATACATCCTTGGTTAGGCCTCATTTAGATTATGCTAGCACAGTTTTGGTCACCGTATTACAGAATGGATATAAATTCTCTGGAAAATGTACAAAGGAGGATGACAAAGATGATCCCATGTATCAGAAACCTTCCTATGAGGATAGACTAAGGGCCCTGAAACTGCACTCTCTGGAAAGACGTAGAATTAGGGGGATAATGATTGAGGTGTATAAGTGGAAGACAGGAATAAATAAAGGGGATGTAAATAGTGTGCTGAAAATATCTAGCCTAGACAGGACTCGCAGCAATGGTTTTAAGTTGGAAAAATTCAGATTCAGGAAGGATATAGGAAAGTACTGGTTTGGTAAAGAGTTGTGGATGAGTGGAACAAACTCCCAAGTACCGTTATAGAGGCCAGAACTTTGTGTAGCTTTAAAAATAGGTTGGATAAATACATGATTTAGATGTGGGGGGGTGTGAGTTAGACCTGATAGCTTGTGCTAACAGGCCCGGTTGCCGTGTTCCTCCCTTAAGTCATGTGACCTGACCTGTTAGTTGGGTGCTTTGGCTTAAGGGGTAGGAGACTTGGACCTGCCTCGCATGGCCAGTAGGCCTTCTGCAGTTTTCCTTCGTTCTTATGTTCTTTTTCTTATGTTCTTATTTCTTGACTTGTTTGACCAGGTGTGGGTTCCAAACGGGTGCTGCATACTCCAGTATGGGCGTTTACGTACAGGGTGTACAGAGTCTTGAACGATTCCTTACTGAGGTACCGGAACGCAATTGCCAGGTTTGCCGGGCGCACATTATGCTGCAGCAGTTATCTGGATGATGTGCGCGTCAGGAGAAAAGCTTAGTATTAACTCACCCCAATATCCTTTTCCTTGAGTGAGGTTTGCAGTTTTTGGCCACCTAGCCTATACCTGTCGGGCGTCTACTTTGCCCCTTCCTCATTTTCATGGCTTTGCATTTGGCAGGGTTAAATTCGAGGAGCCAGTTGCTGGACCAGGCTTCCAGCCTTCCCCAAGTCTCTTTGTAGTCATGTCTGATCCCATCCGATTTAATTCTCCTCATTTAGCTTCACATCAAAATGCATACAGTGACACTTTTAGTCTATTCCTTCCGCATGTCATTCACAATATACCACAAATAGCACTAGCCCTTTGGGACTGACCTCTGTGTGTGTGTGTGTGTGTGTGAGAGAGAGAGAGAAGAGAGAGAGAGAAAAGAAGAGAGAGAGTGAGTGGTTGGGGTGATGGTAGGTGGAAAAGGGATAATGGTTTGATGGTGGATAGGTGGATGGATGGATTGATGGGAAGATGAATGAACTGATGGGTGGATGGATCATTTATGGATGGGGGGAGGATTGATGGTGGATGGATTGATGGAGGGATGGAATGTAGGTGGATGGGTTGGTGTGTGTTTTAAAGCGTTCACTAATCTTAGACATACGTATTCTCTGTTGGTCTATACCCCAAAGATATCATTTTAAAACAAAAACGTATTCAAAGGATGTGTACATGTGAATAAGCTTATTCTCCTTTCCCCCTCTCCACACGCACGTGCATACAACTCGCAAATACATAAACACACGCAAACACACACAAAACACAACACACACCACACACACAACACACACACACACCACACACACACACACACACACACACACACACAACACACACACACACACACAGGAAACCGGAAGGTGAAGGAGATATATGCTGAGCTGAAAAGAACGTGAAAACAAAAGACAATCAATTCGGGAAAGGGAAAAGGGAAATTACAAGAGGATAGAGGCGGTCGCTTACCATAGCCCTTTTGGGAGGCTGAAGAGACGACAAATGATGAGATATTGGCAGTGGATGAAAGGGAAATTCGTAACATCATTAAAAACCAGACAGGTGGCAAATTTATAAAATTGGTAGAAGGTTGTATTTTGAAAGGGAAATCACTTTTGAGGGAGAGAGGGACTGACACATCTCATCGTTATAAAAAAAGGAAAAGGGCAAAGATAAACCCGAACAAAGGCTGCAAGTTTCCCTTAAAGGGGAAGAAGTAGAGATGAACATTGTCCCAAGCATTTCGCCTGAGGGCACACATCACCGAAGGCTGCTACAGTAAACACGAGACTGGAAAACTTAAGTGAAGCTTTCGGGAACCTCACTAGGAGGCCTCACGACCCTATAAACGGTATATGCCAGACCGGTCTGTAGTAATGTAGAGCCAGTATGGAGCTCGAATTTGATAAAGCATTTAAAGAAGATATAAAAAAAGTGAAAATATTTGCATTTAGATATTTCCGGGGTATGACTTATAGGAGAGCTAGAAAATCAAATCACACGATATTAATAACAAAGGACCATTGGTGACGTAATTACGAACTACCAAAACTGGGAGGCATTAATGAGGTGGACAGGGAGAGTTTTTTGGGGAGACGATGAGGGATGTTAAGAAATGTCTTTTAACCTTACAGCAGTCAGGAAGTGCAACAACTTAGACGGCAAAGTGTAAGGAAGAATCCAGTCATAGCTTTAATATACATGTAAAGGTCCCACACAGCCAGGAGAGAGTGAACCCTACAACCACAAATAGTGTACACACACACACAACACCACACACATACAAACACACACAAAACCACACATAAAAACAACACACACACACACACACAACACACACACACCCCACACACACACACACACACACACACACCACACACCCCACACACACACACACACACACACACACACAATATGGCTAGAAAATGAGTATAATAAAGCTCATACTCATGATCATTTTGTAAACAAATGAAAATATATAGAACATTACAATAAAATGAAAATATTTAGTTGCTGGATGGGCGTCTATCACAACACACAAACTGCATATATACACTATTAATCACAGAGTGTGATCCCATCACCACTCTTGCTGCATATATCCCACTATTAATCACAGAGTGTGATCCCATCACCACTCTTGCTGCATATATACACTATTAATCACAGAGTGTGATCCCATCACCACTCTTGCTGCATATATACACTATTAATCACAGAGTGTGATCCCATCACCAAACTTGCTGCATATAGACACTATTATTAATCACAGACCGAGTAGTGGTGAAGAAGAACCTACATAAATTGTCTCAGATTTGGTTGCACCTGTCACAGCAATAATAGATGTCAGCGTTGTACCAGCTACACTTCGGGAAAGACAACGTTTCAACGAATACACCTACTACAGACTCGGTAGCCTCTACACAGACTACACCTGTTCGAGGAACAATGGTCACGGTTATTATGTGGCATGTGACGTTGTGTGGGGGTTGATGATGTTCCTACCCTCTTCTCCAGCGGATGAGGAGAGCACGGGTAGCGGAGCATTCATTATCTGTTCTTGCGTGGCAGACTTCAATAGAGTTGGTAACAAGAAATTATGCTTCTGACGAGGGCAAGGAACAGGATTAACTTTAAATAAAAAACAACTTTTATCGGGGTAATTTTTCTGGAAAGGGGTGTGGAAGTTTTCAATTGAGTGGTGACTAAATGCATTTCATCTGATCAATTTAAATACTTGCTTTGTTTTTAACAATTCCTTAATAAAAGTTAGAAAGAATTTAGACTAAACTTTATCAAAGACCACAGACCGCAAAAAACATCAACATCAGAGCCAGGACAACAAACTTCTCTTATCAAGTCCCAGACCAAAACACTTAAATTACGTAAGTCCCCGGCCCACACACATTTTTATCATGTATGTCACTGCCTTAACACTTCTAGTATCAGAGTCCTACACCACACACTTCTATCATCAAAGACCTGGACTTCTTTCATTAGAGTTCCAGACCACACACTTCAATCAACAGAGAACCAGACAACATAAGTCTATCATCAGAGAACCAGACCACACACTTAGGTATGAGAGACAAGGAACATACACTTGAGAAGGGTGTATTCTTATTCTCTGATGATAGAAGTGTGTGTGTTCTGGTTCTCTGAGTATAGAAATCAGAGAACCTGTCTATCATCAGAGAACCGGAAAACACGAGTCTATCACCAGAGAACCAGACTACACATTTCTATCATCTGAGAACAAACGCATTTCAATGATCAGAGAGCAACGCTTCAATTATCAAAGAGCCAGACCACACATTTCTATCATCCGAGAACCGGCAAATACATTTCTATCATTGAAGAATCAGAAAAGAAACTTTGTTATCAGATAACCAGACCACACTGTTCTATCATCAGATAACTAGAGAACACACTTTTATCATGAGAAACCACGCCACATAAGTGCTCACATTTCTATCACATTAGTCCAATTTACGAATCTCTATCACGCGCTAATTATTTTTTTCGTTTCTACTCCCACTTTCACATCTTTTCCCTTAGTTTCACATCTCCCCACCTGCGGCACACCTCTCCTACTACATGCACATCTTTCCTAAACCCCGTTCACATCTTACCGACTACTTGCACATCTCATCCACTGCCTCCCCATCTCCCCACTTCCTGAACACCTCTCAACAGCACATTTCACCCACTACTGAACATCCAAGCCACTATCCGCAAAATCTCTCACACGACCCTGCACGTCCTATCCAGTGGGTTCACATCTCACCCACTACTTGTGTAAGCATGCTCCATGTGGCATTCGGGATTTCCTGCTCCCGCTAAGTCATAATTCTCGTGTGTTTGAGTTTATGGCACTCTTCTGGGTGCAGCTCAGCACACATGGCCCTGATCCGGCCTCATTCCTCTTCGACTTTCACAAAGTTCGAAACTCCCTCTTCATGATCTCTTCGAGGCTCTCTCTACATTCTCTGCCTGGTGCTACCTTTTATCAAATAACTTTCCTGTACTCATCCTGTCTTTGCCTCTGCCCTGCTCTCATATCCAATACATCAGCAACTACGATAGAACATAAGAACATAAGAAAGAAGGAACACTGCAACATGCCACTGGCCCTTGGGACAGGTCCATGGTGTCGTGTGGGGTTCGGTAGGAGATACGGGGTTGAAGGAAAAAACCTTGTTGGATGGTAACACTATTTTCAGACTGTGGTAATAGGAGATGGAGCCCAGCCTGCCGTGTTCTGCCTTCTTTTATGCCTATGGGGTCAAGTGAGAAAGAAGCAGCTCGTCTCCATCTCCTATTACCACAGTCTGACAATATATAGTGTTACCATCCAACAAGGTGTTTACCTTCAACCCTCGAAACTCCTACCGAACCCCACACGACAATTTGGTGACAGCGGTGGATTTTGAACCCACGCCTCCGAAGAGACTGGGGCCTCAAGCCAGCTACCTCAAATCAAGCGTCTACCAGCCACATTATTCACTGGTCAGTCCCCTTTGTATTAGTGTTTATCTGCTTATTTGCAATCACTCCCGAGGGGTTTACCCGAGTTTTTCAAAGTAAGCCAGTAAGACAGTCCCGTGGCGGGGAGTCAGAACAACCCAGTCAGCCAAGCCTGATACCCTCCAACCTTTGCCTGCCAAGCCAGTTTTCCACCCTTGCTGTGCTCATCGTGAAAAAGTTACAAGTTATTCTGTGTGAAGGGTAAGATAAGCCAGCCAGCAACTAACCCAGGGGTCTACCCCAGTACTCAAGCAAGCCACGTGGGTACAGTCTTCCTCATCGCTTTGTGCTCAAGCTCCAAGCCATTCTGAGTGCTTTTTCATCCCCGTGGTGTTGTGGTATTCGTGGGTCTGTTTTTAAGCCAGTCGGCTTAGAAAATCTTCGTGCCAGTGAGGGTGTTCCCAGTGAGGCTTACGCCGTTCATCCCATGGGCCCCCATCTCCCATTACCACAGTCTGACAATATAAGCATTACCATCCAACAAGTGAGTTTACCTTATCCTACCGAACCCCACACGACAATGGAAGGATGCTTAGACCAATGGCTCACCCCCAGTCAGGTCCCCCCTCCACTTTTAAAGGGAAAGGAGCACGGCTTCTGACCCAGTAGCACCACCAGTCAAGTACAACTCCCACCATACCCACTCGTTTTATTTATCGAACCTATTTTTAAAACTACACAGCGTCTTACCCTTTTATGACGGTAACTCGGGAAAATTTTTTCCACTCAACCACATCTCTATTACCAAACCATTTCTTTCCTATACTCTTCCTGAATCTGAATTTTTCCAGCTTAAAACCATTGCTGCGAGTCCTGCCTAGGGTAAATATTTTAGCACGCTATTTATATCTCCTATATTTATTCCTATTTTACATTTATGCACCTCAATCATATCCACCCCTAATTCTACGCCTTTCTAGAGAGTGTAGAAATTTCTATAAAACGGATAACGTGCATTGTCCAGTCAAGCGCTTCTACAGTCAAAACCCACGTATGGTAGCAGCGATGGAATTTATGCAACATGAATTTTCATCCTGGTACTGCCTTACTCTTTTTAGCGATTGCATTACGAGTAATAGCAAAACTTACCTGTTGCTTTCTTAAGATTCTCCCTGCACTCCTCTTAAAGACACACTGTAAGGATCATAGACAATTTAGGGGAAGGAAACTAAACTTGATAATTAAACGCTTATCACATCTGTATAATGCGAAATGAGGGGTCCATCATAGAGCTGTTGTAGGAATACTTAGGGTGCTCTCTTTATATGGAATAACATCAGCCCATACGGTACAGCTCGGATTGATGTTAACTCTGAGCACCTCTACAAATCTGCGATTCGTGCGAGGTGGTCGGAGTGTTGCTCGCATGATGGCGTGTAGTACAGGGGTTTGGTTCGGCACTCACCAACAACAAAGATCTTACATTGTGACAATAATGAATTCTGACCCGTTTATCAGACAAGAGGGCACGTGAACAAGTGTGACCCTAGGATAATATAACCCTGTCATAGTTGTTTTGTTAGAAGGTTACAGGCTCACAGTATCGCGTCACGTTATCTATCATGACTCGCAGGTGTTTCTTACCTTTCTCAGAGGTCAAAAAATTCGTCAACAGGCCGACAGAAGATGAGACACATCAGGACTGAACTAGGACCCCTGACAGTGCCCTTGTGATGGAAGAAGACAACACATTTGAGCAAATTCTCAGCAATCTCTGTTGCCATCTTAGGTAAGAAGTATTCTTTCTTGCCCCGTCTGACACTGCGATCTTTACCTAAATGTGCTGCATCATAAATCAGCTTCAGGGCTGCTGGTACCAGAGACTGATCAGGAGCTAGTTGACGGCTCTATTAGGATCCCCCCAACCATCCACTCGGCACAGCACTCATAGTTGATGTCCCTCCCACTATGTGCACATTTCGCCCCACTACCTGAGCATGTTTCCTACTACATGCACATCTCACCCCATTACCCTTGAGCATCTTAACTGCCAACACATCTCACCCACCACCTACAGATCTCTCCCAGTTCGGGTGCATCTATAAAAGCAACATCTTACCCACTACCACCCCCTAACTCCCACACCTGTACTCTCTCCCATTACCTGTGCATCTCTCCCTTTTCTGTGCATCTCTCCACTACCTGTGCATTTCTCCAACTACCTGTTTTGATATTGGTGCATCACCCTTAAAATCAATTTTTGGTGACCTTCTAGACTCACGAAATCGTAATAAGAGGATCGCAAACAAATCCCCAGCTGTTCTGTGGGTTTTTCCTACTAGAAATTCAAACCCCAAACAGATTTCCCGCGTTTAGTCCACTGATTTTTTTATCTGTTTTAATGGAAGAATTCATGGAGTTAATTGGGATAAAACACTGATGGACAAGGAGACAAAAATCAGCATAATATTATCCTTTATTTACGATTAAAAATGGTATAGTGACGCCAGATGTGGAAAGACCTTATGTACATTCAGGACATTTATTGGGAAAAAAATATTTCGCCGCGAGTGGTTTCTTCAGTCCTAACTTAGAACTGAAAAGGCACTCGTGGCTAGAGTTTTCCCCCCAATGCCCTGAACTGCACATAAAATTTTCTTCCCTTTTTTTACAACGTTTCCCTAACACAGACGGAATTATTAAGTTATGTAGATAAATGATTCAAAGGGAAACCCACTGGATGAAAGAATTAAGACACTTGTGGTACACTTAGTTATTTTTTTATTGTGGAAGAGTTTCGCCATCCAGTTGCTTCCTCAGTCCAATACAGAAAAGAATCTATCTGGCGAGAAAGAACGTGAGTTTATGTAGGAAGCGTATGAAAGTCAGGTCAGGGAAAAACTGAATTTGACAATTTTGAAGAGGTTGATTTGAAAGGACCTGACTAGCGTGGGCCATATACCTGCGCTGTGTTCCTCCATCAGTATCGATAAGTAAGACACATGTGCAACAGTTACATAGCTTTATTCCGAAACGTTTCGCCTTCTAGTCTTCTTTACACGAATTTCAAAAGCAGCAGAAAGCTGAGGGACTGACCACCTCAAAACTACGTCCTTCCAGTGTGGCAGAAATTTTTACATCATCTTTACATCACTACCAAGCACACTTTACCCCAAAAAAACCCCACCACCCAAAAATCACCACCTCCTACAAAACTGTCACGGTGTTTCACAAAATCACCATCACCTGCCCACAAATATTACGAGTAGGTCATACCCGTTACATTTTATAACAGGATACCCTCTTTATTTTACAATATGCATGTTAAGGTTAATATTAATGCTGATATTGTATTATGTTTTGTTAGGTTTTTAATATTCTTTTTTCCATGTAGGGGGCCTTTTTTTAACCCGGTCATTTGTACTGGGGGTCTCCCTCATCAGGGCCCAAACCTACGTCGGCTTACCACCAGGGAAACCGGGTGGGTTCACCACCCTTGCTCTGAGTAGCTTTGTGTACGAATGGTAAAAAAACCGACAAGTAGAGTAAGACACAGTGCAACATCTGGGGATCTTTATTTAGCTTTCGCCCCTCCAGGGCTTTTTTCAATACAAATTCCCGGACATAACTTGAAAACAGTAAACTAGTACAGAAAAAAGGGTAAAACAGTCCCCAACCAGGATAGGTGCAACAACACCCCAGTCTGGGATTTCGAGCAGAAGAAAGAATCCTGGCGCTTATATAGTAACGTCAGGGGAAGCAGACGAGGGCAAATTCACTGGGGGGGGATTCCCCCCGGGAAGTAGGTTCCCCCCCAAAGAGATGGGGTTTGTTGGTTTGTAGATTTTCGTAATTGTGAAGGGTTTTGTACATGTCCTCAGAATTAAATTATGATGTTTTCGTGTCTGACAAAATTGGTACGAATGGTATATAAACCGACAAGAGAAGTAAGACCATTCAACACTGGGGACTTTTAAAATTTTAGACTTTTTGCCTCCATGGTTTATCAATACAAAATTTCCCGACAAACTTGAAGACTAGAACATGTACAGAAGAGGGAACAGCCCTCAACCAGGAGAGGGGCAACGCACCATAAGCGGGGATTTTGAAGCAAAGAAAAAAATCCGGCGCTTATATAGTAACGTCAGGGGAAGCAACGAGGGGAAAAATTACTGGGGCGGGGTTCCCCCCGGGAAGTAGGCCTTCCCCAAAAAAAATGGGTTAGTTGAGTAAGTAGTTGTCGTAAATTTGGAAGGGTTTTGTACTTCCTCAGAATTAAATTCCCTGATTTTGCAGTGTCTGACAATTGTGTACGAATGGAATAATACCGACAAGATGAGAGTAAGACACATGTGCAACATCTGGGTATCTTTATTGTAGACGTTTCCCCCATCCAGTGGCTTTTATCAATACAAATTCCCGGACATAACTTGAAGACAGTAGAACTATGTACAGAAGATGAGGTAATCAGTCCCTCAACCAGGAGTAGGTGCGAACAGCACCATAGTCGTGGAGATTCCCGAAGCAGAAGAAAGAATCCTGGCGCTTATAAAGTAAAAGTCAGGTGAAGCAGACGAGGGGAAATTCACTGGGGGGCGGATTCCCAGTGGAAAATAGGTCCTTCCCAAAGAGATGGGTTAGTTGTAGTAGTAGTAGTTGTCGTAATTGTGAAGGTTATGTACATGTCCTCAGAATTAAGATTCCATGATGTTGCAGTGTCTGACAAGTTGTGTACGAATGGTAAATATAATACCGACAAGATTGAGAGTAAGACACATGTGCAACATCTGGGTATCTTTATTGTAGACGTTCGCCATCCAGTGGCTTTATCAATACATAATCCAGGACATAACTTGAAGACAGTACGAACTATGTACAGAAGAGAGGTAATCAGTCCCTCAACCTAGAGTAGGTGCGAACAGCACCATAGTCGTGGAGATTCTGAAGCAGAAGAAAGAATCCTGCGCTTATATAGTAACGTCAGGTGAAGCAGACGAGGGCAAATTCACTGGTGGGCGGATTCCCCAGTGGAAGTAGGTCCTTCCCAAAGAGATGGGTTAGTTGTAGTAGTAGTAGTTGTCGTAATTTGTGATAGGTTATTACATGTCCTCAGAATTAAGATTCCATGAGTTGCAGTGTCTGACATTGTACACGAACTGTTTATACCCAGCAAATCAATGGAATCTAATTTGAGGACATGTACATAACCTTCACAATTTAGACACTTCTACTACTACAACTACCATCTCTTTGGGAAGGACCTACTTCCATGGGGAATCCCCACCATTGAATTGCCCTCGTCGCTTCACCTGACGATACTATTAGCGCCAGGATTACTTTCTTCGCTTCGAATCTCCAGACTAGGTGCTGTTCGCACCTACTCTAGTTGAGGGATGATACCTCATCTTCTGTACATAGTTCACTGCCACAGTATGTCCTGGAATTTGTATGATAAAGCCACGGATGGCGAAACGTCTACAATAAAGATCCAGATGTTGCACATGTGTCTTCTCATCTTGTCGTATTATATACCATGTCGTACACAACTGTCAGACACTGAGACATCATGGAATCTTAATGTCTGAGGACATGTACATAACTTCACAATTACGACACACTACACTACTACACTAACCCATCTCTTTGGGAAGGACCTACTTCCACTGGGAATCCCGCCCACCAGTGAATTTGCCCTCGTCTGCTTCACCTGACGTTACTATATAAGCGCCAGGATTCTTTCTTCTGCTTCAGAATCTCCACGACTATGGTGCTGTTCGCACCTACTCCTAGGTTGAGGGACTGATTACCTCATCTTCTGTACATAGTTCTACGTCTTCAAGTTATGTCCTGGAATTTGTATTGATAAAGCCACTGGATGGCGAAACGTCTACAATAAAGATACCCAGATGTGCACATGGTCTTACTCTCATCTTGTCGGTATTATATACCATTCGTACACAACTTGTCAGACACTGCAAACATCATGGAATCTTAATTCTGAGGACATGTACTAACCTTCACAATTACGACAACTACTACTACTACAACTAACCCATCTCTTTGGGAAGGACCTACTTCCCACTGGGGAACCCCCCCCCCACCAGTGAATTTGCCCTCGTCTGCTTCACCTGACGTTACTATATAGCGCCAGGATTCTTTCTTCTGCTTCAGAATCTCCACGACTATGTGCTGTTCGCACCTACTCCTAGGTGAGGGACTGATTACCTCATCTTCTGTACATAGTTCTACTGTCTTCAAGTTATGTCCTGGAATTTGTATTGATAAAGCCACTGGATGGCGAAACGTCTACAATAAAGATACCCAGATGTTGCACATGTGTCTTACTCTCATCTTGTCGGTATTATATACCATTCGTACACAACTTGTCAGACACTGCAACATCATGGAATCTTAATTCCTGAGGACATGTACATAACCTTCACAATTACGACAACTACTACTACTACAACTAACCCATCTCTTTGGGAAGGACCTACTTCCACTGGGGAATCCCGCCCACCAGTGAATTTGCCCTCGTCTGCTTCACCTGACGTTTACTAATATAAGCGCCAGGATCTTTCTTCTGCTTCAGATCTCCACGACTATGGTGCTGTTCGCACCTACTCCTAGGTTGAGGGACTGATTACCTCATCTTCTGTACATAGTTCTACTGTCTTCAAGTTATGTCCTGGAATTTGTATTGATAAAGCCACTGGATGGCGAAACGTCTACAATAAAGATACCCAGATGTTGCACATGTGTCCTTACTCTCATCTTGTCGGTATTTATACCATTCGTACACAACTTGTCAGACACTGCAACATCATGGAATCTTAATTCTGAGGACATGTACATAACCTTCACAATTACGACAACTACTACTACTACAACTAACCCATCTCTTTGGGAAGGACCTACTTCCACTGGGGAATCCCGCCCACAGTGAATTTGCCCTCGTCTGCTTCACCTGACGTTACTATATAAGCGCCAGGATTCTTTCTTCTGCTTCAGAATCTCCACGACTATGGTGCTGTTCGCACCTACTCCTAGGTTGAGGGACTGATTACCTCATCTTCTGTACATAGTTCTACTGTCTTCAAGTTATGTCCTGGAATTTGTATTGATAAAGCCACTGGATGGCGAAACGTCTACAATAAAGATACCCAGATGTTGCACATGTGTCTTACTCTCATCTTGTCGGTATTAATACCATTCGTACACAACTTGTCAGACACTGCAACATCATGGAATCTTAATTCTGAGGACATGTACATAACCTTCACAATTACGACAACTACTACTACTACAACTAACCCATCTCTTTGGGAAGGACCTACTTCCACTGGGGAATCCCGCCCACCAGTGAATTTGCCCTCGTCTGCTTCACCTGACGTTACTATATAAGCGCCAGGATTCTTTCTTCTGCTTCAGAATCTCCACGACTATGGTGCTGTTCGCACCTACTCCTAGGTTGAGGGACTGATTACCTCATCTTCTGTACATAGTTCTACTGTCTTCAAGTTATGTCCTGGAATTTGTATTGATAAAGCCACTGGATGGCGAAACGTCTACAATAAAGATACCCAGATGTTGCACATGTGTCTTACTCTCATCTGAGTAGCTTTACAGCACTTGCTGAGAGTAGGTCCTTCACTCACTCTGACTAGCACTCCCACTTCTAGTCCGGGCTTGCATAGCCAAGGGAGCATACCTCACTCAGTTATTCATTGACCTCTCATAAGAGACATGTCAAGTTCTCGAGACATGTCAAGTACTCGATTCCCTTTCTTAAACTTGTCACTTTCGAGTTATTTATTCTGTAGCGAATTAATCTTTCAGTTGACTGAACAAACCTTGTTGGCCTTGTGGGTTGATTTGTGGTCTATGCTATTCTAAGTCATGCTGGATGGTAATGAGACTAAGTCCGTCACTTACGAGTTCTGGTATACTCTGAATTGATAGTTCAGATAAGTCTTTATAACCATTATAAGTTACTTTGTGGTTAAGTCTTAATAACTATTATAGGTGCATATTGTTGGTTAACTTAGTACAAAGCTCGACCTCAAGAGGTTCATTTATTCATATCAATGTACTGGTACGTACCAAGAGAAATGTAAGAGTTAAACTCCTTATTTCATGTTAATCCTAACATTATATCACACATTAAGCTAAAACTCTACTAGTAAAGATTCTAAGTTTTAGTTTTGTTTCGTAATCCTGAATTCTTATTGAAAGTTATTGTTACAAAACCGTAAACAGGCTATATGTTCAACAAGAATGTTACCTTAACATTCTACCATACCATTGGAGAAGGTTAAGAAGACCAGTTTTGTAACACAAAACCACCATCACCTGCCACAAAACCACCATCACCTGCCACAAAACCACCATCACCTGCCACAAAACCACCATCACCTGCCACAAAACCACCATCACCTGCCACAAAACCACCATCACCTGAAACAAAACTACCATCACCTGCCACAAAACCACCATCACCTGCCACAAAACCACCATCACCTGCCACAAAACCACCATCACCTGCCACAAAACCACCATCACCTGCCACAAAACCATCACCTGCCACAAAACCACCATCACCTGCCACAAAACCACCATCACCTGCCACAAAACCACCATCACCTGCCACAAAACCACCATCACCTGCCACAAAACCACCATCACCTGCCACAAAACCACCATCACCTGCCACAAAACCACCATCACCTGCCACAAACCACCATCACCTGCCACAAAACCACAACTTCCAACTAACAGCATCATGAAGCTTGCACCCACACAATAGGTACAGCTAAACCGTCAAGCCGCGCCACGTAAGCCATGCAGGGTGTTGCAAGTTAGGTTTTTCTCGTTGCAGAGCTTGTGGCATCAGCTAGTGCAATACACACGAACCACTGGAATATAGTCGCCACTCACCCCATCCACTTACTGAGCAGGCTTTTCCCTCCACCTGTCGTTCCCCCTGACAATTTAAAATGTTTTACAAACCTTTCCCCTAACGTTATTAATATTTATATTATTTTTTGTTTAAACTTTCTTAATTTTTTGTCTATACTTTTTAATTCATGGAGGTGCTTTTGGAGATATATACGCTAATTTCTGAAAATAATCGATTTAATATTATCTCCCCAACCCAAGTATTTTTGTCATTTTTTCCAGGAATCACACATCAACAGAATCATTTTTTCCATAGATATATTATCTTCAAAAATGTTTTTGTACAATTTCATAATGCATTATCCACATTGCCCGACTCAGACGCATTAAAATGCCTACTAAAAAATAAAGGAATAAACCGCTTCAGAATACGAGATGCATGTTGTATATATAACACATGGATGTGGTCATCCATCCAGACATAGATCAGACTAGTCTGACTTCACCCACAAGACTCCAAGTGATCTTCATAAGTTATTCCTTATCTTCTAACCATCATGTTCTCAACGTTTTATACCATCAACTGAGTATTACTTAGTGAAGAAGTTTTAAGTATGGCAATGAAGTACTTCTTTCATTATTTGTGAACTTTACGTCTATCTATAAAACACTGAATATCGGTAAGCAAAATTTGAAAAAAAAAATGAGAATGATATTAGTGAGGAAAGCCGTTATTTAGATTACATACAAATTCATGGGAGTTTAGGTTGTGTGTCAGCAAAAGCTGCTAACGACAAAATAACTTACACAATCCCGTGTAGTCACTCTGAATAAAAATGCGTAGAAGAAACAGGCAGGAATTTGGGAGTTAAGGTTGTGTGTTATAAAGAAATATTTGAAGTACAATGCTAGTTAAACATCTACGAAACATACCTAGTGCGTGGAAGAGAAGAAATGTGTGTTAGAGTGGAGGAGTGACTTTTTCATTTGAGATAGGTTAATGCCTGCTGCTCTAAGCATCTCATCATGTACTCCACAGTATTTTATTACAATTACTATTCTTGAATGAGTCATACATTACCCTCTTCAGTCTTATGCAACTCATCATTTTCTGTATGATTCGCATTGATAAGAAAGAATACTAAATTTGATTAGAATTGTTGTCTCGCAGTAAAATTGATCGAGTCCTTTCGAAAATTAGCTAATCCATAATACCCAGTGTAATAACCTATCCATACTATAATTTCAAAAATGATGGGCTCTCTAATAGTTTCTTCAGTAATTATTTATTTCAGAAACTGTCGCTACGATATTATGTGCAATCTTTCTTAATACATTTTTTTTGTTAAGCAACCCCAATTACACCTTTCCTAATTAAACTTACTCTCTCCTGTCCATTCTATAATCCTACGAAAGCTCTCTCAGTAAGATATATTTGATAATGATTCCACTAAATTATGTTCACACCGCCAAGAAATATGTAACTCTCGCTATCAACAGTGTAACAAACAACTCAGCAAAAGCTGCTAACGACACAATAACTTACACAATCCCGTGTAGTCACTCTGAATAAAAATGCGTAGAAGAAACAGGCAGGAATTTGTGCACCAGGGTTAAATAAAGCAAAAATGAGTGCAACACAAGCTTGTTTCACAGGGACACAGAACGACAGTTGATGGATTGGTTTCGATCACAAATAGTCTTCAAAAAACTTAATATGTACAGACACTGTTGTGTGGAATCTTCTCACATTAGCTTAACAAATATAGCCACACAAAACAAAAACAAATGAGTATCTCTAGACGCGGAACATTGTTTTTAACACATAGGCCGTTTTCCAAGGCAGGGTGAGCTGAAAAGAGAAAAAAACTTTCATCGTTCACTATCACTGTCTTGCCAGAGGCGTGCTGATACTATATGATAATTAAATAAGCTTTACCCATCCACCATCACATAGAGCAGCCAGGGTGTCTTGCTGTGCCATGCATATACCATAATATCTTTCAGTATTTATGGGAAATTAGTGGCTACCTTTGATTTCTTAAATTCCTCGATGTGGTGCTCACTGTATTATTCGACACACCTCAGAATTTTAATGTCAACCAATAACAATTATATATAAATTAATATCGTTTATCTATTTTTCTAGGATGGTAATATTCCCAGAAAGTCTGGGAGCGGCTAGGTTCACGGGGTCGACTTCTTTATTTTTCAACCGATTACGTTCATTTTTGGTGTACTATTAGAAGCTTATATAAAACCTCCTGTGCTGAAGTTTCAATCATATTGGCCAAAAAGTAAATGAAATATGCAAAATTTACGAAAAATGCATTTGGCAGGGGAGTCCTACTCAGTGGTACTTGGAAAAGTGGTTTTGACACTTGCTGCTGATAGAACACCTCTAATTCCATCACTGTAAGTGTACCAATTCTAAAATAAACCTTATCTTCATGCTAAAAAAAAAATAAGTTTCATAACTTTTTTGTCATATTGGAAGATGTCGGTCTTGTTGCCCACATAAATCTAAAAATATTTGGGATAGTTCAGAAAGGTACACTCTACCTTGTAAAGCAATCATTCTCCTATGTTTGTTGTGAAAATCAAGTCAATTCAATCATAAATAAAGGTGATCTTCCCCTAAATAGGTAAATAACTTACTTTCGAGATATAGGCCGAAGCGCGCGGCACCCCCGCTGCCCGGGAAATATTTTTTTTCCCCGAAAAATTCGCCTTATTTTACACTTTTTCCGCGGCCTACGAGTGTTTATTACAGTTAACCATTGTAAATCCGTTTTCTCTCATCACTGATGAGAGAGGGCGGACCCTCTCTTCACCTTCAGGGGAAATATCGATAGAAATTTTCTCCTCGGAGCATCATATCATGCTATATATTATTTTTTAAGGTGTACTTTTTATGTTTATATGCTATTATTATATTGCATTATATCATAATAGATCAATTGTGATAGATAAATAACCCTTATAATTGATATTAGCGTGGGTATGGAATATTTTGTTGGCTGGAGGTGTCGGCCATTTTGGGTACTATACCCAGGGTACGTGATTGGTTACTTGATCATATTAGCTCCGCCCACTCTGGCATGATCTCAGATGGTGAATTTGTATTATATTAGACATAAAGATATAAGAAAACGATAAAAATAACACGGGGAAAAACGTAAACAAAGCCGAGTCAGCGCTTCTTACGCAATATGACGCGTCAGCACTGTCACCATGCCTGTTATAAATGGCTGTAATTCCTTTTAGAAACATCGTACAAGGATAATAATTATACCAGAGTGTAGCCAGAAAGTTCAGCTATTTTTTGGTAACAATAACTCCATTTTCATATTTTTTCGAATTTTTTTTTGCTCCGCGCGCGTGAACCTGGCCGCTCCCTAATGACCCTGAAAGTTACGTCAAATATAATATTATATTGTGGTTATTATCATGCAGCTGTTGACAAAAATTAAGTTATCGTCATGATTATTTCCGATGATAAACTCTGTTAATGATGCATTTATAATAAGCATAAAATTCAGCTTTCCCTACCACGTTATAAGCCAAATAATTAAAATTAATTGTACAACTAGTTCAAACAAAGCACCTCATCAGATTCCTATATAAATATATTTTTTCCTATATAAAGATATAGTTTGTGTGGATAGGTAGTGCTTGGTCTATGAATGGTGTTTATATTATTAGTTTAACCAAACTAACGAAGACTTTATCGAATAAGAAACCTTAACACTTTCCAACACAAAGTAATTAATTCTTGAAGTGATCTTATTATATCAAGCATAAATTAATAATTTCTTTAAGATTGTCTAAACGATTATTTAAGGGAATTTTTTTTATTAAATCCCGACACGAAATTCTTAAGGAGAAAGTGAGCTGATATCCATATCAACAAACAGCGAGTTATATTATTTTTTCATGATGATTACTTGAGCAATAACTTACTTGTTAGCTTCTTTGAATCTGTATTAATACTTAAAAGTGTTAATATAAAACTTAAATGTTGTTTGATTTTCATTCAGTAATAACCGAGTTTCATTTTATGTAGCGTAATGTAATACTTAAGAATGTAACCCAGCTTAATCCTGTGAGAATTATTTTACTACACAGCGAAGGTACCAGCAATTTTTTCTGAAAGACATCGTTTTCATAATAGCTGAGAAAACAAAGAAAAAATTTTCCTGAAGATGTTGTAACAGACATTGTCCAGACCGTAGATCTGTTCTTTAAGACAATGGATAATGTTTCCGAACACATCAAAGCCCAGCTCAGAGGAGATTCAATTTGTAAGAATACTTTTATCAGTCCTCAGCAGATCAAAGCAAAATAATATACAAAAACTCGAATATCAACTGTTTCATCTCTTTCTCTTGCAACAGGAAGATAAAGTACCACAGAATTTTACCCGAAACAGTAGAGGACTACCAACACAGAAGTGAGAGAAATGACAACGAACTAAACAGCTACAATTTCAAGATTCCTGTTCCTGGTGACATAGTGTAGTGTGTGCCCTTGTAGAAGTGATCAATAAATTTGTAATTAGACGTCTTGGAAAATAAACACAATTGTAGCGTAATGCGATCCTATATTGACTACGTTTCGCCCATACAGTTTGTGACTTGATAAAGTCCAATGTGTGGGTGAAACGTTGTTAATAAATTATCGAATTATACTGTATTTGTGGTTATTTTTCCAGCATGCCGGTATTTTGTGCCATTTTTCTCCAATTACACACCTTATGCATGAGTTATATGTATGGTTGTATATATATGTATAGGCTTATTTAATGGTATTTTGAACGGTGTGTTAATTCATCTTTTTATAGCTAATTAGTGTTTTCTTTGCGTATTTATTAGTAGACCCAGAGTGAACAACGACCATTCCCGTAGTAGACATAATGAGGGAAGACAAAATATGGGTTAATAAAATAAAAGATCAAAGAGTACCACCGCTACCATCACATTACCACCACTACCATCATACTACCACCACTACCATCATACTACCACCACTACCATCATACTACCACCACTACCATCACACTACCATCACACTACCATCACACTACCATCACACTACCACCACTACCATCACACTACCATCACACTACCACCACACTACCACCACTACCATCAAACTACCACCAGACTAATTGACATTAGTACAAATCTCATAGATTTGGAAAAAGAAATAGATAACATGCCCATTCATTCAGTATCTGGATCGGATTCATGAAATGCCCCGTTTATAAAAGTTGTAGTAGATCACTAGCTAAAAATTATAGACCAGTAGTTCTAACTTCTCGCATCATAAAAAATCTTCGAAAGAGTGATGAGACGGCAGATTACAAATTTCATGGACCAGCACAACCAGCATAACCTGAATCAGAATGATTTTAAAGCAGGACGATCATGCCTGTCACAGCTGCCGAACCATTATGACAGAATTACAGAGGTGTTCTAAGACGACCAAAACGAAGATGTGATTTTCACAGATTTTGCAAAGGCTTTTGACAAATGCGATAATGAGGTGATAGCGCAAAATGAGGGCCATGGGCATTACGGGAAGGTAGGCAGATGGATTTTCGGGTTCCTAACACACACAACTCAGAACGCAGTAAACAAAGCAAGATTCAGCATCAGTGAGATAAAAAGCTCTGTTCCCCAAGATATTGTCCTCGCACCTCTGCTGTTTCTCATCTTCATAACTAATTTAGATGAAAACATCCGTCACACTTTTGTATCATCATTTGCAGATGACACCAAAATAAGCATGACAGTCGTAGTGACTGTCATGCAAGGTTTTCCAGTGGACAGTGAAGAACATGACGTTCAATGGTGGTAAGTTTCAGCTGCTTAGGTATGGAAAGGACGAACTCAAAAGGAACACTATATACAAAACACAAGAGGGTCTACCTGGAGTCTACCTGGAGGGCATTCCGGGGATCAACGGCCTCCCCGGCCCGGTCCACGACCAGGCCTCCCGGTGGATCAGGGCCTGATCAACGAGGATGTTGCCGCTGGCCGCACGTAGTCCAACGTACGAACAACAGCCCGGCTGATCCGGCAGTGACTTTAAGTATCTGTTCAGCTCCCTCTTGAAGACACCCAGGGGTCTATTGGTAATGCCCCTTATGGCTGGTGGGAGGCTTTTGAATAGTCTTGGGCCCCGGATACTTATTGTGTTTTCTCTCAGTGTACCAGTGGCGCCCCTACTTTTCACTGGGGGTATGTTGCACCACCTGCCAAGTCTTTTGCTTTCGTAGGGAGTGATTCCTGTGTGCAGATTAAGTCCCTCTACAATCTTCCAGGTGTAATTATGATATATATCTCTCGCCTGGGTTCCAGTGAGTACAAGTCAAGTGCTTCCAGGTGTTCCCAGTAATTAAAGTGCTTGATGGAACTATACGCGCAGTAAAGGTTCTCTATACATTATCTAGATCTGTAATTTTACCTGCCTTGAATGAGGATGTTAATATACAGCAGTATTCCAGCCTAGAGAGAACAAATGATTTAAAAAGGATCATCACTAGCATAGCATCTCTTGTCTTGAATGTTCTCATTATCCATCCTATCAGTTTCCTCGCAGATATGATAGTGGCATTGTTGTGGTCCTTGAAGGTGAGATCTTCGGACATTACCACATCCAGGTCCTTTACATTACTTTTCCGCTCAGTCGTGTGATTAGAGTTTGTAATATACTCAGTCTTAGCTATTATGTACTCTAGTTTTCCATAACGGAGTAGTTGGAATTTGTTTTCATTGAACATCATATTGTTCTCCGTTGTCCATTGGAAAACTTGGCTTATATCATCTAGATTTGCCGTGTCCTCATTGGATGACACTCTCATGCAAAGGGTCACCAAATAGAACGAAAGGAACACGTAAAAGACTTGAGAATAATTGTCAGCTGACTTATCTTTTAAATAACATGATAAGACAAAGATCACGACAGCCAGGAGGATGATGGGGTGGGTATCGAGAACTTTCAAAACAAGGGAAATAATGCCAGTGGTAACACTCTTCAAATCACTAGTGCTCCCTTCATTTAGAATATTGCTCAGTGCTAACGGCTCTTTCAAAGCAGGAGAAATATCAGAGCTGGAACAAATACAGACATCGTTTACGGCTCAGATTGATCCAGTAAAGCACCTAAATTACTGGGAACGCCTTCAAGTCTTGAACATGTACTCACTGAAGCAGAGGAGAGAGATACATATTAATATATAAATGGAAAGTACTCGAGGGCCTGGTTCCGAATCTGCACATTGCCATAACAGCATACTGTAGTGAGAGATATGGGAGGAAGTGCAAAAATAAACAGAGTGAGGAACAGGGATGAGGTGGGGACAAAACGGGAAAACTGTATCAACGTCCGGGGACCAGACAATTCAACATCTTACCAGAAGATATCAGAAACACGGCTGAAACAAGTCTAGAAGCCTTCAAGAGGAAACTGGACAAGTATCTTCACCAGGTGCCAGATCAACCAGGCTGTGATAGATATGTGGGGCAGCGGGCCTCCAGGAGCAACAGCCTGGCTGACTAGCCAAGCACCAGACGAGCCTGGTCCATGACCAGGCTCGGAGAATAATGAAACTCCCGAAAACCCTTTAAAAGGGGAAAAGTAAGGTAAACCCCCATCAGTCACCACCCCAAAATACAACCCCCCCAACCC
>NC_069497.1:13693238-13728238 GCF_026875155.1 Cherax quadricarinatus | reverse complement strand
ATGTGAAATAATGAGGATTAAATAACCCAAATTTAGTTGGTACCAATTAATACTTAAATCATTATAATACAGATTACATTAAGATAAATTAGACATATGTGCAATTTTTGCGTATCTTTTTTGAGGAAACGTTTCGCCACACAGGGGTTTCATAGTCCAAACAAAGGAGAAACGGAAGAACATGAGGAGAATGAGGAAATCAGCCCCTCAACCTTGGGGATGATTCCCCTCTGAATCATCCCTAATGGGGTGAAAAGGGTTTCAGAGAACGTGTGGGTTTTCCTAAACCCATTAACAACAACCCCTTCAACACGCAATTTCTTGAGCCCTTAAATATTTGGGGAAAATTCTTCGCTTGCCAACCCCGGGGTCGCCTATTTCCACACTGAACATAGTGAACCCCCTCGTGCTGCACCCTCTTGAGGGTTAAAACGCCTTGGCACATATGCCGTTTCTTTTCAAGTTTTGAGGGACTGCCCACTCGATAAAGGGGTTGAGGGACTGATTCCCTCTTCTCCTGTTCACTTTTCCTTTGTATGGACTATAAGTACTGTGTGGGAAACGTTTCCTCAATAAAGCCCCAAGAGTGCACATATGTTTAATTTATAAAAGTGTGGGGTTCTCGAACCATTCATCTACACAGATTACATTAATTTGAATTTTTACCCAAAACTTCATCTAACTTTTATTTAGCATAAATAATTCGTTTGGGAAAGTCTAAAAAAGAATGTTAAATAAAGGGTTCTGCGGGGGGACATTATGTTGTGGGGGCTTTTGACCCAAGCAGCGGGATCTTCTTTCCTTCCTAGGGTAAAACCATTATCTTCCACCCCAAAGGGGTTTTAAATTTTTGACGGGATTAAGGGTTTCTCGTAAATAAAAAATGACAGGGGAAAAATGAGGGTCCCCCCTAAAGGGAAGGAAAAGCCGCGTCCTCTTTGTTTTTGGTGATCCATGAGGTTCTCGGGTGGTCAGGGTTGGTCCCACCAGCTTCACCCCCAAAACCCCTCTCCACCGTCAACACTGCATTCTGTTTTCATCTTTTGTCAGTGTTTTGATGTCTTTTAGGGTTTGTTGCTGCTTTTAAATGAAAATACTGTGTTGCTCGGCTGTGTTATTGCAGCTGTTTTTATTGTTTTTTTCGATGTGACTGCTTTTTGTTACTCCCGCTTCTATTGGTCCTTGCTTCGCTGTGCAGTTGGTGTTGCTTTTGTTATTGCAAATGATGCTGATGTTGTTGCAGAGTTTATGTTCTGTTTAACTTCTTTAAAGTTCTAGTCAAACAGCTGATGTTTCAGTTGTTTTTAGTTTTTCTGTTGTTGATTATTTAATTTTATTATTGCTTCTGCTGTTGCTGATTAAAGAAAATAACTATAAATTTGTTTAATTATTTTATATTAATCTTTCTCACCCCAAAAATTTGGGAAAGTTAAATTGCCTATTTTTTTAAAAAATGGAAGAAAACTAACACAAAAAATTAAAAACTTTGGCAAAATATAGTTTTTCCTAAGCGAAAAATATTGCATTTTCCCGGAGCAAATGGCTGAAACTCTACGTGCCTGAAAAAGCACTTTTAAAAAAATATGGAGCGAAAGAAACAAGTTACAGGAAAAACAATACAAATTAACGTAGCCTAAAAAACGAAAAATAATAAATTACCCCCTGAAGCAGTTATGCTTTTTTTGAACTTATGTTGTTTTTTGAAGAAATACCTGAAGTAGGTTTTAAAAATTGCTTTCAAATGAGCTGATGTAGGAAACCTTTTTAGCTTGTCAAAAATTAGGAATATTTAACCTGAAAAATAGCTTGTTTAAAAAGCTAGGATCCTTAATCTTGTCAAACTCTGTGTAAAAAAAAAAAAAAACTCCGATGAAGCAACAACAAAAAGTACTGTAAGAAATGCAAAAAAAGAAAAAATCGAATGTGACTTAAGACTTAATAGTCGGTTTAAGTTTTATTAATAGCACGAGGGATTTATGTTGAATTTATTTGTAAAACCGCTAAAAAAATCTTCACTCCATATTTATATCCTTTTTATGATGAAAGTAATGATTACATACTCGGTAAATTTTTTTTTCAACATACAGATGCAGTTATTACTAGAATAATATGGGGAAAATTTAAAAGGCTCAGCTCTACCCTTGATTGGTGTTCAGGGTGATACAGAGTTGGAGAAGGCGTTACGGGTGGACGGGAACGTTGAGGAATTTTGGTACTTCGCATTCTTGCCCAGTGGTTGGAAAAAGGGTTTAGAAGATATCCTTGTCCAAAAATTCCATGTAGTTGTTTTTGAACAAGTATCTTACTTTAATGATGTAGATTGCTGAAATTGATTATTAAGAGACAGGGAAAACCAGGGATATTTTCTGTTCCCGAGACGTGTAATAGAAGAGATGAGCAACTTTTAAAAGTATATCCCAAGCTAGATAAAAATAAATCGGAAAGAAAATTTTTATAAAACTCATTGAATATAATGTGTGACAATTTTGTAAAAAGGGGGACGCACGGTGTTTTTTTTCCCCCCTTTTTCTTAATTATTTTTTGTACAGTTATGAATTTTAATTAATTATGTTTTCACTTATTAACTAAGAACTTCACCTTAGTTTCCGAGCGTGATAAATAGATTTTTTTAAGGCCTAAAATTCAGATCAGAAAGTTTTTATATTTTAATTTTTTTAAATAAAACACAAATATTATTGTAAAATCTTTGAGACAGAGATCTGATTAAAAATTTTAAATTAGTTTCTCGATTTTCCGTTTCGAGCCCAAAAGGGAGTGAATATATCTGAGACAGACAACAAGAAAGATAGGGAAACACATAGACCAAAGAATACATAGAAAAAACACTGGAAAGATAAAAAAAGAAACTACAGAGCGAGGGGATATCTCAGGCCGATTTCCCTTAAACCTTTTCAAAGGGACATTCCCTTAGCTTGGAACTGCCTTTGCAAAAATCAGCACTTTCTCTATTTCTTGACTTGCTTGAAGGTGTGGGTTCCAAATGGTCTGATCTCCAGTATGGGGGTTAGTACGGGGTGTACATTATTATTTTATAATCAAGGGGGAAGCCTAAACCGGAGGATTATACGCCCCTGGGGGGGGGGGATGTGGAAGGCTTCGGGCAAATTTGGGGGAATGGAGCACAGATCCAACCCCCTAAATAAGAGCCCTCACCAACATAAAGGGAAAACCTTCCTTGGGGGGACAGGGTGTACGAGTCTTGAAGTTTCCCTTTACTGAGGTCCCGGAACGCAAATTGCCAGTTTCCCAGGGCACATTGCTGCAGCAGTTATCTGGATGATGTGCCTCAGGAGTTGCTTAGTATTTACTCCCCCCAAAGACCCTTTTCATTGTTTGACTTTAAAATCTTTGGCCACCAGCCTATACTCTGTCTGCGGTTATTTTCCCCTTCCCTCGATTTTCAGGGCTTTGCATTTGGGGGGGGGGAAAACGAGGACCCAGTTGCGGGCCCAGGTTCCAGCCTTCTCAAGCCCTTTTTGGGAGTCATCCCTGTTCCTCACCGATTTAATTTCCTCATTAGCTTCACATCATATGCATACATGACATTCTGGTCTATTCCTTCCGTCATGCATTTCAATAACCCCAAATAGATGTCCGGACTACCCCCGTGTTGTGTGTGTGTGTGTGGTGTGTGTGTGTGTGTGTGTGTTGTGTGTGGAGAGAGAGAGAGGAGAGGGAAGTGGTTGGGGGGGGGTGGGTAGGTGAAAAAGGATAGAGGATTGATGGGTGGATGGGGGATGGATGGATTGTGGGAAGATTAAATGAAAAGATGGGTGGATGGATTAATTTTGGTGGGTGGATGGATTGATGAGGGAGGGGTTGAGGATGGATGGAAAGTAGGTGGATGGGGTTTGGGGTGTGATTTAGCGTTCATAATTTAGCTTCGTATTCTCTGTTGGGCTATACTCAGATTCAGTTTTAAACAAAACGATTCAAGGTGGTCATGTGGGAAAAAGCTTATTCTCCTTTCCCTCTCCACACGCAGTGCATAATACTCGGGGAAAAACATAAACACACGAAAGCAACACACACACACACACCAAACACACACAAACACACACACACACACAACAACAACACACACACACACACCCCCACATACCGCACATACAGCGCGCACACCACACACAGCACCCCAAAACCCCACACACACATACACACACACACACACACCCACACACACAACCACACACATAACCACACACACAACCGGAAACCGGAAGGTGAAGGGATTAATGCGAGCTGAAAAAGAACGTAAAAAAAAAAACAATTTTGGAAGGAAAAAATTACAAAAGGAAGGAGGCGGTTTCCCTTTTCCATACTCGGGAGGCTAAGAGACGACAAATGATGAGATATTGGCAGTGGATGAAAGGGAAATTCGTAAATCATTAAACAACAGGTGGGAAATTTTTTTGAATTGGTTGAAGGTTGTTTTGGAAAGGGAAATCACTTTGGGAAAAGAGGGGTGACAATCTTTGTTATGAAAAAAGGAAAGGGCAAAGTGCCCCCCCGGCTGCAAGTTTTCCCCTTTAAAAAGGAAAACGTAGGGGATGAATTGTCCCAAGCTTTGCCTGGGCACACATCAGGCCGGGGTGTGCTAAATAAACCAAACTGGAAAAAATTAAGTGAAACTTTTAGGGGAAAATCAGCTAGGAGGCCCTCACGACCCTATAACGGTATATGCCAGACCGGTTGGTAGTATGTAGAGCAGTAGGAGCTCGAATTTGATAAAGCATTTAAAAAAGCTAAAAAAAAGTGAAATATTTGCATTTGATTATTTGGGTTTTAACTTTTGAGGAGAGGTAGAAGATCTAAAAACACGTATTGTAAAAAAGGACCATTGGGGACGTAATTACGAAAATACAAAATACTGGAGGCATTAATGAGGGGGGACAGGGGGGAGTGTTTGGGACGAGAGGGGTGTTTAAAAAATGCCCTTTTAAACCCTTTCAGCAGTCAGGAAGTGCAATAATTAGACGGCAAAGTGGTAGGAAGAATCCAGTCATAGCTTTAAAATATATGTCAGGCCCAACAGCCCGGGGAGAGGAACCCTAAAACCCCAAATAGGTGAGTGTACACACACACACACCAAAACACAACACACACACACCCAACACACACAAACCCCACAAAAAAATGGAAGGAACTGATATAAAAAAGATCTACTCATGACCCTTGTAAACAAATGACATTATAGAAATTAAAATAAATGAAAATATTTTTTGGATGGGCGTCTATCACAACACACAAACTGCAAAATAGCACTATTAATCACAGAGTGTGATCCCCCACCACTCTTGCTGCATATAGAAAATTTAATCACAGAGTGCGACCCATCCCACTCTTGTGCTATAACAATTATTAATCACAGACCCAGTAGTGATGAAGAAAACCTACAAAATTGGTCTCAGATTTGGTTGCACCCGTCACCAATAATGATGTCCGTTGTACCAGTACACTTCGGGAAAGAACGTTTCAACGAATACACCAACTCTACGGCCGGTAGCTTTCACAGACTTTCACCTGTTTGAGGGAAAAATGGCCGGTTATTTTGTGGCAATTTCGTTGTGTGGGGGGTTTATGATGCCCTACCCCCCTTTTTCCCTTTGGGTGAGGAGAGCTGGGTAGTGGGCATTATTATTTTCTTGCGTGGCAGATTTTTAATAGAGTGGTAAAAAGAAATTATGCTTTGACGAGTGCAAGGGGAAAAGGATTAACTTTAAAAAAACAACAAATTATCTGGTAATTTTTCTGGAAAGTGTGTGGAAGTTTTTAATTGGTGGTGACTAAATGCATTTTATTGATCAATTTAAATACTTCTTTTTTTTACAATTTTAAAAAAAGTTTTGAAAAAATTTAGATAAACTTTTTCAAAGACCCCCCCCTCGCGAAAAATTAACATCAATCCAGGACAACAAACTTCTCTTATCAGAGCCAGACCAAAAAAAATTTAAATTACGTAAGTCCCGGCCCCCCCACACTTTTTTATGTAGTCAGAGTCCCACACCCCACGCTTCTATATCAAGCCTGGACTTCTTTATTAGATTCCCGACCACAACTTCAATCAACAAAGAGGAACCAGACCTAAGTCATCATCAAGAACCCCCGACCCCAAAAATTAGGATGAAGACAAGGAAATACATTGAGAAGGGTTATTCTTTTCTCTGATTATAGAAGTGTGTGTTTTCTGGTTCTCTATATAGAACAGAGAACCTGTCTACAATTTCTTCATCCGAGAACCGGGAAAAACATTTCTATCATTGAAGAACAGAAAAAAAAAACTTGTGTTTCAGATAACCGACCCCACTGTTCTATCATAGTAACTAGAGAACACACTTTTATCATCAGAAACCACGACCCCATATAGTGCTCACATTTTTTTATACATTAGTCCCGTTACCCCTATCATCGCGCAAATTATTTTTTTTTCGTTTTACTCCCACTTGCAACTTTTTCGTAGTTTCACACTCTCCCCCCGCGGCACACCCCTTTCCCCTTTCATCACACTTTTCCCACCGCGTTTACATCTTACCGATCTTGAATTATCCCCCCTGCCCCCCCCATCTCTCCCACTTTTGAACACCTCTAACATGCACATTTCACCCCCTACTTGAAATCCAAGCCTATCCCCCACTTCCACACGACCTGACATCCTATCCCGTGGATTTACACTCACCCATACTTTTGTAAACAGCCCATGTGGCTTTCCCCATTTCTGCTCCCGCTAAGTCATAATTCTGGTGTTTGAGTTTTTGGCACCCTTTTGGGCCCCCGTCAGCACAAATGGGCCCCCATCCGGCCTCATTTCCCCTTCGACTTTCACAAAAGGGGTTTGAAACTCCCCCTTCATGATCTTTCGTGGCTCTCTCTACATTTTCTGCCGGTGATCCCTTTTTCAAATAAATTTTCCCGTACCATACATGTCTTTGCCTTGCCCTGCTTCATATCCAATACTCAGCTACTACGAAGAAAAAAAAAATAAGAAAGAAAAGGGAAAACCCGCAAATGCTATGGCCCATGTGGGACAGGTTCATGGGTCGTGTGGGGTTCGGTAGGAGATATGGGTTTTAAGGTAAACCCCTTGTTGGATGGGGAACATTTTTATTGTCAGCTGTGGGGAATGGAGATGGAGCCCGCCGCCGTGTTCTGCCTTCTTCTATGCCTATGCATCAAGTGAGAAAGAAGCAGCTCGTCTCCATCTCCTATTACCACAGTCTGACAATATATAGTGTTACCATACCAACCCTCGTATCTCCTACCGAACCCCACACGACAATTTGGTGACAGCGGTGGGATTCGAACCCACGCCTCCGAAGAGACTGGTGCCTCAAGCCAGCTACCTCAATCAAGCGTCTACCAGCCACAACATTATTCACTGGTCAGTCTCTTTGTATTAGTGTTTATCTGCTTATTTGCATCACTCCCGAGGGGTTGACCCGAGTTTGCAAGTAAGCCAGTAAGACAGTCTGTGGGGGGTAGTCAGAACAACCCAGTCAGCCCAAGCTGATACCATCCAACCTTTGCCTGCCAAGCCAGTTTTCCACCCTTGCTGTGCTCATCGTGAGAAGTTATCAAGTTATTCTGTGTGAAGGGTTAAGATAAGCCAGCCAGCAACTAAACCAGGTGTCTTACCCCAGTACTCAAGCAAGCCACGTGGGTACAGTTTTCCTCATCGCTTTGTGTGCTCAAGCTCCAAGCCATTCTGAGTGCTTTTTCATCCCTGTGGTGTTGTGGTATTTCGTGGGTCTGTTTTTAAGCCAGTCGGCTTAGAAATATCTTCGTGCCAGTGAGGGTGTTCCCAGTGAGGCTTACGCCGTTTATCCCATGGGCTCCATCTCCCATTACCACAGTCTGACAATATAGCATTACCATCCAACAAGTGAGTTTACCTTATCCTACCGAACCCCACACGACAATGGGAAGGATGCTTAGACCAATGGCTCACCCAGTCAGGTCACCTCCACTTAAGGAAGGAGCACGGCTTCTGACCCAGTAGCACCAGCCAGTCAAGTACAACTCCCACCCATACCCACTCGTGTATTTATCGAACCTATTTTTAAAACTACACAGCGTCTTAGCTTCTATGACGGTACTCGGGAATTTGTTCCACTCAACCACATCTCTATTACCAAACCAGTGCTTTCCTATACTCTTCCTGAATCTGAATTTTTCCAGCTTAAAACCATTGCTGCGAGTCCTGCCTAGGCTATATATTTTTAGCACGCTATTTATATCTCCTTTATTTATTCCTATTTTACATTTATGCACCTCAATCATATCATCCCCTAATTCTACGCCTTTCTAGAGAGTGCAGTCATTTCTATCACACGGATAACGTGCATTGTCCAGTCAAGCGCTTCTACAGTCAAACCGACGTATGGTAGCAGCGATGGAATTTATGCAACATGAATTTTCATCCTGGTACTGCCTTACTCTTTTTAGCGATTGCATTACGAGTAATAGCAAACTTACCTGTTGCTTTCTTAAGATTCTCCTGCACTCTCTTAAAGACACACTGTAAGGATCATAGACAATTTGAGGCGAAGCAAACTAAACTTGATAATGTAAACGCTTATCACATCTGTATAATGCGAAATGAGGTGTCATCAGTAGAGCTGTTGTAGGAAGAGCTTAGGGTGCTCTCTTTATATGGAATAACATCAGCCCATACGGTACAGCTCGGATTGATGTTAACTCTGAGCACCTCTACAAATCTGCGATTCGTGCGAGGTGGTCGGAGTGTTGCTCGCATGATGGCGTGTAGTACAGGGGTTTGGTTCGGCACTCACCAACAACAAAGATCTTACATTGTGACAATAATGAATTCTGACCCGTTATCAGACAAGAGGACACGTGAACAAGTGTGACGTAGGATAATATATACCCTGTCATAGTTGTTTTGTTAGGAATGGTTACAGGCTCACAGTATCGCGTCACGTTATCTATCATGACTCGCAGGTGTTTCTTACCTTTCTCAGAGGTCAAAAAATTCGTCAAAGGGCCGACAGAGATGAGAAAACATCAGGACTGAACTAGGACCCCTGACAGTGCCCTTGTGATGGAAGAAGACAACACATTTGAGCAAATACTCAGCAATCTCTGTTACCATCTTAGGTAAGAAGTATTCTTTATTGCCTGTCTGACACTGCGATCTTTACCTAAATGTGCTGCATCATAAATCAGCTTCAGGGCTGCTGGTACCAGAGACTGATCAGGAGCTAGTTGACGGCTCTATTAGGATCCGCCAACCTATCCACTCGGCACAGCACTCATAGGTTGATGCCCTCCCACTATGTGCACATTTCGCCACTACCTGAGCATGTTTCCTACTACATGCACATCTCACCCATTACCTGAGCATCTTAACTGCCAAAAACATCTCCCCCACCACCTACAGATCTCTCCCAGTTCGGGTGCATCTATAAAAGCAACATCTTACCCACTATCACGACTAACTCCCACTACCTGTACGTCTCTCCCATTACCTGTGCATCTCTCCCATTTTCTGTGCATCTCTCTCACTACCTGTGCATTTCTCCAACTACCTGTTTTGATATTGGTGCATCACCCTTAAAATCAATTTTTGGTGACCTTCTAGACTCACGAAATCGTAATAAGAGGATCGCAAACAAATACCCAGCTGTTCTGTGGTTTGTCCTACTAGAAATTCAACCCAAACAGATTCTGCGTTTAGTCCACCTGATTTTTATATCTGTTTTAATGGAAGAATTCATGGAGGTAATTGGCATAAAACACTGATGGACAAGGAGACAAAAATCAGCATAATATTATCCTTTATTTACGATTAAAAATGGTATAGTGACGCCAGATGTGGAAAGACACTTATGTACAGTTCAGGACATTTATTGGGAAAAAAAATATTTCGCCGCGAGTGGTTTCTTCAGTCCTAACTTAGAACTGAAAAAGTCACTAGTGGCTAGAGTTTCCCCTAATGCCCTGAACTGCACATAATTGTCTTTCTTTATTTACAACATTTCCCTAACACAGACGGAATTATTAAGTTATGTAGATAAATGATTCAAAGAACCGACTGGATGATGAATTAAGACACTTGTGGTACAAGTTATTTTTTTATTGTGGAAGAGTTTCGCCATCCAGTTGCTTCCTCAGTCCAATACAGAGAAGATCTATCTGGCGAGAAAGAACGTGAGTTTATGTAGGAAGCGTAGTGAAAGTCAGGTCAGGAATACTGAATTTAACAATTATGAAGAGATTGATTTGAGAAGGACCTGACCAGCGTGGGCCAGTATACCTGCTGCTGTGTTCCTCCATCAGTATCGATAAGTAAGACACATGTGCAACAGTTACATAGCTTTATTCCGAAACGTTTCGCCTTCGTAGTCTTCTTTAGACGAATGCAAAAGCAGCAGAAAGCTGAGGGACTGGACCACCTCAAAACTACGTCTTCCAGTGTGGCAGACTTATTACATCTTCTTTACATCACTACAAGCACACTTTACAAAAACCCTCACCACCAAAAATCACCACCCCCTACAAAACTGTCACGGTGTTTCACAAAACCACCATCACCTGCCACAAATATTACGAGTGTGGTCATACCGTTACATTTTATAATAGGATATCCCTCTTTATTTTATAATATGCATGTTAAGGTTAATATTAATGCTGATATTGTATTATGTTTTGTTAGGCTTTAATATTCTTATTTCCATGTAGTGGGAAACCACTAGGTTTAAGTGCCGGTTAGCAGTTCAGGTACTGAGGTCTCCCTCAGTCACGTGACCAACCTGACGTCGGCTTACCACTCAGTGGTACCGTGAGTAGGTTCACCACCCTTGCTCTGAGTAGCTTTACAGCACTTGCTGAGAGTAGGTCCTTCACTCACTCAGACTAGCACTCTCACTTCTAGTCCGGGCTTGCATAGCCAAGGGAGCATACCTCACTCAGTTATTCATTGACCTCTCATAAGAGACATGTCAAGTTCTCGAGACATGTCAAGTACTCGATTCCCTTTCTTAAACTTGTCACTTTCGAGTTATTTATTCTCTAGCGAATTAATCTTTCAGTTGACTGAACAAGCCTTGTTGGCCTTGTGGGTTGATTTGTGGTCTATGCTATTCTAAGTCATGCTGGATGGTAATGAGACTAAGTCCGTCACTTACGAGTTCTGGTATACTCTGAATTGATAGTTCAGATAAGTCTTTATAACCATTATAAGTTACTTTGTGGTTAAGTCTTAATAACCATTATAGGTGCATATTGTTGGTTAACTTAGTACAAAGCTCGACCTCAAGAGGTTCATTTATTCATATCAATGTACTGGTACGTACCAAGAGAAATGTAAGAGTTAAACTCCTTATTTTATGTTAATCCTAACATTATATCAAACATTAAGCTAAAACTCTACTAGTAAAGATTCTAAGTTTTAGTTTTGTTTCGTAATCCTGAATTCTTATTGAAAGTTATTGTTACAAAACCGTAAACAGGCCATATGTTCAACAAGAATGTTACCTTAACATTCTACCATACCATTGGAGAAGGTTAAGAAGACGAGTTTTGTAACACAAAACCACCATCACCTGCCACAAAACCACACCATCACTCACAACCACAACTTCCAACTAACAGCATCATGAAGCTTGCACCCACACAATAGGTACAGCTAAACCGTCAAGCCGCGCCACGTAAGCCATGCAGGGTGTTGCAAGTTAGGTTTTTCTCGTTGCAGAGCTTGTGGCATCAGCTGGTGCAATACACACGAACCACTGGAATATAGTCGCCACTCACCCCATCCACTTACTGATCAGGCTTTTCCCTCCACCTGTCGTTCCCCCTGACAATTTAAAATGTTTTACAAACCTTTCCCCTAACGTTATTAATATTTATATTATTTTTTTGTTTAAACTTTCTTAATTTTTTGTCTATACTTTTTAATTCATGGAGGTGCTTTTGGAGATATATACGCTAATTTCTGAAAATAATCGATTTAATATTATCTCCCCAACCCAAGTATTTTTGTCATTTTTTCCAGGAATCACACATCAACAGAATCATTTTTTCCATAGATATATTATCTTCAAAAATGTTTTTGTACAATTTCATAATGCATTATCCACATTGCCCGACTCAGACGCATTAAAATGCCTACTAAAAAATAAAGGAATAAACCGCTTCAGAATACGAGATGCGTGTTGTATATATAACACATGGATGTGGTCATCCATCCAGACATAGATCAGACTAGTCTGACTTCACCCACAAGACTCCAAGTGATCTTCATAAGTTATTCCTTATCTTCTAACCATCATGTTCTCAACGTTTTATACCATCAACTGAGTATTACTTAGTGAAGAAGTAAAACATAACTTCGTTGAAGTTTTAAGTATGGCAATGAAGCACTTCTTTCATTATTTGTGAACTTTACGTCTATCTATAAAACGCTGAATATCAGTAAGCAAAATTTGAAAAAAAAATGAGAATGATATTAGTGAGGAAAGCCGTTATTTAGATTACATACAAATTCATGGGAGTTCAGGTTGTGTGTCAGCAAAAGCTGCTAACGACAAAATAACTTACACAATCCCGTGTAGTCACTCTGAATAAAAATGCGTAGAAGAAACAGGCAGGAATTTGGGAGTTAAGGTTGTGTGTTATAAAGAAATATTTGAAGTACAATGCTAGTTAAACATCTTTAAACGAAACATACCTAGTGCGTGGAAGAGAAGAAATGTGTGTTAGAGTGGAGGAGTGACTTTTTCATTTGAGATAGGTTAATGCCTGCTGCTGTAAGCATCTCATTATGTACTCCACAGTATTTTATTACAATTACTATTCTTGAATGAGTCATACATTACCCTCTTCAGTCTTATGCAACTCATCATTTCCTGTATGATTCGCATTGATAAGAAAGAATACAAAAATTTGATTAGAATTGTTGTCTCGCAGTAAAATTGATCGAGTCCTTTCGAAAATTAGCTAATCCATAATACCCAGTGTAATAACCTATCCATACTATAATTTAAAAAATGATGGGCTCTGTAATAGTTTCTTCAGTAATTATTTATTTCAGAAACTGTCGCTACGATATTATGTGCAATCTTTCCTAATTAAACTTACTCTCTCCTGTCCATTCTATAATCCCACGAAAGCTCTCTCAGTAAGATATATTTGATAATGATTCCACTAAATTATGTTCACACCGCCAAGAAATATGTAACTCTCGCTATCAACAGTGTAACAAACAACTCAGCAAAAGCTGCTAACGACACAATAACTTACACAATCCCGTGTAGTCACTCTGAATAAAAATGCGTAGAAGAAACAGGCAGGAATTTGTGCACCAGGGTTAAATAAAGCAAAAATGAGTGCAACACAAGCTTGTTTCACAGGGACACGGAACGACAGTTGATGGATTGGTTTCGATCACAAATAGTCTTCAAAAAACTTAATATCTCCAATCACTGTTGTGTGGAATCTTCTCATATTAGCTTAACAAATATAGCCACACAAAACAAAAACAAATGAGTATCCCTAGACGCGGAACATTGTTTTTAACACATAGGCCGTTTTCCAAGGCAGGGTGAGCTAAAAAGAGAAAAAAACTTTCATCGTTCACTATCACTGTCTTGCCAGAGGCGTGCTGATACTATATGATAATTAAATAAGCTTTACCCATCCACCATTACATAGAGCAGCCAGGGTGTCTTGCTGTGCCACGCATATACCATAATATCTTTCAGTATTTATGGGAAATTAGTGGCTACTTTTGATTTCTAAAATTCCTCAATGTGGTGCTCACTGTATTATTCGACACACCTCAGAATTTTAATGTCAACCAATAACAATTATATATAAATTAATATCGTTTATCTATTTTTCTAGGATGGTAATATTCCCAGAAAGTCTGGTATCAGTTAATGACCCTGAAAGTTACGTCAAATATAATATTATATTGTGGTTATTATCATGCAGCTGTTGACAAAAATTAAATTATCGTCATGATTATTTCCGATGATAAACTCTGTTAATGAAGCATTTATAATAAGCATAAAATTCAGCTTTCCCCGCCACGTTATAAGACAAATAATTAAAATTAATTGTACAACTAGTTCAAACAAAGCACCTCATCAGATTCCTATATAAATATATTCTTTCCTATATAAAGATATAGTTTGTGTGGATAGGTAGTGTTTGGTCTATGAATGGTGTTTATATTATTAGTTTAGCCAAACTAACGAAGACTTTATCGAATAAGAAACCTTAACACTTTCCAACACAAAGGAATTAATTCTTGAAGTGATCTTATTCTATCAAGCCTAAATTAATAATTTCTTTAAGATTGTCTAAACGATTATTTAAGGGAATTTTTTTATTAAATCCCGACACGAAATTCTTAAGGAGAAAGTGAGCTGATATCCATATCAACAAACAGTGAGTTATATTATTTTTTCATGATGATTACTTGAGCAATAACTTACTTGTTAGCTTCTTTGAATCTGTGTTAATACTTAAAAGTGTTAATATAAAACTTAAATGTTGTTTGATTTTCATTCAATAATAACCGAGTTTCATTTTATGTAGCGTAATGTAATACTTAAGAATGTAACCCAGCTTAATCCTGTGAGAATTATTTTACTACACAGCGAAGGTACCAGCAATTTTTTCTGAAAGACATCGTTTTCATAATAGCTGAGAAAACAAAGAAAAAAATTTCCTGAAGATGTTGTAACAGACATTGTCCAGACCGTAGATCTGTTCTTTAAGACAATGGATAATGTTTCCGAACACATCAAAGCCCAGCTCAGAGGAGATTCAATTTGTAAGAATACTTTTATTAGTCCTCAGCAGATCAAAGCAAAATAATATACAAAAACTCGAATATCAACTGTTTCATCTCTTTCTCTTGCAACAGGAAGATAAAGTACCACAGAATTTTACCCGAAACAGTAGAGGACTACCAACACAGAAGTGAGAGAAATGACAACGAACTGGTAACGAACTAAACAGTTACAATTTCAAGATTCCAGTTCCTGGTGACATAGTGTAGTGTGTGCCCTTGTAGAAGTGATCAATAAATTTGTAATTAGACGTCTTGGAAAATAAACACAATTGTAGCGTAATGCGATCCTATATTGACTACGTTTCGCCCATACAGTTTGTGACTTGATAAAGTCCACTGTGTGGGTGAAACGTTGTTAATAAATTATCGAATTATACTGTATTTGTGGTTATTTTTCCAGCATGCCGGTATTTTGTGCCATTTTTCTCCAATTACACACCTTATGCATGAGTTATATGTATGGTTGTATATATATGTATAGGCTTATTTAATGGTATTTTGAACGGTGTGTTAATTCATCTTTTTATAGCTAATTAGTGTTTTCTTTGCGTATTTATTAGTAGACCCAGAGGGAACAACAACCATTCCCGTAGTAGACATAATGAGGGAAGACAAAATATGGGTTAATAATATGAAAGTAGATCAAAGAGTACCACCGCTACCATCACACTACCGTCACACTACCACCACTACCATCATACTACCACCACTACCATCACACTACCATCACACTACCACCACACTACCACCACTACCATCAAACTACCACCAGACTAATTGACATTAGTACAAATCTCATAGATTTCGAAAAAGAAATAGATAACATGCCCATTCATTCAGTATCTGGATCGGATTCATGAAATGCCCCGTTTATAAAAGTTGTAGTAGATCACTAGCTAAAAATTATAGACCAGTAGTCCTAACTTCTCGCATCATAAAAAATCTTCGAAAGAGTGATGAGACGGCAGATTACAAATTTCATGGACCAGCACAACCAGCATAACCTGAATCAGAATGATTTTAAAGCAGGACGATCATGCCTGTCACAGCTGCTGAACCATTATGACAGAATTACAGAGGTGTTCTAAGACGACCAAAACGAAGATGTGATTTTTACAGATTTTGCAAAGGCTTTTGACAAATGCGATAATGGAGTGATAGCGCAAAATGAGGGCCATGGGCATTACGGGGAAGGTAGGCAGATGGATTTTCGGGTTCCTAACACACACAACTCAGAACGCAGTAGTAAACAAAGCAAGATTCAGCATCAGTGAGATAAAAAGCTCTGTTCCCCAAGGTATTGTCCTCGCACCTCTGCTGTTTCTCATCTTCATAACTAATTTAGATGAAAACATCCGTCACACTTTTGTATCATCATTTGCAGATGACACCAAAATAAGCATGACAGTCGTAGTGACTGTCATGCAAGGTTTTCCAGTGGACAGTGAAGAACATGACGTTCAATGGTGGTAAGTTCCAGCTGCTTAGGTATGGAAAGGACGAACTCAAAAGGAACACTATATACAAAACACAAGAGGGTCTACCTAGAGTCTACCTGGAGGGCATTCCGGGGATCAACGGCCTCCCCGGCCCGGTCCACGACCAGGCCTCCCGGTGGATCAGGGCCTGATCAACGAGGATGTTGCCGCTGGCCGCACGTAGTCCAACGTACGAACAACAGCCCGGCTGATCCGGCAGTGACTTTAAGTATCTGTTCAGCTCCCTCTTGAAGACACCCAGGGGTCTATTGGTAATGCCCCTTATGGCTGGTGGGAGGCTTTTGAATAGCCTTGGGCCCCGGGTACTTATTGTGTTTTCTCTTAGTGTACAGTGGGCCCCTACTTTTCTTGTGGGGTATGTTGCACCACCTGCCAAGTCTTTTGCTTTCGATAGGGGAGTGCTTCCTGTGTGCAGATTTAAGTCCTCCACATTCTTCCAGGTGTAATTATAGATTTATATATCTCTCGCCTGGGCTCCAGGAGTTACAAGTCAAGTGTTTCCGGTGTTCCCAGTAGTTAAAGTGCTTGATGGAAACTATAGGCAGTAAAGGTTCTCT
The DNA here is from genome assembly GCF_026875155.1 of Cherax quadricarinatus. NCBI lineage: Eukaryota > Metazoa > Arthropoda > Malacostraca > Decapoda > Parastacidae > Cherax > Cherax quadricarinatus. The sequence continues at coordinate 13,711,340 of NC_069497.1, read as the reverse complement.
TACATTAATTCTAGATCTGTAATTTTTACCTGCCCTTGGATGAGGATGTTAATTACAGCAGTATTACAGCCTAGGAGAACAAATGATTTAAAAAGGATCATCACTGGCATAGCATCTCTTGTCTTGAATGTTCTCTTTATCCATCCTATCATGTTTCCTCGCAGTATATGATAGTGGCAATGTGTGGTCCTTGAAGGTGAGATCTTCGGGAATAACTACCACATCCAGGTCCTTTACATCACTTTTCCGCTCAATGTGTGATTCGAGTTTGTTAATGTAACTCAGTCTTAGCTATTATGTACTCTAAGTTTTCCATAACGGGTGTTGGAATTTGTTTCATTGAACATTCATATTGTTCTCCGTTGTCCATTGAAAACTTGGCTTATATCATCTAGATTTGCCATGTCTCATTGGATGACACTCTCATGCAAAGGGTCACCAAATAGAAACGAAGGAACACGTAAAAGACTTCGAGAATAATTGTCACAGCTGACTTATCTTTTAGAATAACATGATAAGACAAAGAGCACGACAGCCTAGGTGATGATGGGGAGGGTTATCGAGAACTTTCAAAACAAGGGAAATAATGCAGTGGTAACACTTTCAAATCACTATGCACCCTTCATTTAGATATTGCTCAGTGCTAAAGGCTCTTTCAAAGGCAGGCGGAGAAATATCAGAGTGGAAACAAAATACAGACATCGTTTACCGGCTCAGATGATCCAGTAAAGCGCTAAATTACTGGGACCGCCTTCAAGTCTTGAAATATGTATCACTGAAGAGAGGAGAGAGATTAAATTTTAATATATAAATGGAAAGTGCTCGGGGGGCTGTGTTCCGAATCTGCACATTGCATACAGCATACTGTAGTGAGAGATATGGGAGGAAGTGCAATAAATAAACAGAAAGTGAGGAACAGGGATGAGGTGGGGACAAAACGGGGAAAACTGTAATCAACGTCCGGGGCCCCAGACAATTCAACATTTCTTACCAGGAAGATATCAGAAACACGGACTGAAAAAGTCTAGAAGCCTTCAAGTGGAAATGGACAAGTATTTCACCAGGTGCCAGGATCAACCAGGCTGTGATAGATATGGGGGGCAGCGGGCTCCAGCAGCAACAGCCTGCTGACTAGCCAAGCAACAGACGAGCCTGGTCCATTGACCAGGCCTCCGAGATAGTGAAACTCTCGAATCTCTTCAAGGTAAAAGTAAGAGTAAACACACCATCTATCAATCTCTCCAACTTATATACAACCACCCCATCTCACCCCATCACCACAATCTACTTCTCCACCCCTACCTCCTCCTCATCCTCTGACAACTACTTCCTCAACCAACATCCGCCCAGCTTCTCCTGCACTTCTACCTAACCCAACCTCCTCCATCACATCACTTGGATAGTATACACCCACCAATCTCCGCCTTCATCACCATCATACAACCTACCCCTAACAACCGCATCATCCACCATCACTACATACATCACAATCCAACCTCCTTCTTCACACCATCACTACAAACACCCCCAAACACAGCCTTCACCACCATTCTCTACTTCTCCCCAACCCCTCCAGCACACCTTCTCTTCTTCACACCCACATCACATCCTGCAACAAATAACTATTTACACCCCACCCTCACATCCTGCTCCTCCAGCACTATCATCACTACCCCAAAATCCGCAAGCTGTCACCATCACTACATACCTACCCCTTCCTCGACAGAACCATCCTTCACTACATACCTCCCCAAACCTCCGCCGCAGCTCACTTCTCGCTTCCTCCCCATCAACCGGCCTTCACCTCACTGCTCGAGAACAACCCCATCCTACCTCCAGCAACACCTGAAACCCAATCTCGACAACCACCCAACCACCTGCCAGCTCCCTTAACGACAACCACCTCCTAACATCCGCCAGCACCTCCATCACTTACAAAACCTACCCCAACCACCGCCACTTCACCACAATCACTACCTACCACCACATCCATACGCCATCTCCTCACATCACTACTACCTACCCCAACCTCTCTCCATCAACCACCCATAACTCTACATCCCCAACAACCTCCTTCACCACCATTCTCTACAACCACACCCCAACCACCTCCTACTCCACCATCTCGTATACACCAAACATCCTCCCTACCATCATCCACCTTCCACCACCATCACTACAACACCCACAACCACCTCCATCACCACCATTCACTACCAACCAACCCCTACCTCCGCCATTCTCCACCATCACTAAATCCTACCCATCCTCCTCATCACACCTTCACTTAATACCAAACCTTACCACCCTCCATCACCTCCTTCTCTACATACCACCCCATACCACCTCCATCTTCTCCTTCACTACAACCTCCCCTCCACCTCCATCACCACATCACTTACAACCACACCTCCAAGCCTCACATCACATCTCCTCCTTCTCGTGTTTTTTTTAGGAATAATCCTCACTATTCAACCGCACTAGCACTACTCACTTGCAACTACAAAACCACCCAACCACCTCCTTCACCACCTTCACTACAACCACCCCAACCACTCCATCACCACCATCCACTACAACCACCAACTCCTCCATCACCACCATCACTACAACCACACAACCACATCCATCACCACCAATGTCTCTACAACCACCCAACCACTCCATCACCACATCTCTACATCCACCCCAAACCACCTCCTTCACCACCACACTACAACCACCCCAACCACCCTCCATCAAAACCATCACCACCATGTCACTACAACCACCCCAACCACCTCCCATTCACCATCCATCACTAAACCACCCCAACCACTCCATCACCAACCATCACTACAACCACCCCAACCACCTCCAATCACCACCATCACTACAACCACCCCAACCACCTCCATCACCACCAATCACTACACCACCCCAACCACCTTCCATCACCATCATCACTCAACAACCACCCCAACCACCTCCAATCACACCATCAATACAAACCACCCAACCACCTCCATCCCACCATCACTACAACCACCCTCCAACCACTCCATCATCACCTTCACTACAACCACCCCAACCACCTCCATCACCACCATCCTACAACACCCAACCACTCCATCATCGACCAGCATACAACCACCCCAACCCACCTCCACACCACCATCACTACAATCCCCCACCCCACCACCTCCATCATCACCTCACTACAACCACCCCAACCGCCGCCATCTCCACCAAACTACAAAGCCACCCCAACCACCTCCATCAATCACCATCACTACAACCCACCCCAAACCACCTCCATCACCACGATCACTACAACCACCCCAACACCTCCATCACCACATCACTACAACCACCCCAACACCTCCATCACCACCATCACTACAAACCACCCCAACCACCTCCATCATTCACCATCATACAACCACCCCCAACCACATCCATCACCCACCATACTACAACCACCCCAACCACCCTCCATCACCACCATTCATACAACCACCCCAACCACCTCCATCACACCATCATAACAACCACCCCAAACCACCTCTCATCACCATCCTACAACACCCCAACCACCCTCCATCACCACCATCACTACAAACCACCCCAACACCTCCATCATCCACCATCCAATACTTAACTCCCCAACCACCTCCATCACCCACCATCACTACAACCACCCCAAACCACTCCATCATCACCATCACTCATACCCACAACCACCTCCCATCACCACCATACTACAACCACCCCAACCACCTCCATCCTCCACCACCATCATTACACCACCCCAACCACCTCCATCACCACCATCACTACAACCACCCCAAACCACCTCCCGATATCACATCACTACAACCACTCCCAACCACCTCCATCACCACCATCACTACAACCACCCCAACCACCTCATCTCCCTCACACAACCAACCCCAACCACCTCCATCACCACCATCACTATAACCCCCCAACCACCTCCATTCCACCACCATCACTACAACACCCCAACACTCCATCACACCATCACTACAAACCCCCAACCACCTCCATTCACCACCATCACTACAAACACACCAACCCTCCATCCACCACCCATCACTACAACCACCCCCAACCACCTCCATCATCACCATCACTACAACCACCCCAACACCTCCATCACCACCATCATCATCAGGGCTATCACCACACAAACCACACCATCACGTGGAAATAAATGGCATATTAAAATACCGACACAATGGAAAAATAAACACATAAACAGTATAATGTGAAGAAATTGTCTATAAAGGATAACATTATTCTGTTTATGAGTTTATTTTTCCATTACCATCACAACCACCCCCATCACACCACCACAACCACCACCACCACAATCACACCAGTAACACCACAACCATACCATCACAAACTCTAACATCACAACTACTAACATCACAACCACTACCATCCACAACTACCCTCATCACAACACTACCATCACTTCTACCGTCACCAACTTACTACCATCACAACCGCTACCATCACAATCCATCACAACCATACATAACATACCATCCAACCACTGCCACTCACAACCCTACCATCACAAACACTAACATCACAACCATAACTCCACAACCACTAAACACACAACTACTAACATCACACTGACTACCACCATCACAACTACCACCATCACAAACTACCACCATCACAACCACCTACCATCACAACTACCACCATCCAACTACACCAAACATAAACCACCATCACAACCACCACCATCACAACCACCACATCACAACCACACCATCACAACCACCAACCATATTACAACCACCAAATCACAAACCACCATCACAACCACCACCATCACAACCACCAATCACAAACCACCACCACCCACAACCACCAATCACAACCACCACCACTTACAATCACCATCACCACCACAACTACCACCACCACACCACCACCATCACAACCACATCCAACCACATCACCACAACCACCATCACAACCACCATCACAACCACCATTCAACAACCACCACCATCACAACCACCCAATACGCCACAGCCACCAATCACAACCACCACCATTCACAACCACCATCACCCACAACCACCATCACAACCACCCCCATCACAACCACCACCATCACAACCACCACCTTCATCACACCCCGAAACCCTACGAAGCTTTCTTCTTTCTATATATGAAAATTATTTAAACAATTTTATTATTCTGCTAACGCAGCTGAGCACAGAAATTTGGAAAAAAAAAAAATTGCAAAGTTATTAAAACTCAGTCTTCCATCCACCTGGAGTATTATGCTAAAAAAATATAACATGAATAATTTTCAGCTTGAAAAAGCGCACACTTTCTCCAGCCACAATTCCCGTCAGGAGAATTTTATATCCGTGATATCTATGTTGAAGATACAAATTCCTTTTCAACTCTTAAGGATCAATTTAAGAAATGAAAACTTGAATAACTCGACATAAATAAATGTTATACAAGTGGCTAGAGGACAGATGGAAATGTAATACAAGTGGCTAGAGGACAGATGGAAATGCAATACAAGTGGCTAGAGGACAGATGGAAATGTAATACAAGTGGCTAGAGGACAGATGGAAATGAAATACAAGTGGCTAGAGGACAGATGGAAATGTAAAAACAAGTGGCAACAGGACAAAAGGAAATGTAATACAAGTGGCTAGAGGACAGGTGGAAAGAAATACAAGTGGCTAGAGGACAGATGGAAATGAAAAAAACAAGTGGCTAGGGGACAGAAGGAAATGAAATACAAGTGGCTAGAGGACAGATGGAAATGTAATACAAGTGGCTAGAGGACAGATGGAAATGAAATACAAGTGGCTAGAGGACAGATGGAAATGAAATACAAGTGGCTAGAGGACAAAATGGAAAATGTAATACAAGTGGCTAGAGGACAGGGAAAATGTAATACAAGTGGCTAGAGGACAGATGGAAAAGTAATACAAGTGGCTAGAGGACAATGGAAATGAAATACAAGTGGCTAGAGGACAGATGGAAATGAAATACAAGTGGCTAGAGGACAGATGGAAATAAAAATACAAGTGGCTAGAGACAGATGGAAATGTAATACAAGTGGCTAGAGGACAGATGGAAATGTAATACAAGTGGCTAGAGGACAGATGGAAATGAAATACAAGTGGCTAGAGGACAGATGGAAATGAAAACAAGGGGGCTAGGGGACAGAAGGAAATGAAATACAAGTGGCTAGAGGACAGATGGAAATGTAATACAATGGCTAGAGGACAGATGGAAATGAAAACAAGTGGCTAGAGGACAGATGGAAATGTAATACAAGTGGCTAGAGGACATGGAAATGTAATACAAGTGGCTAGAGGACAGATGGAAATGAAAATACAAGTGACTAGAGGACAGATGGAAATGAAATACAAGTGGCTAGAGGAACAGAGGGGAAATGAAATACAAGTGGCTAGGGGACAGATGGAAATGAAATACAAGTGGCTAGAGGACAGATGGAAATGTAATACAAGTGGCTAGAGGACAGATGGAAATGAAATACAAGTGGCTAGAGGACAGATGGAAATGTAATACAAGTGGGTAGAGGACATGGAAATGTAATACAAGTGGCTAGGGGACAGATGGAAATGAAATACAAGTGGCTAGAGGACAGAGGGAAATGAAATACAAGTGGCTAGAGGATAGAGGAAATGAAATAACAAGGGCTAGAGGACAGAAAGAAATGAAATAAAAGTGGCTAGAGGACAGATGGAAAATGAAATACAAGTGGCTAGAGGACAGAAGAAATGAAATACAAGTGGCTAGAGGACAGATGGAAAATGAAATACAAGTGGCTAGAGGACAGAAGGAAATTAAATACAAGTGGGCTAGAGGACAGTTTGGAAATGAAATACAAGTGGCTAGAGGACAGAAGGAAATTAATACAAGTGGCTAGAGGACAGAGGGAAATGTAATACAAGTGGCAAAGGGACAGAAGGAAATGTAATACAAGTTGGCTGAGGACAGAAGGAAATTAATACAAGGGGCTAGGGGACAGAGGGAAAATGAAAATACAAGTGGCTAGAGGACAGAAGGAAATTAAATACAAGTGGCAAAGAGAACAGATGGAAATGAAATACAAGTGGCTAGAGGACAGAAGGGAAATTTAAATACAAGTGGGTTTGAGGAATTATGCTTAATTTTTTATTCAAGTAAGAAATATTTATTACACTCCCAGAGCAGTAAGGAAAGGGAAGTTAGGTTACAATACAAGAACCGTCTAAACAAGAGAGGCCAAAACACTTGTACTCTCCAGACAGAAATATTGCCAACAGGCCAAATTGTAGATCCGGTGAGGGAACTTTTATTTACGTGTAATAATTAAGTCAAATACCTAAGTAAATTTGAAACTCCTAAAAGCCACGGAACTGTAATCCCAGGCCTAGAACTTTGGGGAAAAGAATGTTATAGGATAATTTCCCACCTTCAAATACTGGTTTAAAACTGGATCCAGTCTGGTATGAAAATTACTTATTATGAGAGCAGGAAGGGACAACCACTGTGTAAACTGCTTTTAAAGGAAAGATTAAAGCACACTGACTACCATTGTTTTAAATATTTTAAATTTAAGTTTCTCTCTCTTTGTATATTGAAAAAAACCTTAGACCCTATATTCACAATAATGAGTAGTGAAAGTATTTTTAGCATTCATTCCGTGCAATAAAAAGTCATTACTAAACTATACCCCGGCCGGGGTTGAACCCGCGTTTAGGGAGTCTCAAAACTCCAGCCCGTCGCAATCGTGTCATTCCGATTTCGTGAGCCAAGTCATTACTAACCGACTCATGAAAACCTAAAACAATTGCTAACAATTCACGTTACGGTGGAGCTGGAAGCCATAGGTTCAAACCCCACCCTTTCCCTGATTTAAAAGATTAAGCCTGTAAGACTGTAATTTTCAAATTGGGACCTTCAAGTTGCCTTAGATGCCCCGTCCCTTTCACACGGAATGCTGGGTAGTTGGCGTTATAGTATTCACTCTCATTTATCGGGGTTCATTGCACATTTTAACATGAAAGTATGAGCAAGTCTCAAAATGAAAACTTTTTTTAATCAAGAGGTGTAGCATTTTTCCTGGGTGTTGATACTCACATATTCTATTTATTTTTCCAGTTGATCCATATTTTCAATTTCCCCAGGTGTTTTGACGACATTTGTGATTTTTTAATGGCCCAGTTTATGTCCAGGTTGGGGGACTATTTTGTTTACAGGGATTGTAACTGACCTCATATACTAATAAATCTGCACTGGTGCTAATAGATTTTACAGGCGAATCTGTAGTGGAATCAGTAGAAGAGTCTATAGACTAATCAGTACTGGGTTGGAGGTTGCATGGGTGGAGATAGGGATGCTGTCCCTGCTCAGCGTACATGTACCTCTTCCAGTGAGTCTGCATTCATATCCGAGTCATCTGCTGGGATATGAATATTTTGAATATTGTTGTTAATGGCTTCTCTTTCACGTTCTCTCCCTCAGAGAGTCGCTCTTTAAGTTTGTTGGACTCTGATATCTGTAACTTCTCCTTTACCTCCCATGTTTTATATATTTTAGGTTGACTGTCCAAGAGAAGCGCTGTTTAGTCCTGATTACTATCCGGTACCCTCCTCAGTACTTTCTGTCCAAAGCTAGGATAGGATACTGACAGAATGGCATACAGGAGCACTTGTGGAACGTTTGGAGGGGTACTTCAAAAAACAAGAATGGTTATACATGACGCATATTTGTTTGTCTAAAGAGAATGTCTCTAGTACAAGAGTAAACACTGCTTGTATAAATTACAGTAATCTAAAAAGGGGTTTCTGGGATAACTCACAAATCCTAAAAGTAACTTAATTGTCAGTTAATGGAATGCCAATTTTTGGGGGGCAATTATATGAGCAGTAATTTGAGGTAGTTGTATAAGCAGTAATTTATGTCAGTTGTAATTAGCAGTAATTTGTACCAGTTGTATAAGCAGTAATTTGCGCCAGTTGTAAGAGTCTCCATTCACTGACCACTCCTTTGGTAAACAAGCTTGAAAGTAGAACAGAACAAATACGAACTAACTAATTAATTTCTAATCACGATATCTATGGAGAAAGTAATAAGATTAATGGACTACAAGTCGTTTTCGCCGCCAGACTAAGATTAAGACTAGTCTTTAGAAATACAGTTTGTGTGGAAATGTCAGTCACACGAACACAGTCAGGGTCTTACGTTAGTGTCAAAGCACACAACCATTTAAATACGAATCCAGACATGCTCTACACGAATGGAAAATCACTTTATCGATTATATCTGAAATCTTGTGTTTGTATCCACATTTTGCACCACCTGTTATTTGAAGAAAATGTAAAAAATTTAATAACCATTGTTTATATAGAAGTAATCATAAGATGTAAGAATATTCTTCAGATTTTATTTACATTTGGTACTGGGTAGATTAAATATGAAAAGAATTTCTAATATATGAAATGACTATAATTATGCCCAGTGGGGAATAATAAAGACACATTGTGGTCTCTATCATCCAGCTCTTTCTCGCTTCGTCTCACTGGATGAGCATGAGAGGATACTCAAGCCACACAATTAATATTTTCTTGAAGTATTTTAAGGAATTTGTAAATACACTTCAAGGGCTCACACGCTTTTTTCAGCATTTTTTTTACGCTTGAAGGCCAGACAGAAAATCTTTTACGCTCGAAGGCCGGACAGAAAATCACTAATTATTTGGAGCTCTCACACAAGCATAAATGTAACCTTAACACAAGAGCCGGGGATACAATGACAACGCAGAGATGTAGTGATATCTCTGTTATACTTAGTAACAAAAGATACATGACGATCACATTCTCATGCATAGTAACACCAGAGATACAAATATCACACTGTTATACATAGCAACAGCAGAATTAGGAGGATCTTACTGTTATTTATAGTAACGCCAGAGATACAAAGATTACCAGAGATACAGTGATCACATTGATGTACATTGTAACACTAGAGATAGAGTGATCAATTTGTTATCCATAGTAACACCAGAAACAGTGATCACATTATTATACACAGAAACACCAGATATAATGATCACCCAGTCATATATAGCAGCATCAAAAAGAAATTAAACAATTATAACATATAAATAAAAGAATCAGATGACAAACAGATGGTCTGGCTGGCTGGGAGGTTCCTCTCTTCTGGCTGGCTGGGAGGTTCCTCTGTTCCTTGCTGGCTGGGAGGTTCCTCTCTTCTGGCTGGCTGGGAGGTTCCTCTCTTCTGGCTGGTTGGGAGGTTCCTCTCTTCTGGCTGGCTGGGAGGTTCCTCTCTTCTGGCTGGTTGGGAGGTTCTTCTCTTCTGGCTGGCTGGGAGGTTCCTCTCTTCTGGCTGGCTGGGAGGTTCCTCTCTTCTGGCTGGCTGGGAGGTTCCTCTCTTCTGGCTGGCTGGGAGGTTCCTCTCTTCTGGCTGGCTGGGAGGTTCCTCTCTTCTGGCTGGCTGGGAGGTTCCTCTCTTCTGGCTGGCTAGAAGGTTCCTCTTTTCTGGCTGGCTAGGAGGTTCCTCTCTTCTGGCTGGCTCGGAGATTTCTCTCTTCTGGCTGGTTGGCAGGTTCTTCTTTTCTGGCTGGCTGGGAGGTTCCTCTCTTCTGGCTGGTTGGCAGGTTCTTCTTTTCTGGCTGGCTGGGAGGTTCCTCTCTTCTGGCTGGCTGGGAGGTTCCTCTTTTCTGGCTGGCTGGGAGGTTCCTCTCTTCTGGCTGGCTGGGAGGTTCCTCTCTTCTGGCTGGCTGGGAGGTTCCTCTCTTCTGGCTGGCTGGAGGTTCCTCTCTTCTGGTTGGCTGGGAGGTTCCTCTCTTCTGGCTGTCTGGGAAGTTCCTCTCTTCTAGCTGGACCACCTTTACAGGGATACAATGATCACATGTAATAACATGTGATATTATAACACTTGTGTTGTAATATATATGGGCAGTGCTTTATGGAGTTGCTCTCACAAAACACACTCAACACTCATTACACTGTTTTAATATGTTCTTCACTCACATACACACTCAGCACTCATTAACACTGTTATAATGTGTTCTTCACTAAGATACACACTCAGTACCTCTGTTCACACCATGTAGTTATAGTTTCTTACTGAATTCCTGTGCCAGATTCATTATTTACTTATCTCTTAACAAAACAAATAAGGTACATATAAACGTTATTTGCATCATTGAGATTCTTATACATCGTGAAGTAACTTTCGTCCACTATCGTAAAGTTATGCTTAATAACACTAGAAATACAGAGATAACACTGTTATGCATAGTATCACTATAAATACATACACCGAACTGTTATACATGTTAACACAAAAGATACAAAGACGACGATATTATATACAGAAACATGCATAAAATTAATTTTAACATATTACATACTACGACATATAAATAGAAGGATAAAATTTAAAATAATTGGCCTCACCATGGTGGTGTAACCGGACGGGAAGTTCTTCTCTTCTGGCTGGACTACGGTACGAGTCTACCCGGGTGGATGTATTTACACAGCACAGATTTCTGTGTGTCCCTCTCTGTAATTACATCTGTCTGTATATAAGGATATTAAAACATTTGTTCTAATATCATATATGGGTAATGCTTCATGGTGAGGCTACATTTGAAGAGTTAAGTTCCTCTTTGAGGAAATGCTGTGTTTGGGGTTCACAGCTCTCAACGTCCCCCTCAAATGCTGTGTTTGGGGTTCACAGCTCTCAACGTCCCCCTCAAATGCTGTGTTTGGGGTTCACAGCTCTCAACGTCCCCCTCAAATGCTGTGTTTGGGGTTCACAGCTCTCAACGTCCCCCTCAAATGTACTATAACAGTTCCTGTTTTTTCTTCTGATACGAAGCTGTTTTGTTAGCCGAGTGTGTGAGTGTACAACATATTATTGCACATAGTTATAAAGTGTTGAGTGGGTGTGGGAGTGTTGAACACATTAATACACATTTAAAGAGTGTTAAGTGTGTTTGAGAGTGCAGAGTTCATAATTACACATCGTCAAAGAGTGGTGAGTGTGTTTGAGAGTGCAGGGTACATTATTACACATTGTTAAAGAATACTGAGTGGGTGTGGGAGTGTAGACTACATTAGTAAGTTTTGCCACAGAGTGCAGTGACTGACCAAGTCACTGGACAAAGATCAACATACAACGAGACGTTGTTCCATGAAAAGACTCTCCGGTAAATAATGTCTTTTCCTCACCTTTTTAAATGACACAAAGCATCACCTATTTTTTTTAAATTAATACTTAAAAATGACAAGGAAACCCGACTGTATCGACGAAATATAGAGAAACATCTGCAACACAGGAAAATGCAAACTCCCTTCCTGTAAGCTTTTTCACCCTGAAATGTGTACCTCTTCAGTACAGGAAAGACTGTGCTATAACTTAAATTGCCAGGCACACCATCTAAAGGGTACAAAAAGATATAAAACATCCAGGCCATGGGAAAACCTGGGTAGCCACAGCCACTCAAGAGGGAGAGGTTTTTTAGTGCCAGGAAGGAAAAAAAACTGACAGGAAATGGCAGAAATCGTACACCAAATCCAGTCATTCCTGGAATGGAACCACAGTCGATGGCCTCCACTCCAAACCAACAGATACAGATACTAATGCGGGAAAAAAAATCCCCCCCAGTACCAACAATACCACCAGTCCGATGACATTCTTCTTTGCAAATATACAGGGTCGAAAGCCAGCAACAAACAACAAAATACCTTTCATCCGTGGACTGCTTGCAGAGGCAAAGGCAATGTTCGCGGCTTTCACTGAGACCCACATAAAGGATCACTTGGACAACGAAATATGGATCCCAGGTTACAATCTATACAGATGTGACAGATTGAACAGGCAAAAGGGGGGGAGGGGGTTGGCCTGTACATTGCAGAGTCAATTGTTAGCACAGAACTGCTAAATGCCTCAAATGATGTAGTGGAAGTTTTAGCAGTAAAGGTCGAGAACCAAAACCTAGTCATTGTGGTAGTCTACAAGCCTCCGGATGCAACATCCCAGCAATTCCAGGAACAGCTGTTAAAAATTGACCACTGTCTGGAAATCTTCCAGCTCCTGCACCCAACATCTTGCTCCTGGGGGATTTCAACTTAAGGCACCTAAAATGGAGGAATATAGCAAATAATACTGTTGCAGTAATAACACCAGGAGGCAGCTCTGATGAAAACTCACTCACACGAGCTTTTAAATCTCTGCACAAAATTCAATTTTTAAAACCAGCAAATAATAGAGCCTACTAGACTGGAGAATACACTAGACCTCATCTTCACTAACAATGACGATCTGATAAGAAATGTCACCATATCAAAAACAATATACTCAGATCACAACATAATTGAGGTTCAGACATGTATGCGTGGAGCCCCAGACCGACATAATGAGACTAGTCACGAGGGAGCATTCACCAAATTCAACTTCAATAACAAAAACATAAAGTGGGACCAAGTAAACCAAGTCCTAACCGATATAAGCTGGGAAGATATACTAAGCAACACAGACCCCAACGTATGCCTAGAACAGATTAACTTGGTGGCACTCGATGCATGCACAAGGCTTATTCCTCTAAGAAAAAGGAGGAGTAGATGTAAAACAGAAAGAGACAGTCGCTCCCTTTACAGGCGACGGAAAAGAATAACAGAGCGGCTAAAAGAGGTCAATATATCTGAAATGCGTGGGGAGACACTGGTCAGAAAAACAGAAAGCATCGAACTCAAGCTAAAGGAATCTTATGGGAGTCAGGAATCGCGGGAAGAACTAAAACCCATAAATAAAATCGAAAGAAACCCAAAGTATTTCTTCTCCTATGCCAAATCAAAGTCGAGAACAAAAATCCAGTATTGGGCCCCTACTTAAAACAAGATGGGTCCTACACAGATGACAGAAAGGGAAATGAGGTGAGCTACTCAAGTCCCAAACTAACCAGACTGAGAGTCGAAGATCAAAATAAATTTTTTATGAGAGAGCCAGAAAATTTGGTTAAACACAAGCCTACCCGATGTTATCCTGACGCCAAATGACTTCGAACGGGGCGATAAATGACATGCCCATGCACTCTGCCCCAGGGCCAGACTCATGGAACTCCGTGTTCATCAAGAACTGCAAGAAGATCCTATCACGAGCCTTTTCCATCCTATGGAGAGGGAGCATGGACACGGGGGTCATCCCACAGTTACTAAAAACAAAAGACATAGCCCACTCCACAAAGGGGGCAATTAAAGCAACAGCAAAGAACTACAGACCGATAGCACTAACATCCCATATCATAAAAATCTTTGAAAGGGTCCTAAGAAGCAGGATCACCACCATCTAGAAACCCATCAGTTACACAACCCAGGGCAACATGGGTTTAGACAGGTCGCCCCTGTCTGTCTAAAACTATTGGATCACTCGACAAGGTCCTAAATGCACTAGAAGATAAAAAGAATGCAGATGTAATATATACAGACTTTGCAAAGCCTTCGACAAGGGTGACCATGGCGTAATAGCGCACAAAATGCGGTGCTAAAGGAATAACAGGAAAAGTCGGTCGATGGATCTATAATTTCCTCACAAACAGAACACAGAGAGTAGTCGTCAACAGAGTAAAGTCCGAGGCAGCTACGGTGAAAAGCTCTGTTCCACAAGGCCCACAGTACTCGCTCCATCTTTTTCCCTCATCCTCATATCCGATAGACAAGGATGTCAGCCACAGCACCGTGTCTTCCTTTGCAAAATGACACCCGAATCTGCATGACAGTGCTTCCATTGCAGACACGCAAGGGGTCCAGGCGGACATCAACCGAATCTTTCAGTGGGCTGCAGAAAACAATGTGAAGTTCAACGATGAGAAATTTCAATTACTCAGATATGGTAAACACGAGGAAATTAAATCTTCATCAGAGTACAAAACAAATTTGGCCACAAAATAGAGCGAAACACCAAACGTCAAAGACCTGGGAGTGATCATGTCGGAGGATCTCACCTTCAAAGGACCTAACATTTTATCAATCGCATCTGCCCAGAAAAATGACAGGATGGATAATGAGAAACCCTTTAAAATAGGGGGGCAAAGCCCATGATGACACTCTTCAGGTCACTTGTTCTATCTAGGCTGGAATATTGCTGCACATAAAAAGCACCTTTCAAGGCAGGTGAAAATTGCTGACCTAGAAAATGTACAGAGAACCTTCACGGCGCGCATAACGGAGATTTAAAAAACCTCAATTACTGGGAGCGCTTGAGGTTCCTGAAACCCGTATTCCCTGGAACGCAGGGGGAGAGATACATGATTATATACACCTGGAAAATCCTAGAGGGACTAGTACCGAACTTGCACACGAAAATCACTCACTACGAAAGCAAAAGACTTGGCAGACGATGCAACATCCCCCAATGAAAAGCAGGGGTATCACTAGCACGTTAAGAGACCAAAACAATAAGTGTCAGGGGCCCAAGACTGTTCAACTGCCTCCCAGCATACATAAGGGGGATTACCAACAGACCCCTGGCAGTCTTCAAGCTGGCACTGGACAAGCACCTAAAGTCGGTTCCTGACCAGCCGGGCTGTGGCTCGTACGTTGGTTTGCGTGCAGCCAGCAGCAACAGCTGGTTGATCAGGCTCTGATCCACCAGGAGGCCTGGTCACAGACCGGGCCGCGGGGGCGTTGAACCCCGGAACTCTCTCCAGGTAAACTCCAGGTAAACACTTAAGTATCTTTAATGAGGAAACGTGTCGTAAAGGGCTTCATCAGTCCATACAAAGGAGAATGGTGAATAACAGGAGTTTGAGTAGATGTAATCAGTCCATCAATCTTGAAAAGAATACAGGATATGTGCGAAGAAGTAGCTTATATACTGTAGGCAGGAGAGGTGCAGCAGTCGTAGGTGATATCACTGATTACCTCAAACTACTTCTGTTCTTCGCCATTCTCCTTTGTATGGCGAAACGTTTCCTTATTTTAGATACCCAAGTGTTGCACATGTATCTATTTTATCAACTTGTAGGTTATCTGAACCATTCATGTACATGATTGGGAAAGCCGTCAAGGGCGACGAAATATGACAGGGTAACCCGTCCTAAGCGATGATATATGACAGAGAAACCGGGCTATGCCGACGAAGTATGACAGTGAAACCCATAACGTGAGACGAAATATGTCAGGGAAACCCGTCAATGGACACAAAATATGACAGGGAAACTCGTCCAGGGCTACGAAATATGACAGGGAAACCCGTCAACAGCGACGAAATATGACAGGGAAACCCGTCCATGGCGACTAGATATGAGAGGGAAACCCGTCCTGGACGACGAAATATGACAGCAAAACTCGTCCAGGGCGACGAAATATGAGAGAGAAAGCTTTTCAGCGCGACGAAATATGAGAGGGAAACGTGTCGAGGGAGACGTTATATGATAGGAAAACCCGTCGAGGGCGACGAAATGTGACAGGTAAACCCGTCCTGGGCAACGAAATATGGCGCGGAAACCCTTCCAAAGAGACGAAATATGACGGTTAAACACAACTAGGGAGAGAAAATATGTGAGGTAAACCCGTCCAGGGCGACTGAGTATATACACTGAAATCCGTTCAGCGCGAAGAAATATGTCAGGGGAAACCTGTACAGGGCGATGAAATATATCCAGAAGGTTAAATTTAAAAATGCCATAAATGGGCGGATTTATATTTTTAATAGTTTGTTTTTCACATTTACTGTGTTTATAATTCTATGAAATCCCATAAAAAAATTTTAAACCTCAATTCGATAAAAATTGCAAAAAATGGCAAATTGGCATCCAGGCGGCTCAAAATTAATCCAAAAAACTTAAGATTGATTAATAATTGTGTTTGTGAGTTGATCAGAAGAGACATTCACTAGTTATTATAAGGGAAGCAATTTACTTAATGAAATTTGGAAATTTAAACTTATATAAGATCAATGTTAAAGACAAACTTTGTTTTAATAAAGTTCATCAATAATAAAAGTTAAACGCATCAAAAAAATCAATCTGGAGTAACTGATCTGATTCCAAGTTTTTAAACTTTCATTAAAATTTCTAATTTTCATTTATTCAAAGTAAACAAATGTGTTATTATCTTTATTATACAATATATTGTTATTAATAATGTGAAGACAATCAGAAGGAACATTCATTAGTTATTGAAGGAAAAGTGAATATCATTATTCAGTCAATAAAACTGATAAACCAGGATTTACGTCAACCAAAACAGTGTGAGCCGTTTGGTCGCAAAAACAAACCATTGGTAAAAATTTGAAGCCGATCTGATGAGTCATTCTATAGTATTTCACAGACTCCGAAGATTCCAATTTTTATATTATTAACAATTTTATTACAACGACAAATTTCTCTGCAGGTAAAGCGAAGTAATAAGTAATTTGCTGGACTTAACTTTCTTCGGAAGTTCATGCCACTCCTTAATTTTCATCCGGAGTTCTTGCCACTCCTCAACTCTCTTCCGGAGCTCTTGCCACTCCTCAACTCTCTTCCGGAGCTCTTGCCACTCCTCAACTCTCTTCCGGAGCTCTTGCCACTCCTCAACTCTCTTCCGGAGCTCTTGCCACTCCTGAACTTTCTTCCGGAACTCTTGCCACTCCTCAACTCTCTTCCGGAGCTCTTGCCACTCCTCAACTTTCTTCCGGAGCTCTTGCCACTCCTCAACTTTCTTCCGGAACTCTTGCCACTCCTCAACTTTCTTCCGGAACTCTTGCCACTCCTCAACTCTCTTCCGGAGCTCTTGCCACTCCTCAACTTTCTTCCGGAGCTCTTGCCACTCCTCAACTCTCTTCCGGAGCTCTTGCCACTCCTCAACTTTCTTCCGGAGCTCTTGCCACTCCTTAACTTTCTCCCGGAGCTCTTGCCACTCCTCAACTTTCTTCCGGAGCTCTTGCCACTCCTCAACTTTCTTCCGGAGCTCTTGCCACTCCTCAACTTTTCCGGAGTCTTGCCCCTCCTCAACTTTCTTCCGGAGCTCTTGCCACTCCTCAACTTCTTCCCGGGGTCTTGCCCCAAATCCTTACTCT
>NC_069497.1:13675344-13692738 GCF_026875155.1 Cherax quadricarinatus | reverse complement strand
CAAAAAATTCCCCATGTTGTAAGGGGCCTCCTCATGGTAAGCGAAAAACCACATGCCTTTAACCAAGGCCACCCAACCCTACAAGAATGGCGCAGCCAGCAATGCTAGCTGTTGGGCCGCCATCCGAGGGCATACAGAGGTGTGGGAGTTCTAAGCTAATTTCATTTCATCCCCACAGCTAGCATTGCGGGCTGCGCCATTCTTGTAGGGTTTGGTTGGTCCTGTGGTTTAAAGCGTCATGTGGTTCTCGCTTACAATGAGGCACGGCAGTACAACTTGGGTTCGAATACTTGGCTAGCGCAGTGTTGTTATATATGTTACATATATGTTATTATGTATGGAGGAGGTGAATGTATTCAGATATTTTGGATGTACGTGACAGCGGATGGGTCTATGAAAGATGAGGTAAATCATAGAACTGATGAGGGGAAAAAAAAAGGGTGAGTGGTGCACTTAGGAGTCGGGTGGAGACAAAGAACTTTGTCCTTGGAGGCAAAGAGGGGAATGTATGAGATTATATTTTTACCACCTTCTTATATGGGTGTGAAGCATGGGTGATGAATGTTGCAGCGAGGAAAAGGCTGGAGGCAGTGGGAGATGTCATGTCTGAGAGCAATGTGTGGTTTGAATATAATGCAGAGAATTCGTAGTTTGGAAGTTAGGAGGAGGTGCGGGTTTACCAAAACTGTTGTCCAGAGGGCTGAGGAAGGGTTGTTGAGGTGGTTCGGACTTGTGGAGAGAATGGAGCGAAACAGAATAACTTCAAGAGTTATCAGTCTGTAGGGGAAAGGAAGGCGGGGTAGGGGTCGGCCTAGGAAAGGTTGGAAGGGGGGGGTAAAGGAGGTTTTGTGTGCGAGGGGCCCTTGGACTTCCAGCGGGCATGCGTGAGCGTGGTTGATAGGAGTGAATGGAGACAAATGGTTTTAATACTTGACGTGCTGTTGGAGTGTGAGCAAGTAACATTTATGAAGGGGTTCGGGGGAAACCGGCAGGCCGGACTTGAGTCCTGGAGACGGGAAGTACAGTGCCTGCACTCTGAAGGAGGGTGTTAATGTTGCAGTTTAAAAACTGTAGTGTAAAGCACCCTTCTGGCAAGCAGTGATGGAGTGAAAGATGGTGAAAGTTTTTTTTTTTCGGGCCACCCTGCCTTGGTGGGAATCGGCCAGTGTGATAATAAAAAATAAATATTATTTATATTATATATATATATTATATATATATATATATATATATATATATATATATATATATATATATTTTATATATATATATTTTTAATATAAATCAAAATATATATTATATATAAATATATTATATATATATATATATATATTATATATATATATATATATATATATATATATATATATATATATATAGCTCTGAGTTACCTATGTTGTTTTTTACTTTCTGTTGTATTTTTTGTGAATGTTTGGCCAATGTATTTTTGTCTTTAAATAAAACATATTGAAATATAGGGGGTGGTAGGAGAAAATTCTCAAACAGCTTCGGGGAAAAATTTGAGTTTTTCCCTGAAGCAAGTTTATTTCTTTTCTTAAAGGATGAGGGTCCCTATGACAGTTTAGAAGTGGTCCTCCTATATTATTTATATTATTATATATATATTAATTATAATATATATTCTTATATATATTTATATATATATGAACATATCGGCCGATTCCCACCAAGGCAGGGTGGCCCGAAAAAGAAAGACTTTCATTATTCACTCCATCACTGTCTTGCCAGAGGGGTGCTTTACACTACGGGGTTTGTGTTTAAAAGAGGAAAAGGTAGCTTATGTGAGATTTTTTACAAATCAGAAGTGTTATAAAAAGAGCAGAGTATATGGAGAGTAAAAGAAAGGTGAAGAGAGTGGTGAGAGAGTTCAAAAGGAGAGCAGATGATAGAGTGCGAGAGGCACTGTCAAGAAATTTTGCTGTAAATAAGAAAAAATCTTGGAGACAAACAAGTTAAGAAAGTCTAGGGAACGACTGGATTTGTCAGTTAATAACAGAGTAGGGGAGTTAGTAGATCGGTAACTGGAGGTATTGGGTAGATGGCGAGAATATCTTGAGGAACTTTTAAATGTCGATGAAGAAAGGGAGGCGGTAATTTCATGCTCTGGCCAGGGAGGTATACCATCTTTTAGGAGTGAAGAAGAGCATGATGTGAGTGTGAGGGAGGTGCATGAGGCATTACGTAGAATGAAAGGGGGTAAAGCAGCTGGAACTGATGGGATCATGACAGAAATGTTAAAAGCAGTGTTGGAGTGGTTGGTATTTTTGTATAATAAATGTATGAAGGAGGGGAAAGTACCTAGGGATTGGCAAAGAACGTGTTTAGTTCATTTACATAAAGGGAAGGGGGACAAGAGAGATTGTAAATATTATAGGGGAATAAGTTTACTGAGTATACCAGGTAAAGTGTACGGTAGGGTTAAAAACTGAAAGGATTGCAGATTAGCAAGGAGGTTTTAGAGTGGGTAAGGGATGTGTAGATCAAGTGTTTACATTGAAGCATTTTATTTTAAACAATATTTAGATAAAAGTAGGGAAAGTTTTCATTTGCATTTGTGGATTTAGAGAAAGCATGTATGTGGATAGGGAGCGATGTGGCAAAAATGTGCAAATGTATGAAATAGGTAGTAAGTTACTAAATACTGAAAAGAGTTTATATGGGGGATAGTGAGGCTCAGGTTAGGGTGTGTAGAAGGGGGGATTACTTCCGGTAAAAGTAGGTCTTGGACAGGGATGTGTAATGTCACCATGGTTGTTTAATATATTTATAGTTTGAGTTGAAAAAGAAGAAAAAGGTGGGGGTTTTTGGGGAGAGGTGTGGGATTAAATTATGGGGAATCAAATACAAAATTGGAGTTCACATAGTTACTTATAGCTGTTGATACTGTGCTTATGGGAGATTCTAAAGAAAAATTGCAAAGGTTAGTGGAGGGTATTGCAAAGGTAAAAATTTGGGAAAGTGAACATAGATAAGAATAAGGTGATTTAGGTAAATAAAAATTGGATATCACATTGGAGAGAGGGAGTATTTGAAGAAGTAAATGTTTTCAGATATTTGTGAATTGACTTTTTTCAGCGGATGGTTTATGAAGGATGACGTTATCCATGGAATTGATTAGTTACATCACATTAGACAGGTTCCCTGTAAAAATACCGTCGTCATTGACGGGTATCTCTGTCATATTCAGTCGCCCTGGATGGCTTTCCCTATCTATTCCATCGCCCTTGACTGCTTTCCCCTGTCATTTTTATCGCCATGGATGATTTTCCTGTCTTATTTCGTCGCCCTGAGGGGTTTTCCCTCTCATATTTCATCGCCCTAGGACAAGTTTCCCTGTATATTTCGTCGCCCTGGACAGGTTTCACTCTCAAATTTCGTTCCCCAAGACGGGTTTCTCTGTAATATTTCTTCGTTATGGACGTATTTCAGCTCACATTCCATCACCCTGGACGGGTATCCGTGTCATTTTCATCGTCCTGGACGGGTTTACCTGTGATATTTCATCCCCCTCGATGGTTTCATTGTGATATTCGTAGCCCTAAATGGGTTTCTCTGTTATATTTCGTTGCCCTGGACGGATTTCACTTTTCATTTTTTAAGCAATTGCGGATTTCTGTCATTTTTTCTCCCTTGACTTTTTCACCCTCTCATATTTCGTCGCCCTGGATGAATTTCTGTTCATATTTCGTTCTCCCAGTTCGGGTCCCATGTCATATTTCGTCACTCTGGACGGGTTTCCCTGTCACATTTCGTCGTCCGGGAAATGGTTTACATGTCAAATTTCTTTCGCCCTGAAGGGGTTTACCCCTGTCATTTTTCATAGTCCTGGAGGGTTTTACTGTGATATTTCATCTCCCTCGACTTGTTTCCTTTTCTTATTTCGTCTTATTCCGTCTCCCTTTACACCATTATATATTTCGTCTTCCTGGACGGATTTCGCTGCCATATTTCATCGGGCTTGACAGGTTTGCCTGTCATATTTCATCACACTGGACAGGTTCCCTGTGAAATATCGTCGCCATGGATGGGTTTATCTGTCATATTCAGTCGCCATGGATGGCTTTCCCTGTCCTATTCCCATCGCCATTGACTAGTTTCACTGTCATATTGCATGGCCATGGATTAGTTTCTCTGTTAAAATTTTGTCTCCTTGAGGGGTTTTTCCTTTGTCTCCTTGACGGGTTTTCCTATCATAAAAACGTCGCCATAGACGGATTTCCTGTCATATTTCGCCGCGTGGACCTATTTCTGTCATATTTCTTTCGCCCTGGGCGGGTTTCTCTCTCATATTTCGTCGCCCTGGACGGGTTTCTCTCTCATATTTCGTCGCCTGGACGGGTTTCCCTTTTTTATTTTCTTGTCTTTGAACGGACTGCGGCTTATATTCCATCACCCTATACGGGTTTTCTTGTCATATATCGTCGCCCTGGGTGAGTGTCCCTGCCATATTCCGTTCCCTTGGATGGTTTTCCCTGTCATATTTCGTCGCCCTGGTGAGTTTCCTGTTATATTTCGTCGCCCTTGTCGGGTTTCCCTGTCATATTTCGTTACCCGGAAAGGTTTCCCTCTTATATTTCGTCTCCCTGGGTTGGTTTCCCTCTCATATTACATGGCTCTGGAATGATTTCCTTTTAAAATATTCTGTCTTCTGGATATTTTTCATCCCCCTGTACGGTTTCCCCTGACATATTTCTTCGCGCTGAACGGATTTCAGTGTCATACTCAGTCGCTCTGGATGGGTTTTCCTTCACATTTCGTCGCCCTACCGGGTTTACCTGTTATATTTAGATCCTTGTACGGGTTTCCCTCACATATTTTTGTCCCTAGTTGTGTTTAACCGTCATTTTTTCGTCGCTCTGGAAGGGTTTCGTGCCATATTTCGTCGCCCAGGAGGGGTTACCTGCCCACATTTCGTTGCCAGGACGGGTTTACCTGTCACATTTCGTCCCCCTCGAGGGTTTCCTATCATATATCGTCTCCATGGACACGTTCCCTCTCATATTTCGTCGCGTTTGAAAAGGTTTCTCTCTCATATTTCGTCGCTCTGGATGGATTTCGCTGTCATATTTCGTCGTCCAGGACGGGTTTCCCTCTCATATTTTGTCGCTCTGTACGGGTTTCCCTGATATATTTCGTCACCCTGTATGAGTTTCCCTGTCACATTTCGCCTCCCTGGACGGTTTTCTCTGTCATATTTCGTCGCCCTGCACGGGTTTATCTATCGTTATTGTCGCCATGGACGAGTTTCCTTGTCATATTTTTGTCGTTGACGGGTTTCCCTGTCATATTTTGTCCCCGGGTTGGCGGGTTTCCCTGTCATATTTCGTCGCCCTAGACGAGTTTCCCTATCATATTTCGTAGCCGTGGACGAGTTTCCCTGTCATATTTTGTGCCCGTTGACGGGTTTCCCTGACATATTTCGTCTCACGTGACGGGTTACACTGTCATACTTCGACGGCATAGCCCGGTTTCTCTGTCATATATCATCGCTTAGGACGGGTTTCCCTGTCATATTTCGTCACCCTGGACGGGTTTGAACATCATATTTAGTCGCCCTTGACGGCTTTCCCAATCATGTAGATGAATGGTTCAGATAACCTACAAGTTGATAAATTAGACACATGTGCAACACTTGGGTATCTATAATAAGGAAACGTTTCGCCACATAGTGGCTTCATCAGTCCATACAAAGGAAAATGGCGAAGAATAGGAGTAGTTTGAGGTAATCAGTGATATCACCACGACTGCTGAAACCTCCCCTGCCTACAGTATATAAGCTACTTCTTGCTATATCCTGTATTCTTTTCAAGATTGATGGATTGATTACATCTACTCAAACTCCTCCTTTTATTCACCATTCTCCTTTGTATGGACTGATGAAGCCACTGTGTTTTAGGAAACGTTTCCTCATTAAAGATACTCAAGTATTGCAGATGTTTCTCTATATTTCGTCGACATAGTCGGGTTTCCCTGTCATATTTAAGTATTAATTTAAAAAAAATAGGTGATGCTTTGTGTCATTTAAATAGGTGAGGAAAAGACATTATTTACCGGAGAGTCTTTTCATGGAACAACGTCTCGTTGTATGTTGATCTTTGTCCAGTGACTTGGTCAGTCACTGCACTCTGTGGCAAAACGTACTAATGTAGTCTACACTCCCACACTCACTCAGTATTCTTTAACAACGTGTAATAATGTACCCTGCACTCTCAAACACACTCACCACTCTTTAAATGTGTATTAATGTGTTCAACACTCCCACACCCACTCAACACTTTATAACTATGTGCAATAATATGCTGTACACTCACACACTCGGTTAACAAAACAGCTTCGTATCAGAAGAAAAAACAGGAACTATTATAGTACATTTGAGGGGGACGTTGAGAGCTGTGAACCCCAAACACAGCATTTCCTCAAAGAGGAACTTAACTCTTCAAATGTAGCCTCACCATGAAGCATTACCCATATATGATATTAGAACAAATGTTTTAATATCCTTATTTTACAGACAGGTGTAATTACAGAGAGGGACACACAGAATCTGTGCTGTGTAAATACATCACCGGGTAGACTCGTACCGTAGTCCAGCCAGAAGAGAAGAACTTCCCGTCCGGTTACACCACCATGGTGAGGCCAATTATTTTAAATTTTATCCTTCTATTTATATGTCGTAGTATGTAACATGTTAAAATTAATTTTATGCATGTTTCTATATATAATATCGTCGCCTTTGTATCTTTTGGTGTTAACATTTTATAACAGTTCGCTGTATGTATTTATAGTGATACTATGCAAACATTTGTTATCTCTGTTTTTCTGTGTTATTAATCATAACTTTATGATAGTGGACGAAAGTTACTTCACGATGTAAAAGGGAAATCTCAATGATGCAAATAACTTTTTATATGTACCTTATTTGTTTGTTAAGGGGATAAGTAAATAATGAATCTAGCACAGGAATTCAGTAAGAAACTATAATTACATGGTGTGAACAGAGGTACTGAGTGTGTATCTTAGTGAAGAACACATTATAACAGTGTTAATGAGTGCTGAGTGTGTATGTGAGTGAAGAACATATTAAAACAGTGTAATGAGTGTTGAGTGTGTTTCGTGAGAGCAACTCCATAAAGCACTGCCCATATATATTACAACACAAGTGTTATAATATCACATGTTATTACATGTGATCATTGTATCCCTGTAAAGGTGGTCCAGCCAGAAGAGAGGAACCTCCCAGCCAGCCAGAAGAGAGGAACCTCCCAGCCAGCCAGAAGAGAGGAACCTCCCAGCCAGCCAGAAGAGAGGAACCTCCCGGCCAGCCAGAAGAGAGGAACCTCCCAGGCAGCCAGAAGAGAGGAACCTCCCGGCCAGCCAGAAGAGAGGAACCTCCCGGCCAGCCAGAAGAGAGGAACCTCCCAGCCAGCCAGAAGAGAGGAACCTCCCAGCCAGCCAGAAGAGGGGAACTTCCCAGCCAGCCAGAAGAGAGGAGCCTCCCAGCCAGCCAGAAGAAAGGGACCTCCCAGCCAGCCAGAAGAGAGGAACCTCCCTGCCAGCCAGAAGAAAAGAACCTCCCAGCCAGCCAGAAGAAAGAAACCTCCCAGCAAGCCAGAAGAGAGGAACCTCCGAGCCAGCCAGAAGAGAGGAACCTCCCAGCCAGCCAGAAGAGAGGAACCTCCCAGCCAGCCAGAGGAGAGAAACCTCCCAGCCAGCCAGAAGAGAGGAACCTCCCAGCCAGCCAGAAGAGAGGAACCTCCCAGCCACCAGAAGAAAAGGAACCTCCCAGCCAGCCAGAAGAGAGGAACCTCCCAGCCAGCCAGAAGAGAGGAATCTCCCAGCCAGCCAGAAGAGAGGAACCTCCCAGGCAGCCAGAAGAGAGGAACCTCCCAGGCAGCCAGAAGAGAGGAACCTCCCAGCCAGCCAGAAGAGAGGAACCTCCCAGCCAGCCAGAAGAGATGAACCTCCCAGCCAGCCAGAAGAGAGGAACCTCCCAGCCAGCCAGAAGAGAGGAACTTTCCAGCCAGCCAGAAGAGAGGAACCTCCCAGCCAGCCAGAAGAGAGGAACCTCCCAGCCAGCCATAAGAGAGGAACCTCTCAGCCAGCCAGAAGAGAGGAACCTCTCAGCCAGCCAGAAGAGAGAAACCTCTCAGCCAGCCAGAAGAGAGGAACCTCTCAGCCAGCCAGAAGAGAGGAACCTCTCAGCCAGCCAGAAGAGAAGAAAACCCCCCAGCCGCCAGAAGAGAGGAACCTCCCAGCCAGCCAGAAGAGAGGAACCTCCCAGCCAGCCAGAAGAGAGGAACCTCCCAGCCAGCCAGAAGAGAGGAACCTCCCAGCCAGCCAGAAAGAGAGGAACCCCCCAACCAGCCAGAAGGAGGAACCTCCCAGCCAGCCAGAAGAGAGGAAACCCCCCAGCCAGCAGAAGAGAGGAACCTCCCAGCCAGCCAGAAGAGAGGAAACCCCCCAGCCAGCCAGAAGAGAGGAACCCCAGTCGCCAGAAGAGAGGAACCTCCCAGCCAGCCCCGAAGAGAGGAACCCCCCGCCGCCAGAAGAGAGGAAACCCCCCAGCCGCCAGAAGGAGGAACCCCCCAGCCAAACCCGAAGAGAGGAACCCCCCAGCCAGCCAGAAGAGAGGAACCTCCCAGCCAGCCCCGAAAAGAGGAACCCCAGCCCCGCCAGAAAAGAGGAACCCCCCAGCCAGCCAGAGAGAGGAACCCTCCCAGCCAGCCAGAAGAGAGGAACCTTCAAGCCCAGCCAGAAGAGAGGAACCTCCCAGCCCGCCAGAAGAGAGGAACCTCCCAGCCAGCCAGAAGAGGGGAACTTCCCAGCCAGCCAGAAGAGAGGAGCCTCCCAGCCAGCCAGAAGAGAGGAACCTCCCAGCCAGCCAGAAGAGAGGAACCTCCCAGCCAGCCAGAAGAAAAGAACCTCCCAGCCAGCCAGAAGAGAGAAACCTCCCAGCAAGCCAGAAGAGAGGAACCTCCCAGCCAGCCAGAAGAGAGGAACCTCCCAGCCAGCCAGAAGAGAGGAACCTCCCAGCCAGCCAGAATAGAGGAACCTCCCAGCCAGCCAGAAGAGAGCAACCTCCCAGCCAGCCAGAAGAGAGCAACCTCCCAGCCAGCCATAATGGCGGATTTCGTTGAGGGGTTTTGAGGCAGGTACTGTTTAGCAAAACAATATCTGGCCTCCCTGCTTCAAGGAGCTCGGCCAGTACGTGTCTAATTGTATAGTAAGAACGTACGTTAAACTGAATCACTTTAAACATGATTTAATGGTTTCGTCAAAGCAAAGTTAATGTCGGGGGAGGAGTTTGGATTAAAGCCCATTATAGTGGTGCCATCGGTGGATGTGTGTTTGTAGGTGTTACGGACCCGTTTCCTGGAGGGGGGGGGGAAGAGATGGATCTGTTTTTATGTTCTTTGGTCTGTCTGTCGGAAGTTGGGGCAGATTTAGGTTTGAGTGGATTCTGTCTGGAGGAAGTGGAGTTGGACCTGGATGAAGTTTTGGTTGTGGTGGAGGAGTGGGCGAAGGTAGATGCAGAGGAAGTGGAAGCTTTGGTAGGGGATGAGGAAGATTAAGCTATGGTAAGGGATGAGGAAGTGGAAGCTTTGGTTGGGGATGAGGAAGTGAGTAAGAAGGTGGGGGGAGGGGTGATTGCAGCAGCAGCAGTAGGGTTGTCGGTGGGAGGGGTAGAAGTAGTGCAGAGGGTAGGGGAGGAGGCTGGTGGGTGTAGGAAGTGGGGGGAAAGGGAGAGAGGGAGGAGGTAGAGGTTGTAGGGGGTTAGAAGAGAAGCAGGAATGAGGGATGATTAAAGAGGGAGATTGTTTGCAGAAAGATTAGGTTAAGGGCATGGAGTAGTCTGATTGGTAAGCTTGAGAGACTACCATCGCAGAGTGGGCAGCAGTGGCGAGTTGGCAGTTAGTTTTGTAGTCTAGTGTGGGTGTAGGTTGAAAGAAGTTTCTTGTAGTCTGTGTGTTGGTGTTTGAGGTGTGTTTGAGTAGGGGAGGTAGGACCAAGTGCATGGAGTAGCCCAGGCTTGGGGGAAGAGAGGAAGGGATGGTAGGGGAAGGAGGTTTCAGGGAAGGGGTTGGAGAGGGAGGGGGGTTGGCTGGCTCTGAGGGTGGGAGAGAATGTCTTTTCTAGAAGGGCAGGAATTTGCAACTGCAGTGTGTGACCCGCCGCAGTTAGAACATTTAAGGTGGAGGTTGCAAGTGTTCCAGAAGTGGCCAGTTGCTGAACATCTGGAGCAGATTTGTGTAGAAGTGCATTTAGATATTGTCGTGGGCGAATTGTAGCATTTCAGACATTGTGTGATGGGGTGAAAGTTTGGAGTGAAGAGAGTGTTTGAGGAATGCGGATGGGCTTGGCAAGGATTCCTTGATTAAAGAGTGTAGAGGCGTCAGAAGGATTTGAACAGCGGATTTTGAGGATGGTAGAGTTCTCAGGTCTGTAAATATCGTCAACAGAGACTTTGTTCTTAGTACTAATGTCTTTGATTAAGTCTTCTTTGTCTGTGTCATAGGCAGTCAGGAGAGAATAGTCTACTTGTTTTGCGATCACTGTGCATTTGGCGCGGTGCTCAGGAGTCCAAATAATAGTGAAGCCTGCATTGAGAAGTTTTTGTCTGGTCTCGGTTGAGGTGTACGTTTCATAGGAATGTCTGTCAAGAAGGAGTTTGAAGCCTGAGATGGTTTTAAAGACTTTCAGCTGAGGTGCGCCAGTGATCTGATACAATAAATTTCCAGGGCATGATCAGATTTAGAGTATTTGAGGTTAAGCGAGAAAGAATTGGGTTTGGAAGAGGTAGAGGCAGGGTAGGCTTTAGAGGCAGGAGTAGACAGAGTAGAGGCAGGTGTTGGCGGTAGAGGAGGAATGGTAAGGGGGAAGGAAGTGGAAGGCATTGAAGGCATCTTAAATTAGATGTGGCAGCCAAATCTGTGAGAATAATTGACTAGGTAAGTACGTGTGAAGTAGACAGACGTGCTTGCCTGGTTATAACTTTAAAGTTATGTTCTTATGTTATGTTCTTATGTTAAAGTTTTCTCATGGAGTCCGTCGCTGGAGGCGCAGGACACTGAGGAGGTGAGCTGTAGCTTGATGGAGCACTGTATGCCCTGAACGGCGAGGAGAGGCAACACTGGCTGTATGGCGTGCAGACCACACGTACAGGCTGAGGCATGGAGACTTCAGACAGCAACAGGAGTGCAGAGGGAGGCTTCCTGCCCTTAGGTAGGCAGCCACCGACGCACCAATCCTGCTGGTCTAGACGAAGGTCCAGTAACCACCACTGGATGAAAAGAGGCAACACTGGCTGTGAGCGGCGAGGATAGGCAACACTGGCTGTGAGCGGCGAGGAGAGGCAACACTAGCTGTATGGCGTGTAGACTACATGTACAGTCTGAGGCGTGTAGACCTGAGACAGCAACAGGAGTGCAGAGGGAGGCTTCCTGCCCTTGGGTAGGCAGCCACCGACGCACCAATCCTGATGGTGAAGACATCTACAGATGTAGATGCCTTCCTCTCCCACTACATTGTAAAATGCTCCAAACTTCAGAACGCCCGTGACTTAACCTGATTCATTTTTTTTTCTTCTCCTCCCTCTTCCCCTTTCCTTTTTTTTTTGTCTTTCTTCTGTCGCGTGTTTCTGTTCCTTCATTATTTATTTCATCAGTTCCCCTTCCCCCCACCTCTGTGCACTTGCTCTCCCTCTGTGGTCACCTAGCTCCCTTGCAGTGCTCCCCTTTCTTTGTATTTGACTGGCTCCTCCTCCTTAATTCCCCACTACTACCACTACTACTACTTCTACCACTACTACTACTACTACTACTACTACTACTACTACTACTACTACTACTACCACCACCACTACCTCTTCCTGTCTATATATACCCGTCCTGCTCCCCTTCTGGTTAGTGTGACTTTGTAAATGGTCCAAGTCGGACCGAAACGTCGTCGTAAGCTCCTCTCTTCTATGTGAGGGTTTTCTGTGTATCGTTCCAGTCACGGTATTGTGCCTTTTTTTTTGTTACTACTACTAATGTTATCAGTCTGCCTGGTAATATCCACCAGGACTCACACTGTTTCCCAACAATTTCTATATAAATATCCTCCAAATTTTACACTCACATTCATCATGTTTAGTTAATTGTTTTGTAGAGGAAACTGTCATAACTGGTAACACCTTACTGGCAGTTACTGAGGTGTTACATAACTGCTAACACCTTACTGACAGTCACTGAGGTGTTACATAACTGCTAACACCTTACTGACAGTCACTGAGGTGTTACATAACTGGTAAAAACCTTACTGACAGTCACTGTGGTGTTAATAACTGGTAACCCCCTTACTGACAGTCACTGAGGTGTTACATAACTGGTAACACCTTACTGACAGTCACTGAGGTGTTACATAACTGGTAACACCTTACTGACAGTCACTGAGGTGTTACATAACTGGTAACACCTTACTGACAGTCACTCAGGTGTTACATAACTGGTAACACCTTACTGACAGTCACTCAGGTGTTACATAACTGGTAACACGTTACTGACAGTCATGAGGTGTTACATAACTGGTAACACCTTATGACAGTCACTCAGGTGTTTTACATAACTGGGAACACCTTACCCACAGTCATTGAGGTGGTACTAACTGGTAAACCCTTACTGACAATCCTCAGGTGTTACATAACTGGTAACACTTACTGACGTCCCCTCAGGTGTTACATAATGGTAACACCTTACCGACAGTCATTGAGGTGTTACATAACTGGTAACACCTTACTGACAGTCACTCAAATGTTACATAACTGGTAACACTAAGCTTACCGACAGTCACTGAGGTGATAAATAACTGGTAACACCTTACCGACAGTCACTGAGGTGTTACATAACTGCTAACACCTTACTGACAGTCACCGAGGTGTTACATAACTGGTAACACCTTACTGACAGTCACTGAGGTGTTACGTAACTGGTGACACCTTACTGACGGTCAATGAGGTGTTACACAACCAGTAACACCTTACCGACAGTCACTGAGGTGTTACATAACTGGTAACACCTTATCAACAGTCACTGAGGTGTTACATAACTGGTAACGCCTTACTGACAATCACTGAGATGTTACATAACTGGTAACACCTTACTAACAATCACTCAGGTGTTACATAACTGGTAACACCTTACTGACAATCACTCAGGTGTTACATAACTGGTAACACCTTACTGACAATCACTCAGGTGTTACATAACTGGTAACACCTTACTGACATTTGTTCAAGTGTTACATAACTGGTAACACCTTACTGACAATCAGTGACTCTGCAATCTCCCCAATAACTGGATTAACCATTTCCTTTAATTGTTGTGGCCTTATTCCAGTGTAACCCCCAGCAGACCCAGATGGGAACGACATTATTGCTTTGTAAATGTCTGAGTCTTTCACGATCAATTATTCCACAGTGGGGATAGAGGTGTTGGAACTGTTGGTGCCCCTGGTTTTCCTGGCAGGATGCTTTCCTCTAAGTGCTTCCGCCACGTCAGCATCCCTGGGAGCAACTGTATCTTCTCTGATTGCCCCCACTGTGTTGCCCTCTTCAATTTTCCTGCTCACCTGGACTCTGACTTTTTCACTGTCAGTAGAGTCAGTGGGAGTTCTGCCTCTCTCGTTTTTGTATTGAAGGGGAAGGCGAGTGAGGTTATCAATTCTAGAAAAGTCTCTTAGAGATTTAATGATCACTGAGGCTAGCCTCTTTCCCCTTCTTTCCGGCACAACTAAGCAGACATTGCCAAAAAGTAGCAAGTTGTGCCATGCCTTGATGGTTGGTGGAGCATTTAGGATAGTGAAACCATCGTTTACTTTTGTTAAGAGGTCTGCAAGTTTCCCAGCTGCGTGTGAACGGGCTGCTTTGGGAATATTTGTGAGTGTCTGGTACCTGTTGCTTTAATTGCTTCCAAGATATCGTCTGATGAGATGAGGTCTGTTTGAGTGGGTTCAGGTGCCTGAGGTGGATCTGAATCATCACTTTCCTCAGGAGGACATCCTGAACCAGGGCAACTACCGTGTTTGCGGAGGAAACCATTAGAGACAACGAAGCTGTAAGCACGGCCGACACTTGCCTCTCCTAGTATTGACAGCCGTGCCATTTCCCTGGCTGCTCGCTTCCTCCTGGTTGGCATCCTTCTGCCTAGACTAAACTGTAGGAGTAGAGTATGACATACTGGGTGGGTATGGTGCATGGAAGGTAGTAAACTTGACCGTTTATATTATATATATATATATATATATATATATATATATATATATATATATATATATATATTATATATATATATATATATATATATATATATATATATAATGTGTGTGTGTGTGTGTCGTGCCGAATAGACAGAATTTGCGATCTTGGCTTAAATAGCAACGTTCATCTTGCCAAATAGGACAAGTGAAAATTTGTGTATGCAATAATTTCGCCAAAATCATTCTGAACCTAACGAAAAAAATATATTTCACTGTGTTTGTTTAGTATTAAATTACTGTAAACAAATGTAAAATATATTTAGTTGGGTTAGGCTAATATAAATTGTTCTTGTTATAATAAGGTTAGGTAAGTTTTCTAAGATTCTTTTGGTGCAAAATTAAAAAATTTTAAATTAACATTAATGAAAAAATATATCTTTAAATGTATAAGAGAATTTTACAAAATGATTTAATTTTAAAAGAGTTCTTGCAATTGACCATTTTACATATTCGGCACGACAAGGATTCGAACCCATGTTGTAATGGCCTGCCTCATGGTAAGCGAGAACCACATGACGCTTTAAACCACAGGACCACCCAACCCTACAAGAATGGCGCAGCCAGCAATGCTAGCTGTTGGGCCGCCATCCGAGGGCATACAGAGGTGTGGGAGCTTCTAAGCTAATTTCATTCTCATCCCCACAGCTAGCATTGCTGGCTGCGCCATTCTTGTAGGGTTTGGTTGGTCCTGTGGTTTAAAGCGTCATGTGGTTCTCGCTTACAATGAGGCACGGCAGTACAACTTGGGTTCGAATACTTGGCTAGCGCAGTGTTGTTATATATGTTACATATATGTTATATATGTATGGAGGAGGTGAATGTATTCAGATATTTTGGAGTGTACGTGACAGCGGATGGGTCTATGAAAGATGAGGTGAATCATAGAACTGATGAGGGGGAAAAAAAAGGGTGAGTGGTGCACTTAGGAGTCTGTGGAGACAAAGAACTTTGTCCTTGGAGGCAAAGAGGGGAATGTATGAGAGTATAGTTTTACCACCGCTCTTATATGGGTGTGAAGCATGGGTGATGAATGTTGCAGCGAGGAGAAGGCTGGAGGCAGTGGAGATGTCATGTCTGAGAGCAATGTGTGGTGTGAATATAATGCAGAGAATTCGTAGTTTGGAAGTTAGGAGGAGGTGCGGGTTTACCAAAACTGTTGTCCAGAGGGCTGAGGAAGGGTTGTTGAGGTGGTTCGGACTTGTGGAGAGAATGGAGCGAAACAGAATAACTTCAAGAGTGTATCAGTCTGTAGTGGAAGGAAGGCGGGGTAGGGGTCGGCCTAGGAAAGGTTGGAAGGAGGGGGTAAAGGAGGTTTGTGTGCGAGGGGCTTGGACTTCCAGCAGGCATGCGTGAGCGTGTTTGATAGGGTGAATGGAGACAAATGGTTTTTAATACTTGACGTGCTGTTGGAGTGTGAGCAAAGTAACATTTATGAAGGGGTTCAGGGAAACCGGCAGGCCGGACTTGAGTCCTGGAGATGGGAAGTACAGTGCCTGCACTCTGAAGGAGGGGTGTTAATGTTGCAGTTTAAAAACTTTTGTGAAAAGCCCCCTTTGGGGAAAGCAGTGAGGGAGGAAAATGAGGGTGAAATTTTTTTTTGGGCCCCCCTG
This sequence comes from Cherax quadricarinatus, assembly GCF_026875155.1. Classification (NCBI taxonomy): domain Eukaryota; kingdom Metazoa; phylum Arthropoda; class Malacostraca; order Decapoda; family Parastacidae; genus Cherax; species Cherax quadricarinatus. The sequence goes on along the minus strand of NC_069497.1, from coordinate 13,676,812 downwards.
CCTTGGGGGAAAATCGGCCAGTGTGAAAATAAAAAAAAATATATAAATTATATTATATATAATATATATATTATATTTATATATAATATTTATATATATATTATATAAAAATAATAATATATATATATATTTTATTTATATAAAAATTATATATATATTATAATTAATATATATAATATATGTAGCTCTGAGTTACCTATGTTGTTTTACTTTCTGTTGTTTTTTTGTGAATTTTGCAATGTATTTTTTTTTAAATAAAACATACTTAAAATATAGGGGGGGGTTGGAGAAAATTCTCAAACAGTTTCAGGGAAAAACTTGAGTTTTCCCTAAAAGCAAGTTTATTTTTTCTCTGAGGAGAGGGCCCCTATGACAGTTCTAGAAGGGGTACCTCCCATTTATATTATATTAAATTATATATTATATATATAATTATATTATTTATAATATATATAATAATATATATATATAAAATTATATATATATATATATATTTATTTTAATAAATATGGGCCCGATTCCCACCAAGGCAGGGGCCGAAAAAGAAAGACTTTCAATTCACCCCATCACTGTCTTGCCAGGGGGGTGCTTTACACTACGGGGTGTGAAAAAAGAGGAAAAGGTGCTTAGTGAGATTTTTTTCAATCAGAATGTTATAAGAAAAGGGAAGTATATGGAGAGTAAAAAAAAGGTGAAGAGAGTGGGGAGAGAGTTCAAAAAGGGGGAGAGATGATAGGTGCGAGAGGCATGTCAAGAAAATTTTTCTTAAATAAGAAAAAATCTTGGGGCAAACAAGGTTTAAGAAAGTCAGGGGCGACTGGATTGTCAGTTAATAACAGAGTAGGGGAGTTAGTAGATCGGTAACGGAGGTATTGGGTAGATGGGGAGAAAATCTTGAGGGGAAATTTTAAATGTCGTGAAGAAAGGGAGGCGGTAATTTCATGCTCTGGCCAGGGGTATACATTTTTTAGGATGAAGAAGGCTGATGTATGTGAGGGAGGGGCATGAGGCATTTCGTAGAATGAAGGGGGTAAAAAGTGGAAGATGGGATCATGACAAATGTTAAAAACAGTGTTGGAGTGGGGGGGTATTTTTGATAATAAATGAATAAAGGAGGGGAAAGTACCCAGGGGTTGGCAAGAACGTGTTTAGTTTTTTACATAAAGGGAAGGGGGGCAAGAGGATTGTAAAAAAAATTTTAAGGGGGAAAAAGTTTACGGTAACCAGGGAAAGGCGGTAGGGTTAAAAAAATGAAAGGATTGCAGATTTTTGCAAGGGGTTTTAGAGTGGGTAAGGGATGTGTAGATCAAGTGTTTACTTGAACATAATGTGAACAAAATTTAGATTAAAAGTAGGGGAAATTTTCATTGCATTGTGGTTTAGAGAAAGCATGTGAAGTGGATAGGGGAGCGATGTGGCAGATGTTGCCAAAAGTATGAAAAAAGGTGTAAGTTTCAAATAGAAAAAA
>NC_069497.1:13655420-13674844 GCF_026875155.1 Cherax quadricarinatus | reverse complement strand
TCAGTGTAACCCCAGGACCCAGATGGGAACGACATTATTGCTTTGTAAATGTCTGAGTCTTTCACGATCAATGATTCCACAGTGGGGATAGAGGTGTTGGAACTGTTGGTGCCCCTGGTTTTCCTGGCAGGATGCTTTCCTCTAAGTGCTTCCGCCACGTCAGCATCCCTGGAAGCAACTGTATCTTCTCTGATTGCCCCCACTGTGTTGCCCTCTTCAATTTTCCTTCTCACCTGGACTCTGACTTTTTCACTGTCAGTAAAGTCAGTGGGAGTTCTGCCTCTCTCGTTTTTGTATTGAAGGGGAAGGCGAGTGAGGTTATCAATTCTAGAAAAGTCTCTTAGAGATTTAATGATCATTGAGGCTAGCCTCTTTCCCCTTCTTTCCGGCATAACTAAGCAGACATTGCCAAAAAGTAGCAAGTTGTGCCATGCCTTGATGGTTGGTGGAGCATTTAGGATAGTGAAACCATCGTTTAGTTTTGTTAAGAGGTCTGCAAGTTTCCCAGCTGCGTGTGAACGGGCTGCTTTGGGAATATTTGTGAGTGTCTGGTACCTGTTTCTTTAATTGCTTCCAAGATATCGTCTGATGAGATGAGGTCTGTTTGAGTGGGTTCAGGTGCCTGAGGTGGATCTGAATCATCACTTTCCTCAGGAGGACATCCTGAACCAGGGCAACTACCGTGTTTGCGGAGGAAACCATTAGAGACAACGAAGCTGTAAGCACGGCCGACACTTGCCTCTCCTAGCATTGACAGCCGTGCCATTTCCCTGGCTGCTCGCTTCCTCCGGGTTTTGGCATCCTTCTGCCTGACTAAACTGTAGGAGTAGAGTATGACATACTGGGTGGGTATGGTGCATGGAAGGTAGTAAACTTGACAGTTTATATATTATATTTTATATATATATATATATATATATATTATATTATATATATATATTTATATTATATTTTTATATATATATAAATATATATTATATATATATATATATATATATATATATATATATATGCAATAAGATCACAGTAAAAAGGTGATTCAGAATATGCAAAACATACCACTCTGAAAGAATAGAGAAATTCCAAGCGCTTTCGTGACTACTCCACATTATCAAGGAAAATATGAAAGTAAAGCATCCAAGGAAGCTATATAAGGGGTCTGGTCGGCACCTCACTATCAGATCCCACAACGTAAAATATCCCACAACATAAATATAGCATTAGAACTGGACAAGATTCCAATGCTCTATTTATTCATGTAAGAGATTTAAAACCCTCCAATTTATTTTCAAAAAGTTGAGAAAGTAGTATCAAGCAAGTCCATGGTCGACAGGAATATAATTGAATCTTGTTTCATAAAAAGCAGTTTTGACAATAATATGAATATTCCTTTGGTTTATATAAATTAGATCCATTTATAATTAATAGAATTTGGGAAAGAATTTAATAATACACTGGACAAATAATTTTAAAATTTCTTATTTCTTGGGTAGAATAGTTTGTGGGGTGAGTTTTTGCCAAGGACCTTTCCAAGTTGGCTCGCCGCGCGCCCACGTGTTTATCCCCGTTGTGGGATCTGATTGTGAGGTGCCGACCAGACCCCTTATATAGCTTCCTTGGAGGGCTTTACTTTCATATTTCCTTGATAATGTGAGTAGTCCCGAAAGCGTTGGGAAATTTCTCTATTCTTTCGAGTGGTTGTTTTGCATATATATATATATATATATTATATATATATATATATATATATATATATATATATATATAATGTGTGTTGTGTTGTGTCGTCCCGAATAGGCAGAATTTGCGATCTTGGTTTAAAAATAGCAACGTTCATTTTGTAAAATAGGACAAGTGAAAATTTGTGTATGCAATAATTTCGCCAAAATCTTTCTAAACCAACGAAAAAAATATATTCAGGTTTGTTTAGTATTAAATTACTGTAAACAAATGTAAATATATTTAGTTGGGTTAGGCTAAAATAAATTGTTCTTTTTATAATAAGGTTAGGTAAGTTTTCTAAGATTCTTTTGGTGCAAAATTAAAAATTTTTAAATTAACATTAATGAAAAAATATATCTTTAAATGTATAAGAGAATTTTACAAAATGATTTAATTTTAAAAGAGTTCTTGCTAATTGACCATTTACATTTTGGGGCCCACGACTATTTATATATATATATTATATATATATATATATATATTTTATTATTATTATATATATATATATATATATATAATATTTTGTAACCACGAACGAGTGGTATTGATCAATAACAACACTGCGCTAGCCAAGGATTCGAACCCATGTTGTACCGGCCTGCCTCATGGTAAGCGAGAACCACATGACGCTTTAAACCACAGGACCACCCAACCCTACAAGAATGGCGCAGCCAGCAATGCTAGCTGTTGGGCCGCCATCAGAGGGCATACAGAGGTGTGGGAGCTTCTAAGCTAATTTCATTCTCATCCCCACAGCTAGCATTGCTGGCTGCGCCATTCTTGTAGGGTTGGTTGGTCCTGTGGTTTAAAGCGTCATGTGGTTCTCGCTTACAATGAGGCAGGGCAGTACAACTTGGGTTCGAATACTTGGCTAGCGCAGTGTTGTTATATATATATATGTTACATATATGTTATATATGTATGGAGGAGGTGAATGTATTCAGATATTTGGGAGTGGACGTGTCAGCGGATGGGTCTATGAAAGATGAGGTGAATCATAGAATTGATGAGGGGAAAAGGGTGAGTGGTGCACTTAGGAGTCTCTGGAGACAAAGAACTTTGTCCTTGGAGGCAAAGAGGGGAATGTATGAAAAGTATAGTTTTACCAACGCTCTTATTATGTGTGAAGCGTGGGTGATGAAAAAGTTTTCAGCGAGGAGAAGCTGGAGGCAGTGGAGATGTCATGTCTGAGGGCAATGTGTGGTGTGAATATAATGCAGAGAATTCGTAGTTTGGAAGTTAGGAGGAGGTGCGGGATTACCAAAACTGTTGTCCAAGGGCTGAGGAAGGGTTGTTGAGGTGGTTCGGACATGTGGAGAGAATGGAGCGAAACAGAATAACTTCAAGAGTGTATCAGTCTGTAGTGGAAGGAAGGCGGGGTAGGGGTCGGCCTAGGAAAGGTTGGAGGGAGGGGTAAAAGGGGGTTTTGTGTGCGAGGGGCTTGGACTTCCCGCAGGCATGCGTGAGCGTGTTTGATAGGAGGGGAATGGAGACAAATTGTTTTTTAATACTTTACGTGCTGTTGGGAGTGTGAGCAAATAACATTTAAGGGGTTCGGGGAAACCCGGGCAGGCCGACTTGAGCCCCGGAGATGGGAAGTACATGCCTCACTCTGAAGGAGGGGGGTTTTAATGTTGCATTTAAAAAACGTAGTGTAAAGCACCCCTTCGGCAAGACGTGTGGAGTGAATGATTTGAAAGTTTTTTTTTTTGGGGGCCCACCCTGCCTTGGGGGGAATGGGCCCATTTGTGAAAAAAAATAAATATATATATAAATTTTTAATAAATATATATATATATAATAAATATATATTATAATATAAATATAATATATTTAAATATATAAAAAATTAATTAAATATATGTATTTCGATTTACCTATGTTGTTTTATTTTCCCTGTTGTATTTTTGGAATTTTTGGGCCCAATGTTTTTTTGTCTTTAAATAAAAATCCCTTGAAAAAAAGGGGGGTGGTGGAAAAAAATTCTAAAACATTTCGGGGAAAAATTTTAAGTTTTTCCCTGAAGCAATTTATTTTTTTCTTCTTAGGATGAGGGTCCCCATGCCCGTTCTAGAGGGTACCTCCCTTTTTTTATATCATATAAAATATAAATATTTAAATAAAATATATAAAATATATAATATATATAAAATATATATATATAAAAATAAAATATATATATAAATATATAAATATTATATTTTAATTAACATATGGGCCGATCCCCCCCAAGGCAGGGGGCCCAAAAAGAAAGACTTTCATTATTCCTCCATCAATGCCCTTGCCAGAGGGGTGCTTTACACAAAGGGGGTTTTGGAAAAAAAGGGGAAAAGGGTAGCTTAGTGGGGATTTTTCCCAAATAAGAAAGTTTTAAGAAAGCAGAGTATAGGGAGAGTAAAAAAAAGGGTTGAAGAGAGGGGTAAAGAGATTTTCAAAAGGAGAGCAGATGATGAGTGCGAGAGACACTTTTCCAAAAAATTTTTGGTGTAAATAAAAAAAATCTTGGAAAAAAAAACCCAAGTTAAGAAAGCCCAAGGGAACGACTGGATTTGTCAGTTAATAACAGAGTAGGGGAGTTAGTAAGGGGTTAACTGGGGGTTTTGGGGTTTAGAGGGGCCGAAAATACTTGGGAACTTTTAAATGTCATAAAGAAAGGGAGGCGGAATTTTTCCAGGGCTCGCCAGGGGGGAAATACCATTTTTTAAAGAGGAAGAAAGCTTTATGTGAGTGTGGGGGAAAGGTACGTGGGGCATTACGTAGAATGAAAGGGGAAAACACTGGAACTGATGGGACCCAAGACAAAAAATTTGTTAAAAGCAGTTTTGGGGAGTGGTTTGGTATTTTTGTATAAAAAATTTGTATGAAGGGGGGGAAAGGGTAACCTAGGGTTTTGGCAAAAAAACTGTTTAGTTCATTTACAAAAAGGGGAAGGGGGGAAAAAGAGAATTGAAATAAATAGGGGAAAAAGTTTACTGATTTACCAGGTAAAGGGGTAGGGTGGGGTTAAAAACTGAAAGGACTGCAATTAGCAAGGGGGTTTTTAAGATTTGGGGGGATGTGTAGATCAATTTTTTCCCATTAAAAAGCATATATTTTTGAACAAAAATTCGATAAAAGTAGGGAAGTTTTCATTGCTTTTATGGATTTAGAAAACCCGGGTGATGAGGATAGGGGAGCGATGGGGGCATATGTTGCAAATGTAAAAAAAAGGGGGTTTAGAAAGTTACTAAATACGAAAAAGTTTATTGAGGATATTGAGGCTCGGGTTTGGGGTGTGTAGAAGAAAAGGGAAAATTACTTCCCAGGTAAAAGTAGGCCCTTTAACAGGTTTTGTGTAAATGCCACCAGGGTTTGTTTAAAAATATTTATGTTTTGTTTTGTAAAAAAAAAGAAAAAGGGTTAGGTTTTGGGAGAGGGGGGGAGGGTTTAAAATTATGGGAAAAAAATTTACAAAATTGGAGTTCACAAAGTTATTTTATAGCTGATAACTGTGCTTAGGGGGAAAATTTCCCTAAAAAAAAAATTGAAAAGGGTTTAAAGTGCGGGTATAAAAGGGTAGAAATTTGAAAGTGAAAATAGATAAAAAAAGGGGTGTTTTTAGGGTAAAAAAAAAATTTGGATATCACTTTGGAGAGGGGGAGATTTGAAAAAAAAAAATGTTTTCAATATTTGTGATTTTGACTCTCAGCGGGGGTTTTTATAAAGGATGACGTTACCAGGGAATTGATTATTAGGGTCACTTTAACGGGTTTCCGCCCAAATCCCTTCCCCATTGAGGGGTATCTCTGTAAATTTTCCCAGCCCGCCCTGGATGGTTTTCCCCCCTGTCTATTCCATCGCCCTTGACTGCTTTCGCTGTCAAAATTTTATCGCCAGGGGAAAAATTTTTCTGCCCTTATTTCGTCGCCCCTGGGGGTTTTCCCCTCTCATTTTTTCATCGCCCAAGACAATTTTTCCCTGTCAAAATTTCGTCCCCCCGGGCGGGGTTCACTCTAAAATTTTTCGTTGCCCAAGGGGGTTTCTCTGTCATTTTTTCTTCGTTATCGACGTTTTTTCAGTTCACTTTCCCATCACCCTGGACGGGTATCCCTGTCATTTTTCATCGCCCCTGGAGGGGTTTTTTACTTTGAAAATTTCATCCCCCTCGATGGGTTTCTTTGTGTATTTCGTAGCCCTGAATGGGTTTCTCTTTTTTATATTTCTTGCCCGGGACGGTTTTTCACTAATTTTTTTAAGCAAAAGACGGTTTTCCTGTCATTTTTTTCCCTTGACGTTTCACCCCCTCTCATATTTCGTCCCCCGGGAAATGAATTCTTTTCATATTTTCGTCTCCCTTTGGGGTTCCCCTTCACATTCGTCCTCTGGATGGGTTTCCCTGTCACATTTCGTCGTCCGGGAATTTGGTTTACATGTCAAATTTCGTCGCCCTGGCGGTACCCTGTAAATTTTTCAAAATTCCGGGAAAGGGTTTTTCCCCTTTGTGATATTTCATCTCCCTTTAAACTTTTTTCCTTTTTCCCTTTATTTCTTTCTTTTTCCGTCTCCCTTTACCCCATTAATTTTCCCCGCCCTTCCGGGAAAGGGTTTTTCCCCTCCCATTTTTCATGGGGGGTTTTCACAGGTTTGCCTTTTAAAATTTCACACACGGGACGGGTTTTCCCTGTGAAATATCTTTCCGCCGGGAAAGGGTTTTATCGGGCCAAATTCAGTCGCCATGGAGGGTTTTCCCTTTGTCCTTTTCCCCACCCCTTTTGCCCATTTCACTGTCATATTGCATGGCCATGGATTAGTTTCTCTTTTAAATTTTTTTGTCTCCTTGAGGGGTTTTTCCCCTATCATAAAACGTCGCCATAAAACGGTTTTTCCCCTTCATATTTCGCCGCCGTGGACCTTTTTCTGTCATATTTCTTCTCCCTGGACAGGTTTCTCTCTCTTTTTCTCGCCCGGGGCCGGGTTTTTCCCCCTCTCATATTTCGTCCCCCCTGGGGGGGTTTTTTCTCCATATTTCGCGCCCGGGGAAGGGGTTTTCCTCCCCCCCCAAATATTTCGTCGCCCGGAAAGGGGTTTTTCCCTCTCAAAATTTGGGCCGCCCTGGAGGGGTTTCCCAATTGTTATTTTTTCCCCTTGTTTTTTGAAGGGAAATTGCGGCTTAATATTCCATCCCCCTTTATAGGGGTTTTTTTGTCATTATCGTCGCCCTGGGTGATGTCCCTCCCCAAAATTCCGTTCCCCCTTGGGATGGTTTTCCCTGTCAAATTTTGTCGCCCGGGGTGATTTTCCCCTGTTATATTTCGTCGCCCAATTGGGGTTTGCCTGCCCAATTTCGTTACCCTGGATGAGTTTCCCTGCCTTATATCTTCGCCCGGGAAAAGGTTTCCCCCCTCTTATATTCGTCTCCCTGGGTTGGTTTCCCCTTCTCATTTTTACAGGGCTCGGGAATGATTTCCAAAATAATTTTTCCTTCTTCGGGAAATATATTTCATTGCCCGAAACGGGTTCCCCTAAAACATATTTTTTTTTCCGGCTGAAGGGAATTTCAGTGCCCATACTCTCGCTCTGGAGGGGTTTTCCTCTCACATTTCTTTCGCCCACAGGGGTTTTCCCTTTTAAATTTTTCCGACTCCATGTAGGGGTTTTCCCCCCTCACATTTTTTTTCCCTGTCCCTATTTTTTTAAAAAACCGTCATTTTTTCGTCCCCTTTGGGAAAGGGGTTTTTCCCGCGCCATTTTTTCGTTGCCCGGGAGGGGTTTTAAACCTGTCACTTTCCCGTCTCCCTCGAGGGGTTTTTCCTACCCAATACGTCTCCCTGGAACGTTTCCCCCCCATATTTCGCCCCGCTGAAAATTTTCTTTTCTCTTATTTCGTCGCCAGGGCGATTTCCCGCTGTCATATTTCGTCGCCCCAAAAGGGGGGTTTTCCCCCTCTCATTTTTTCGTCGCTCGGGAAAAGGGGTTTCCCTGATATTTTTTCTTTCACCCCGGGTATGATTTTCCCCTGTCACTTTTTTCGCCTCCCTGGACGGTTTTCCTCTGTAAATTTTTTTGTTCCCCCTCCGGGGTTTTTTATCATCTTTAAAATTTGCCCGCCATGGACGGGTTCCCTGTCGTATTTTGTCCCCCCGTTGACGGTTTCCCCTTGTCATTTTTTCGTCGCCCGTTGGGGGTTTTCCCTTCATATTTCGTAGCCGTGGACAAATTTTCCCCTGTCATTTTTTGTGCCCTTTGAGGGTTTTTCCCGACATTTTTTTCGTCTCACGTGACGGTTTTCACTGTCATACTTCGACGGCTACCCCGGTTTTTTCTCGTCATATATCTTTCCGCTTAGGAGGGTTTTTCCCCCGGGGGGGCCCAATATTTCGTCACCCTGGAGGGCTTTCCCCAATCATGTAGAGGAAGGGTTTTTCAGAAAAAACCTACAATTTTGATAAATTGACAAAAAGGGAAACCCCTTTTTGGGGTTATCTAAAAATAAGGAAACGTTTGGGCCAATAGTGGCTTCATCATCCATAAAAAGGGAAAATTTGGCGAAGAATAGGAGTAGTTTAAAGGAAAACAGTGATTTACCTACGACGCTGAAACCTCTCCTGCCACAGTAATAACTATTTTTTTTTCCCGCACAAAATCCTTTTATTTTTTTCAAGATTGAGGGACTAAATTTACATCTACCAAACTCCTCCTGTTTTTTCACCATTCCCCCTTTTGTATGGACTTTGAAGCCACTGTTTTTTTAAACAAAACTTTTCCCCCTTCATTAAAAAAACCCAAAGTGGTCAGATTTTTTCTCTATATTTCGTCGACATATTTGGGGTTTCCCTGTCACTTTTAAAAATTTAATTTAAAAAAAAAATAGGTGATCTTTGTGTCTTTTAAATGGGTTTGAGGAAAAGACTTTAAATTTACCGAGGGGTTTTTTCTTGGGAACAACTCTCTTTTGTATTTTAAATCTTTGTCCAGTGATTTGGTCAGTCACTGCACTCTGTGGCAAAACGTACTAAGGGTAGACTACAAATCCCACACCCCCAAAGTTTTCCCTTTAAAAATTTTGGTAAAAATTTTTTACCCTCCCAACTCTCAAACAAAACCACCACTTTTTTACGATGGTAATTATGAACTCGCACTCTCAAACACACTCCCCACTCTTTAAATGTGATTAAGGGTGTTCAACCCCCCCCAAAACCCACTAAAACACTTATAACTATGTGCAATAATTTTCTGGGGCACTCAAAAACGCCCGGTTAACAAAACGGCTTCGTATCAAAATAAAACAGAACTTTTAAAGTACTTTTTGGGGGGGACTTTTAGAGCTGTAAACCCCCCAAACACAGCATTTCCCCCCAAAGAGGAATTTAAAACTCTAAAATGTAGCCTCCCCAGGAAAAATTACCCATAATGATATTAAAAAAAATTTTTTAAAAACTTTTATTTACAGACAGATGAAATTTAAACAGAGAGGACACACAGAAATCTGTGCGTGTAAATACATCCCCCCGGGGTTAACCCCCGTACCGTATTTTTCCCACCCCAAAGAGAAAACCCTCTCGCCCGGGTTTAAAACCACCATGGTGAGGCCACTTCCCTTTAAATTTTTTAATTCCATTTTTTTTAAATTTGCGTATATGAAACTTTTTAAAAAATTAAATTTTTAGGGAATTTTTTCCTAAAATTATAATATCGTCGCCCTTTTGGGTTAACATTTTATAACATTTTTGGTGAATGTATTTTTAGTGATACTATGCAAACCCAGTGTTACCCTCTGTTTTTTCTAGTTTTTATTAAGCATAACTTAGGGATAGTAAACCGAAAGTTACTTCACGTGTATAAAAAAATCTCAATGACGAAAATAACGTTTAAAAGTACCTTATTTTTTTTGAAAGGGAGATAAGTAAATAATGAATCGTCACGGGAATTCAGTAAAAAACTAAAAATTAAAAGGGGGTGAACGGGGTCCTGAGGGGGTGTATCTTGTAAAGGGAACACTTTTATAACAGGGGTTTAAATGATGATGAGTGTGTAAATAAAAACTTTTAAAACAGTGAATGATTTTTGAGTGTGTTTTGTGAAAAGGAAACCCCATAAACACTGCCCATATAAATTTTCAACCCAAGTTTTTTAATACACATGTTTTTTACATGGATCTTTGGTATCCCTGAAAAAGGGGTTTCCAGCTAGAAGAGACGAACTTCCAAGAAAAGCCAGAAGAGGGGAAACCCGCTCACCCCAACCAGAAGGAGGAACCTCCACCATTTAGAAAGGGGAACCCTCCCAGTCAGCCAGAAAGAGGAACCTCCCATCACCAAAGGGGGAAACCCCTCCCAGCCAGGCCAGAAGAGAGGAACCCCCACCCAAACCAGAAGAAGGAACCTCCCAGCCAGCCAAAAGAGGAACCTCCCACCCAACCAAAAGAGAGGAACCTCCCACCAGCCAAAGAGGGGAAAACCCCCCCTCCAACCAGAAGAGGGGGAAACCCTCCCACCAGCCAAAAAGGGGGGAACCTCCCACCCCAACCAAAGAGGGAACCTCCCACCCAGCCAAAGAGGGGAAACCCTTTCCCAGCCAACCAAAAGAGAGGGAACCTCCCAGCCACCAAAAGAGAGGAACCTCCCCCCTTTTTCCAGAAGAGAGGAACCCCCCCAGCCACCCAAAGAAAAAAGGGGAAAACCTCCCCAGCCAACCAAAAGAGAGGAACCCCCCGGGCCACCCAAAAAGGGGAACCCCCCGGGCCAGTCAAAGAGACAACCCCCCCGGCCAGCCAGAAGAGGGGAAACCCCCCGGCCAGCCAAAAAAAGGGGAACCCCCGGGCCCAGCCAAAGGGGGAAAACCTCCCTCCCCGCCAAAGAAGGAACCTCCCGGGCAGCCAGAAAGAGGAACCTCCCAGGCGGGCCTGAAGAAAAGGAAACCTCCCAGTCGCCAAAGAGGGGGAACCCCCCCAGGCACCAAAAGAGGAACCTCCCAGGCGGGCCAAAAAGGAGGAACCCCCACCAAAGCCAGAAGAGGGGAACCTCCCAGCCAGCCAGAAAGGGAACCTCCCACCACCAGAAGAGGGGGAACCCCCCCGCCAGCCTGAAAGAAAACCCTCCCACCAGCCAGAAGGAGGAACCTCCCAGCCATCCAAAGAGGGGAAACCCCCCCAGCCAGCCAGAAAAAGGGGAACCCCCCAGCCAGCCAAAGAGGGGAAACCCTCCCAGCCAGCAGAAAAAAGGGAACCCTCCCAGCCACCAGAAGAGAAGAACCTCCCAGCCAGCCAGAAAGAGGAACCCCCTCACCCCGCCAAAAGGAGGAACCTCCCAGCCAGCCAGAAGAGAAAAACCTCCCAGCCAGCCAGAAGAGAAGAACCTCCCACCAGCCAGAAGAGGGGAAACCCTTTCCCCGCCAGCCAGAAGAGAGGAACCTCCCACCCCGCCAGAAGAGAGGAACCTCCCAGCCACCTGAAGAGAGGAACCCCCCAGCCAGCCAGAAGAGAGGGAACCTCCCACCAGCCAGAAAAGGGGAAACCCCCCAGCCAGCCACAAGAGAGGAACCTCCCAGCCAGCCAGAAAAAGGGGAACCCTTTCCCAGCCAGCCAGAAGAGGGGAAACCCCTCCCACCAGCCGGGAAGAGAGGAACCTCCCCAGCCAGCCAGAAAAAGGGGAACCTCCCAGCCCAGCCAAAGAGGGGAACCCCCAGCCAGCCAGAAAGAGGAACCCCCACCCAAACCAAAGAGGGGAAAACCTCCCAGCCAGCCAGAAAAAGGGGAACCCCCCAGCCCCAAAGAGAAAACCTCCCCAAGCCAAAAAGAAGAAACCCCCAAAGCAACCAGAGAGGGGAATCTCCCAGCCAGCCAAAAAAAGAGGAACCTCCCAGCCAGCCAGAAATAGGGAACCTCCCAGCCACCAAAAAGAAGGAACCCCCCAGCCTCCAAAAAGAGGGGAACCTCCCAGCCAGCCAAAGAGGAACCCCCCCAGCCAGCCAGAAAGAGGAACCTCCCAGCCACCCAGAAAAAGGAAACCCTCCCAGCCATCCAGAAGAGAGGAACCTCCCACCAGCCAGAAGAGGGGAAACCCTCCCAGCCAGCCAAAGAGAGGAACCTCCCAGCCAGTCGAAGAGAGGAACCCCCCAGCCAGCCAGAAGAGGGAAACCCTCCCACCACCAGAAGAGGGGAAACCCTCCCAGCCAGCCAGAAGAGGGGGAAAACCCCCCCAGCCGCCGAAGAGAGGAACCCCCCAGCCAGCCAAAAGGGGAACCCTCCCAGCCAGCCAGAAGAGGGGAAACCTTTCCCCCCAGCTAAAAAAGGGGAAACCCCCCAGCCGGGGCCAGAAGAGAGGAACCCCCCAGCCAGCCAAAGAGAGAACCCCCCCCCCCCCCAGCAAGAGGGGAACCTCCCACCCAGCCAAAAGAGGGAACCTCCCAGCCAGCCAAAAGAGAGGAATTTTCCCACCCAAAGCCAGAAAGAAAAAAGGGCCCCCAGCAAACAAAAGAGAGAAACCCCCCAGCAAGCCAAAAGAGGGGAAAACCTCCCACCACCCGAAAAAAGGGGAAACCCTCCCAGCCACCCCAGAAGAGAGGAATCTCCCACCCAAACCAGAAGAGAGGAATTTCCCCCAGCCAGCCCAGAAGGAGAAACCCCCCCAGCAAGCCAGAAGAGAGAAACCTCCCAGAAAAGCCAAAGAGAGGAATCCCCCCAGGCCAGCCAGAAGAAAAACCCCTCCCAGCCAGCCAGAAGGAGAACCCCAGCCAGCCAGAAGAGAGGAACCTCCCAGCCAAAACCAGAAAAAGGGGAAACCCTTTCCCCAGCCATAAGAGAAGGAACCTCCCACCAGCCAGAAGAGAAAACCCCCCCACCAGCCAGAAGAAGGAACCCCCCAGCCAGCCAAAAGAGAGGAACCTCCCAGCCACAAGAAGAGAGGAACCTCCCAGCCGCCAGAAGAGAGGAACCCCCCCCACCCAGCCCAAAAAAGGGGAATTTCCCCCACCACCAGAAGAAGGGAACCTCCCAGCCAGCCAGAAAGGGGAAACCCCCAGCCAGCCAAAGAGGGGAACCTCCCAGCCACCCAAAAGAGGAACCTCCCACCCACCAAAAGGGAGGGGAACCTCCCCAGCCACCAAAAGAGAAAACCTCCCACCCCACCGAAGAGGGGAACCCCCAGCCACCAAAGAGGGGAACCCCCCCAGCCACCAGAAGAGAGGAACCTCCCAGCCACCCAGAAGAAGGAACCTCCCAGCCAGCCAGAAGAGAGGAACCCCCCCAGCCAGCCAGAAGAGAGGAACCTCCCAGCCACCCCAGAAGAGAGGAACCCCCACCACTAAAAAAGGGGAAAACCCCCCCACCCCCGCCAAAAGGGGAGGAACCCCCCAGCCACCAGAAAAAGGGGAAACCTCCCCCAGCCAAAAGAGGAACCTCCCGCCAGCCAGAAGAGAGGAACCTCCCAGCCACCCCAGAAGAGATGAATTTCCCCAGCCAGCCAGAAGGAAAACCCCCAGCAAGCCGGGAAGAAGAAACCCCCAGCAAGCCAGAAAGAGGAACCTCCTAGCCACCCAGAAAAAGGGGAAAACCCCCAGCCATCCAGAAGAGAGGAACCTCCCAACCACCAGAATAGAGGAACCTCCTCCCAGTAGAAGAGAGCAACCTCCCAGCCCCAAAATGGCGGTTTTCGTTGAGGGGCTTTGAGGCAGATACGTTTTGGGAAAAACAATACCTGGCCCCCCTGCTTAAAGGGAGCTCGGCCATTACGTGTCAAAATTGTATAGTAAAAAAGTACGTTAAACTAAATCACTTTAAAAAAGATTTAAGGGTTTTTCGTCAAAGAAAAAGTTAATGCGGGGAGGATTTTGGGAAATTAAAGCCCATAATAGTGGGGCCATCGGGGGAATGTGTTTGTATGTGTTTACGGACCCTTTTTCCCGGAGGGGAAGGAAAAAGATGGATTTGGTTTTTTATTTTCTTTGGGCTGTCTTTCGGAAAAATTGGGGCAGATTTTGGTTTGAGTGGATTTTTTCCCCGGAAAGGGAATGGAAAATTTTGGGCCTTGGGTAAGTTTTGGTTGTGGTGGAGGAGTGGGCGAAGGTAGATGCAAAAGGAAGTGGGAACTTTGGTAGGGATGAGGAAGAGGAAGCTATGGGGAAAGGGGTGAGGAAGTGGGAACTTTGGGTTTTGGGATGAGGAAGTGAGTAAAATGGGGGGGAGGGGTTTAATTTCAGCACACAGTATGGTTTTTCGGGGGGAGGGGGAGAAGTATTTTCCGAGGTGGGAGGGGAGGAGAGCCTTTGGGGGGTGTAGGAAGTGGGGAAGGGAGAAGGGAGGAAGGGAGAGGTTTAGGGGGGTTTGAAGAGAAAACAGGAAGGAGGGGTAATTAAAAAAGGGAAGGAAATTTTTTGGGAGACAAAAATTAGGAAGGACATTGAGTAGTCTAAAATTTGGGAAGGGTTTAGAGACAAACCCTCGGGGAAAAGTGGGCAGCAGTGGCGATTGGGAGTTTTGTTTTGTAGTCTATGGGGGGTGTAAGGGGTTGAAGAATGCCTTTTATCTGTGTGTTTTTGGGGTTTTAGGTGTGGGACAGTAGGGGAGGGAGACCAAGTGGGATGGGGTAGCCCAGGCATTGGGGGGAAAAAAGGAAGGAAAGGTAGGGAAGGAGGGGGCGGGAAGGGGGTTTGGGGGGGGAGGGGGGTTTGCTGGCCTGAGGGTGGAGAAAAAGCTTTTTTAGAAGGGCAGGGAAATTTTCAAATGCAGTGTGTGAACCCCCCCCCCCCCAAAGAACATTTAAAAGGGGAGGTTGCCCAAATGTTCCCCGAAGTGGCCAGTTGCTGAAAATCTGGGGCAAAAATTTTTGTTTGGGAAATTTCATGAGATTTTTTTCGTGGCCCAATTTTTACATTTCGACAATTTTGGATGGGGTGAAAGTTTTGGGGTGGAAGAGAGGGGGGTTGGAGGAATTCGGGTGGGGCTTGGCAAGGATTCCCCTTTATTAAAAAAGTGTAAAAGGCTCAGAAGGATTGAACAGCGGGGTTTTTAGGATGGTAAGTTCCAGGGCCCGTAAATATCGTCAACAGAACTTTTTTTCTTAGTACTAAAGTCTTTGATTTAAATCTTTTTTGGGCGTGTCCCTCGGCATTTAGGAGAAAAATAGTCTACTTGTTTTTTCGATCACCCGGGGCATTTTTGGGGCGGCTCCCGGAGTCCAAATAATAGGAAACCCCGCGTTTAGAATTTTGTCTGGGCCCCGGTTGAGGTGTAAAGTTTTTAAGGAAAAGCCCGCAAAAGGGATTGAAAACCCCCCCGGGAAAAAATTTGGTTTTAAAAACTTTTATCTGAGGTTTCCCAGGATCTGATACAATAAATTTCCCCGGGCGAAAGTGGCATGAAACGATTTAGAGTATTTGGGTTTAAACCGAGAAAGAATTGGGTTTGGGGAAAAGGGAGAGGGAGGGGAGGCCTTAAGGCAGGGTAACAAGTAGAGGCAGGGGTTTGGCGGGAGAGGAGGAATGGGAGGGGGGGAAGGGAATTGGGAAAGGGATTGAAAGGGATCTTAAATTAGAAGTGGCAGCCAAAACTGGAGAATTTTGACTAGGAAGGAGGGTGAAGTAACACACGTGCTTGCCTGGTTATTTAAATTTAAAAATTATGTTCTTAATTTTTGTTCTTTTGTTTAAAATTTTCTCAAGGAAATCCGTCGCTGGAGACCAGGAAAACTGAGGAGGTGAGCTGTAGCTTGATGGAAACACTGTATGCCCCGAACGGCGAGGAGAGGCAACACCGGGGTTTATTCTGCAGACCCCCACTTTCAGGCTTTAGGGGTGCAGACTTTAGACGCAACAAGGGGTGCAGGGGGGAGGCTTCCGCCCTTGGGTGCAGCCACCGACCCACCAGCCTGATGGTGAAGAAAATCAAAAGAAGTAAAAAGCCTTCCCTCCCATACATAGTAAAAAAAATAAAAACTTTAGAACGCCCGTGACATAACCGATTTCCCCCCCTTTTTTTTCCCTTTTCCTCCCCTTTTTCCCCTTTTCCTCCCTTTTCCCTTTTTTTTTTTGTCTTTCTTCTGTCGCCCTGTTTTTTTGTTCCCTTTATTTTTTATTTATTTTTAACACTTCCCCCCTTCCCCCCCCCCTCCCGTGCACTTGCTCCCCTGTTTGGGGAACCCAGCTCCCTTGTGGGGGAACCAAACCCCTTTTGGGGGACCACTCCCCCTTTTGGGCCCCCTAGCCCCTTGTGGGGAAACCCAGCTCCCCTTTTGGGGACCTAGCTCCCTGTGGGCACCTAGCTCCCCCCTTTTGGGGACCTAGCTCCCTTGTGGGCACCTAGCCCCCTTTGGGCAAACCCAGCTCCCCTTTTGGGGACCCAGCCCCTTGGGGCACCTAGCCCCCTTTTTGGGGACCTGCTCCCTTGTGGGCAAACCCACTTCCCCTTTTGGGCACCCAAACTCCCTTTTGGGCACCTAGCCCCTCGCATTGCCCCCTTTCTTTTATTTGACTGAAATCCTCCTCCTTGAACCCCCCCTCCCACTACTACTACTTCTACCACTAAAATACAACAAATACTACAACTACCCACAAATACTACTACAACAAACCAAATACTACTACTACTTTTTACCCCTTCAAATACTACTACAAAAAAACTACTAAACACTACTACCACAAAACTACTACTTCAAACCCCTACTAAATACTACTAATACTACTACTACTACCCACTACCCCTACAAATAAATACTTCACCCTACACTACTACACTACCCTACTACTACCACTAAACTACCTCCCACCAAATACTACTAAATACTACTACTAAATACTACAAATACCACTACTACTACTACTACTTCTAACTTCTATACTACTACTACTACTACTTCACTACTACTAAATACCAAAATACCACCACCACAAACCTTTTTTCCTGCCCATAATTAAACCCCCCCTGCTCCCCTTCTGGTTAGTGGGACTTTGGGAAATTGGGCCAAGTCGGACCCCCAAACCCTCGCCCTAAAACTCCTCTCTTCTATTGAGGGGTTTTTTGTGTATCGTTCCCGTCCCCGGGATTGTGCATTTTTTTTTTTACTACACTAATGTTATCATCCCGCCTGGTTTAAAATCCACCAGGACTACACGTTTCCCCCCAATTTTTTTTAAAAAAATTCCTCCCCAAAATTTTGCACTCCCCATTCATTATGTTAGTTAATTGTTTTTTTAAGGGGGAAACTGTCATAACTTTGGGAACCCCCTTACTGACAGTCACTGGGGTGTTACCTAAAATGGTAACACCTTTCTGAAAGTTACCCGAGGTTTTTACAAAAACTTGGGAAAAACCCTTTCTTTAAAAGTCACTGAGGGGTTACATAACTGGTTTAAAACCTTACTGACAGTTTTCAGAAATGTTACATAACGGTAACCCCTTACTGACAGTTTTCGAGGTGTTACATAACTGGTAAAACCTTTTCTGACAGTTAAATGAGGTGTTTTCATAACTGGTAACACCCCCTTTCTGACAGTTACTGAGGTGTTACATAACCGGTAACAAAACTTTCTGACAGTTACTGAGGTGTTAAAAATAACCCGGTAAAACCCTTTCGCAGTCACTCAGGGGTTACATAACCGGTAACACCCTTTCCCCCCATTTATTGAGGTTTTTCATAACGGTTTAAAACCTTACGACATTTACCTTATGTTGCATAACGGTAACACTAAACTTACCGACAGTTTTACTGAGGGGTTACGTAAATGGTAAACCCTTTCTGACGGCAATAGGTTTTTCCAAAACCCTAAAACCTTACCGACATTTACTGAAAGGGGTTACTAAATGGTTTAAAATCTTTTCAACAGTCCCCTGAGGGGGTTTCATAACGGTAACACCTTTTCTGATAACCACTCAGGGGTTACACAACTGGAATTTACAGCCAAAACACTCAGGGGTTTCATAACTGGTTAACAAACCTTTCTGACAATCCCCTTGGGGGGGGTTTCCCCAACTGTTGGCCCTTACTGACAATCGCTCAGGTGTTAAAATTAAACCGGGAACACCTTTCGACAATCAGATGTTACATAACTGGGAACACCTTTCTGACAATCAAAGTTCATAAATGGCAACAAACCCTTTCTAAAAATCCCCTCAGTGTTTTCATAACTGGAAAAACCTTTCTGACAAAACATTTAGGTGTTACAAACTGGGAACCCCCCTTTCAGACAATCCCTCAGGTGTTACATAAATTGTAACACCTTTCTGCCCTTTGTTCAAGGGGGTTACATAACTGGGAACCCCTTAACTGACAATCAGATGTTACATAACTGGTAACACCTTAAACCCGACAAATGCTCAAATGTTTTCCAAAAAAAACTGAAAACACCTTACTGACAGCACTCAGGGGTTACTTAACTGGTAACAACTTCCCGACAATCACACAGGTTTACATAAATGGTAACCCTTACGACAATCAAATGAAGTGTTACATAACTGGTAAAACCTTTCTGACAAATCACTCAGGTGTTACCCTAAAAAGGTAACACCTTAAGGGAAACACTTTGGGGTTACAAAAACTGTTAACACCTTTAAAAAACATCCTTCAGGTGTTACATAACTGGGAACACCCTTTCCGGCAGTAAATGAGGTGATAAATAAAATGGTAACACCTTTACTGACAATCACTCAGGGGGTTTTCATAAAATGGGGAACACCTTACTGCCCAAACACCAGGGGGTTACAAACTTGGGAACACCCCCCCTTTCTGACAATCACTCACTTTTTACACAACTGGGAAAAAACCCTTAAATTTACAAACACTCAGGGTTCATAACTTGGGAACCCCTAAAAAGACAAAACACCCAGTGGTACATAACTTGGGAAAAACCTTAAAAGACAAACACCAGGTTTTACATAACGGGTAACACCCTTTCTGACAAACACTCAAGTGTTACATAAATGGGAACACCTTACTGACAGTCACTGAGGTTTTTTACACAACTGTTTAAAACCTTACTTTACAATCACTTTAGGTGTTTCATAACTGGGAGCACCTTACTGACAATTTACTCAGGGGGTTACATTCTGGCAACACCCCTTTTCTGACAGTCACTGAGGGGGTTTTCCAACTCGTAACAACCCTTTCTGAAAATCACCGTGTTACATAACTGGCAACACCTTACGACAGTCACTTTAGGTTTTAAAAACCCAAAGGGAACACCTTTCCCGACAACACTCAGGAGTTACATAAAATGGCAAAACCTTTTTTTACAGGCACTGAGGTGTTCCCCAACCGGGAACACCTTACTGACAAACCCCTCAGGTGTTTTCATAACTGGCAAAAACCTTTCGACATCACTGAGGGGGTTTTCACAACTGGTAACACCTTACTTTACAATCAAATCAGGTTTTTACTTTAAAAGGTTTAAAACCTTACGACAACCCCTCAGGTGTTACATAAAAGGCAAAAACCTTACAAAAAATCACTCAGGGGTTTTTTATAACTGGTAACACCTTACTGACCCAAACCTCAGGTGTTAAAATAACTTCAACCCCCTTACGACAGTCACTGAGGTGTACACAACCCGGTAACACCTTACTGACAATCACTCAGGTGTTTTCATAACTGGTAACACCTTACTGGGCAAAACACCAGGGGTTTTCATAACTGGGAAAACCCTTTCTGACAGTCACGAGGGTTACACAACGGGGAACACCCTTTCTGACAATCACCAGGGGTTACCTACGGCAACACCTTACTGACAGTCCCCCT
>NC_069497.1:13630420-13647920 GCF_026875155.1 Cherax quadricarinatus | reverse complement strand
ACCTGGGGAAAACTTCAAAAACACAGTAAATGGAGGGGTGGACCTTAAAGACGAACCACTGGCCTCCACGTGGCAAGGTCTGGTAACTCAGTAATAACTCTGAGGCTGACAGTGGTCGCAAATAATAATAATGACAATTTCGATTTCTTATAAACTGACATGTGATTATTTTACGTTTTGGGAGGCATTAAATTTACATGAAGCAAGGAAGCAGATTTTTACCAATTTTCTGATAACAGATGGATGTTCTCTGGCACACGACACTCCATGCTTTGGGCTCGACCTGGTTTGCAGAAAATTTAAAAACTAAAAATTTAAAGGAATCTTTAAAGATCAGTTTTTTTGGTCGATTTGATAAAAAACAGTACTGAAGGACTGATATGGGTTGAACTTTAAATAAAAAAGGTGATCAGGGGGAGATAGATAGTAGATGGGTTTGATAGATAGTTTTAGGAGGAGAAAAGGAGAGAGTGGGGGAGAGAGGAGAGAGAGAAGAGAGAGGAGAAGGGAGAGGAACTGTACCTTTGATCTGGTAGAACATCATAAAACACCATGGATGGTTTGGTAGTGGTGGTTGGTAGGGAGGTTTGGTAGTGGAGGGGTAGTAGCGGTTTTTTTGGTAGTGGATGGGGGGGAAGTGGAGGTTGGTAGTGATTTTGTGGAAAGGACGGCTGATGTAAGTTGTGATGCGCAAATTTCTGACACCATTTTACCGGTTTGGGTCAACAGTATTTTCGTTATAATTATTACATTTTTTAAAAATTTTTTCACCTTTTTTTTTTCATAAACTTTTTGAAAAAAACACGAAATTCCATACAACGTGTAAACCCCTTCAATTTAATACGAATGTTTTAAAATTCTGCTGACAGCAGAGTCAGACGGTGTCAGCAGGTGCGGGCAGTTGTACCCGAATGTGCTTTTTTTTGTGAATTATTATGTATTCAAACAATTTCCCCTGATGTTTATTTTTCACTTTGGTCTACACATAAACATCACAACAAACACATGTCCAACAAAAACATCACTACAACACCATGTTTCCAACATAAACATCACTAAAAACCCCATGCTACCAACCTAAACTCACAACAAAACCATGCTCCAACAAAACACACTACAAAACCTGCTCCAACCAAACATCAAAAAACAAACACCATGCCCCAACAAAAACATCACTAAAAAACACCATGCCCCAAAAAAATCACAAAAAACACCATGCTCCAACACACAATATCATACAGTGAAAAACTTTCTCTAAACATATCTACACTCTCCCACATCATTTTTTAAAATTAAAACAAAAATTATACAACGTGTAGAGACTTAAAAAAAATTCAAATTTTATAAAATTTTTAAATTTTTTAAAGAAAATTAATGGGGTTTACAAATATTTGGATGAAATATTTTGGGAAAGGATTAAAAATATGAGAGATTTGTTTTTAAAGCGGAAGAATTCTAAAAATTTCTTAATGAACATTTTTTTTTTAGTAAAAAAATTTCATAATAAAAATAAAAACATTCACCACCACAGATCCCAAACAAAACTTTTGTGAAAAAATAAAAACTGTAAACGGGTGTTCCCATCTGTTGAAAATAAGAATTTTGGCGGTGGCTGCCACACCGGGGCCCAGCCCGGACCCAAAACCCTGGCGTCCGCCACAACCGGCCAGTACGACCCCAAAACCCTGGCCAGTAGACGCCACAACCTGGCCTCGACGCCACAACTGGCCATTTTCGGCCCAACCGGGCCGTCGACGCCACAACCTGGCCAATACGAGCCACAACTGGCTGTACGCGCCAAACCTGGCCGTACGACTGTGTGTTAAGTCCCCCAGTGTTGTTATGTATGGTTTGAAAATTTTAAACATTTTACACACTAAAATGTTGTGTGACTTGTTGCAGAGATATATACACAGTGAATTTTTTGGTGCATGTGTTGCAGGATATTACCAGGAATGTTGGGGCACTGGTTGCAGAGATATATGACACAGTGAATGTTGTGGTGACTGTGTTGCAGAATATATGCCAGTAAATTTTGTGGTCCCTGTTTTTGCAGAGATATATGCCAGTGAATGTTTGGTGCACGGGTTTTTTCGGATAAATGACACAGTGAAATGTTGGGGGCACTGTGTTGCGGATATATGACACGTGAATGTTGTGGTGCACTGGTTGCAAGATATATGACACAGGAATTTTGGGTTGCACTGTGTGCGAGTTATAGACACAGGAATTTTGTGGGCACTGTTTTGCAGAGATATAGACACAGTAATTTTGTGGTGCCTGTTTGCGGATATTACACAGTAAATGTTGTGGTGCACTGTGTTGCAGAGATTTATCACAGTGAATGTTTTTGGTGCACTATGTTGCAGAGATTATGCCCAAAGGGAATGTTGTGGTGCACTTGTTGCAGAGATTATGGCACATGATTTTTGTGGGACTATGTTGCAGAGATATATGGCCATGAATTTTGTGGTGCACTATGTTGCAGAATATATGACACACAAATGTTGTGGTGCACTTGTTGCAGGATATTGGCCCTGAATTTGTGGTGAAATTTGTTGCAGAGAAAATGGCACACTGATGTTGTGGTGCACTAGTTGCAGAGATATATGGCACACTGAATTTGGGTGACAGTTGCAGGTATAGCAACCTGAATGTTGTGGTGCACTTTGTTGCAGAATATATGGCACACTGAAGTTGTGGGCACTATGTTGAGGTTAGGCACACTGAATGTTGTGGTGCATATTTGCAGAATATAGGGGCACACTGAAGTTGTGGGCCTATGTTGCGGGAATTATGGCACCTGAATGTTGTGGTGCACTATGTTGCAGAGATATATGGCACACTGAATTTGTGGACACTATGTTCAGAGATATATGACCATGAAGTTTGGGGGCACTATTTGCAGGATATATACACACTAAATGTTGTGATACATAGTTCAGTTATTGAACCTAAATGTTGTGGTACTAGTTGCAGAGTTTAAGACACATGAATGTTGTGGTACACTATTTGCAGAGATAAGACACACTGAAGTTGTGGTGCACTATGTTGCAGAGATATTGAAACACGAAAATTGTGGTACACTATGTTCACAGTATATGGCACACTAAATATTGGGGTGCACATGTTGCAGATAATCGCACACTGAATTTTTGTGGAGCACTATGTTGAAAAGATTCGGCACACTGAAGTTTTGGTGCCTATGTTGCGGGCAATTACAAATGAAAGTTGTGGGCACTATTTTGCATAATATAGGGACACTGTTTGTGGTGCACTATTTCAGAGTATATCACACTGAAGTTGTGTGCACTTGTTGCAGAGATTGACACACGAATGTTGGGGTGCACTATTTGAGATTAGGCAAACGAATTTTGGGGTGCACTATGTTGCGATATATATGGCCCCCATGTTGTGGTGCACTGTGTTGCGAGATTATGGGCAACTAAATGTTGTGGGCACTATTTGAGAGATATATGAACACGAATGTTGTGGTGCCTATGTTGCGAGGTATATACACTAATTTGGGGTGCGCTATGTTGCAGATTATGGCACAGGGATGTTGTGGGCACTATGTTGCAGATATATCGACAGGAATTTTGTGGAGACTTGTTGCAAAGTATAGGGGCCACATGATTTTGGGTCCTTGTTGCAGGGGAATATTAACATGATGTTGTGGTGCACTATTTTTTCATATAAAGGTCACGAAGTTGTGGTGCATTTTGTTGCAGAGTTTAATGAAACCACTGAATTTGGGGTGCATATTTGCGAGATATGACACACGAATGTTTGGTGCCTATGTTGCAGATTTTGGGCACATGAATGTTTGGTGCACTAGGTTCAGTTATATGGACGAATTTTGTGGTGCACTGTTTTGCAAAAATGGGGCACATAAAAGTTGTGGGCACATTTTTGCAGGTATAGGACACACTAAAGTTGTGGTGCACTATGTTGCAGGGGTATAGGCCATGAATTTTTGGTGCGCTATTTGCAGTATATGGCACACTGGATGTTGTGGTGCACTATGTTGTGAGGATAGGGCACATGAATGTTGTGGTCATAGTTGCAGGAATATGGCACAGAATTTTGGGGTGACTTGTTGCGATATATGGCACATGAATGTTGTGGTGCACTATTTTGCAGATAATTTTCCCCATGAATGTTGGGTGACTTGTTGCGAGATTTTGGGCACACTGAATGTTGTGGTGCATATTTTGCAGAGATATATGACACACTGAATGTTGGGGTGCACTATTTTGCAGGGTATAGGGCACCTGAATTTTGTGGTCGCTAGGTTGCAGTATAGGGCCCAAAACTGGATGTTGTGGGCACTATGTTGTAGGGTTATGGCACACTAAAAGGTTGTGGTGCACTATTTGCTGAGATATATGGACATGAATGTTGTGGTGCACTATGTTGCGAGTATATGGCACACTGAATTTTTGGTGACTATGTTGCAGAGAATATGGCACACTAAATGTTGTGGTGCACTATTTTTGGAGGTATTTACAAAAAATCAGTAAGTCTAAAAAAAGAAAAATTTGTAAAAAGGAACTTTTGAATGAAAAAGTTTGTTTCACGGTGAAATTACTCTCTTTTGAGTTTTTTCACCACCATCGTTGTGTTGTGTTGTGATAAAGCTGTCTATACTAAAAAGTGAGTAACACTGTTGAAAATTTTTTGGGTAAACCCCTGTAGAAAACATCTTGGCGGATTTTTCCCTTTAAAGTTTGTGGTAGGATTCAGGTTAAGACTAAAATGCAATCGAAGAAACTGGGGAAAGGATTTTTTCCCCCGGGGATTTTGGTAGAAGACCTCGGGTGTTTTCTGTTGGAAATAGGCTGGAGGACTCTGTTGAAAAAGTTAGGGAACGGTTCGTTTTTTTAGTATAAGTGAATTATGTCAGCTGGTATAAAGTAAATAAAACAAAAATAAAAACCAAAAACCCGTAAAATGACACATAAAACAGCGTTTTAAAAAAATAAAAAGCATATGACTTTTTAAAACGTATAATAACACATAAAAGCATGCTATAGTGGCACATAATACAATATAGAAAAACCCTAAAACAGAAAAAAAACATAAAACAAATTTAACGGAAAAAAGTACAATAACCGAAAATTATAAAAACCCAAAAGGGAATAAATGTAATTAAAATTTGCAACACAAACCAGAACGTAACACAGAAGACCAGACAGTAACCCAAAGACCCGTACAGTCACAAAGACCGTACAGAAACAGAAGACCATAAGTAACAGAAGCCAGAACAGTAACACAAAGACCAGTAAGAACACAGAAAACCAGAACAGTAACCAAGGAAGTACAGTAACACAGAAGACCACGTAACACAGAAGACCAGACGTAAACAGAAAACCCGTACAGTAAACAGAAACCAGAACAGTAACACAGAAGCCATCAGTAACAAGAAGCCCCCGAACAGTAAACACAGAAGACCAAAAAACCCCAAAACCCAGTAACAAGAAGGGCCCGTACAGTAACACAGAAGCCAGTACATAACACAGAAACCCGAAAAGTAACACAGCCCCGCGAAAACAGAAAGGACCAGACAGTAACAAAGAAGACCGTCGTAACACAGAAGACCAGTACAGTAAACAGAAGCCCCAGTAACACAAGACCAGTACAGTAAACAGGGAAACGAAAATAACAAGAAAACAGACAGTAACACAGGCCAGTACAGTAACACAGAAAAACCCGACAGTAACACAGAAAACCAGTCAGTAACACAGAAGACCATTCAGTAACACAGAAAACCGTACGTTAACAGAAGACCAGTAAGTAACACAGAAAACCAGACAGTAACACAGAAGACCAGACAGTAACACAGAAGACCATACAGTAACACAGAAAAAAATACGTAACACAAAGACCCGTACAGTAACCCAGAAGACCAGTACAATAACCAGAAGACCATACATAACACAGAAGACCAGACGTAACACAGGACCCGACAGTTAAAACAGAAGACCAGAAAAGTAAAACCCGAAGACCAGACAGTAACACAGAAGACCATACGTAACAAAAGCCAGTACTAACACGAAGACCAACGTAAACAGAAGACCATACAGTTAAAACGAAGACCAGTCAGTAAACAGAAGACCAGTACAGTAAACCGAAGACCAGTACAGTAAAACAGAAGACCATACAGTAACACAGAAACCCAGACAGTAACCAAAGACCAGCAGTAAACAGAAGACAGTACGTAACACAGAAGACCCGTACAGTAACACAGAAGACCAGTACAGTAACACAGAAGACCGTTCAGTAAACAGAAGACCAGTACAGTAAAACAGAAGACCAGACAGAACACAGAAAACCAGCCCGGAACACAGAAGACCCGAAAAAGTAACCCCGAAACCAGTACAGTAACACAGAAGACCAACAGTAAAACAGAAGACCAGAAAAGTAACACGAAGACCAGAAAAGTAAACAGAAGACCGTAATAACACGAAACCAGTACAGTAAAACAGAAGACCATACAGTAAAAAAGAGAACCCGTACGTAAACAGAAAACCCAAAAAGTAACAAGAAGACCAAACGTAACACAGAAGACCAGCAGTAAACAGAAGACCAGAAAAAGTAACACAGAAGACCATACAGTAACAGAAGACCGTACGTAAAAAAGACCTACAGTAACCAAAACCAAAGTAACCAGAGACCAGACAGTAACACAGAAGAAAAAGTACAGTAACACAGAAGACCCAAAAGTAACACGAAGACCAGTCAGTAACACGAAGACCCGTACGTAACACAGAAACCTACAGTAACACAGAAGACCAGTACAGTAACACAGAAAACCAGCAGAACACAGAGACCAGTACGTAACACGGGAAACCCAACCCCTAACACAGAAGCCGTACAGTAACACAGAAGACCAGTACGTAACACAGAAGACCTACAGTAAAACCCAAAACCAGTACAGTAACACAGAAGTCTACAGTAACACAGAAACCAGGAACAGTAACACGAAGCCCGTTTCAGTAACAAGGAAAAAACCAGTACAGTAAACAGAAAACCGTACTAACACGGAATACCCGTCAGTAAACCTAAGACCAGACGTAACAGAGAAAAACCCCGTACAGAAAACACAGAGTAAGAACAGTAACACAGAAGACCGTACAGTAAAAAAAAAAAGCCATTTTAGAAAAACAGAAGACATACAGTAAAAGCAGAAACCCTACAGAACACAGAAAACCGACAGTAAACACAGAAAAAACCAGTACAGTAACAAGAAGACCCGTACAGTAACAAAAGACCCGTACAGTAAACAGAAAACCCCTACAGTAACACAGAAGACCATACAGTAACCAGAAGACCATAAGTAACAAGAAGACCAAACAGTAACACAGAAGACCCGTACAGAAAAACAGAGACCAGTAAGTAACACGAAGACCGTACGCAACACAGAAAAACCCGTACAGTAACACAGAAAAAACCATACGTAACACAGAAGACCAGTCGTAACACAGAAAACCAGTACAGTAACACGAAAACCGTACATAACACAGAAGACCCGTAAATAACACAAAGACCAGTACATAATACAGAAGACCAGACAGTAACCGAAGACCATACGTAACACAGAAACCATACAGTAAAAACAGAAGACCGTAAAGTAACACGAAGACAGTACAGAAAAAAGGGGACCCTACAGTAATCAGAAGAAAAAAATACAGTAACACAGAAGCCAGTACGTAATACAAAGACCCGTACAGTAACACAGAAGACCAGTACATAAAAGAAGACCATCTAATAAGGAGACCAGTCAGTAAACGAAGAAAAGTCAGTAACCAAAAAGACCCCTACAGTAACACAGAAGACCCGAACAGAACACAGAAGACCTACAGTAACACAGAAAACCGTACAGTAACCAGAAGACCAGCACAGTAACCAAAGACGGGTACGTAACACAAAGACCCCGTACAGTAACACGAACCATACAGTAACACAGAAGACCCGTACAGTAAACAAAGAACAGTACGAAAAACAGAAACCATACAGTAAACAGAAGACCAGTACAGAACACGAAGACCAGAACAGAAAACCAAACCCGTACAGAACCACAAACCATAAGTAACACAGAAGACCAGTACAGTAACACAGAGACTAGTACAGAAACAAAAAAGACCCTACAGTAACACAGAAACCGTACGTAACACAGAAGACCATACAGTAACACACAAGACCCGTACGTAACACAGAACCCGTACAGAACACGAAGACCAGTACAGTAACACAGAAGACCCGTACGAAAAGAAGACCAAAGAAAAACAGAAGACAGACAGTAAACAGAAGACATACAGAAACACAGAAAAACCATACAGTAAAACACAAGACCCGTAAGTAACACACAAGACCCGTACAGTAACAACCCAAAACCAGTCAGTAACACACAAGACCAGTCAGTAACACACAAGACCAGTACAGTAAAAACAGAAAAACCGTTTCATTAACACAGAAGGGCCAGAACAGTAACAAGAGACCAGAACTGTAACACAGAGACCAAACAGTAACACAGAAGACCAGAACAGTAACACAGAAGAAAGAAAAAGTAAACAAAGCCAAACGTAAAAACCGAAGACCCTACAGAACAAAGAAGACCAGTACAGTATAACCCGACCATAAAGTTAACGAAGACGTACAGTAACACAGAAGCCATACAGTAACACAGAAACATACAGTTTAAACAGAAAACATCAGAAAAACGAAGACCCGTACGAACACAAAAGACCCTACAGAAACAACAAGACCAGTTCGTAACCAGAAGAAAAGTACGTACAACAAGACCAGTACGTAACACAGAAGACCGTAATTTCACAGAAAACCCGAACGTAAAAACAAAACCGACAGTAAAAACAAAGCCCCAAAATAAACAGAAACCAGAACGTAACAAGAAGAACAGAACAGTAACACAGAAGACCAGAACAGTAACACAGAAGACCAACAGTAACACAGAAGGGCCTACAGTAACACACAAAGGCAATACAGTAACCAAAGACCAGAACAGTAACCAAAGACCAGTACAGTAACACACATGCCCGTACAGTAAACACAAGACCATACAGTAACACACAAACCGTCGTAACACACAAAAACATACAGTAACACACAAGACCATACAGTAAAACACAAGCAGTAAGTAACACAGAAGACCCGTAAGTAAAAACAGAAACATACAGTAAACAGAAGACCAGTACAGTAACACAGAAACCAGCACAGTAACACAGAAAACCAACATAAAACAGAAGACCCGTAGAGTAACACGAAACCAGTAGAGTAACACGAAACCAGTAGAGTAAACAGAAGACCGAACAGTAACACAGAAGACCGAACATAAACAGAAAAACAAGAACAGTAACACAGAAGACCAGTACAGTAAACAGAAAACCGTACAGTAAAACCCGAAGACCGGTCGTAAACACAAAACCGTTGTAAACACAAAACCATACAGAACACACAAGACCTACAGAAAACCAAGACCATACATAACACACAAGACCTACAGTAACACACAAGACCTACGTAACACACAAAACCAGTACATAAGACCAAACCCGTACGTAACACACAAGACCATAAAGAACACAGAAGACCAGTACAGTAAACAGAGACCTTTTATAACAGAATCCGCACAGAACACGGAAACCCGAACAGTAACACAGAAGCCCCTATATATCACGAAGACAGTACAGTAAAATAAGAAGTACGTAAACAGAAGAACAGTTTTTAACACAGAAGACTTACGTAACTCAGAAGACCAGTCAGAAACACAAAGACCATACTAACACAGAAGACCCCATGTAACACAGAAAAACCATACAGAACACAGAAAACCAGTTCAGAAACAGAAGACAAGTAAGTAAAACAGAAGACCAGTATAGTAACACAGAAGACCATGCGTAACACAGAAAACCAGTAAAGTAACAAGAAAATCATAAAGTAACACAAAGACCAATACAGTTCCAGATGACGTACAGTAACAAGAAACCAGTTCAGAAAAACAGAAGACCCGTCGTAACACAGAAAACCAGTAAATAACCGTAACCGTGTAGTAAAACAAGACCCGTTTGTAACACACAAGCCGTACGTAACACAGAAGCCCCTACCCAAAACCCGAAGCCAGAACAGTAACACAGAAAAACATACAAACACAGAAGTCCGACAGTAAACCCCGAAGACCGTAAAACACAGAAAAAACATCAGAACACAGAAGAAAAGTACAGTAACCAAAAACCAGTGAGTAAACAGAAAAACAGTACAGTAACCAGAAGACCAGTACAGTAAACGAAGAAAAAAAGTCAGTAAAAAACAGAGACCATCAATAAAACGTAAACATACAGTAACACAGAAGAACAGTACAGTAACACAGAAGACCAGTTCAGTAACACAGAAGACCAGTTCAGTAACAAAGAAGACCAGTACAGTAACACCGAAGACCAGTACAGTAACAGCGAAGACAGTACACTAACACAGAAGACCAGTACGCTAACACAGAAGACCACTACAGTAACACAGAAGACACACTACAGTAACACGGAAGACTACTACAGTAACACGGAAGACCACTGCAGTAACACGGAAGATCAGTACAGTAACACCGAAGACCAGTACAGTAACACCGAAGACCAGTACAGTAACACGGAAGATCAGTACAGTAACACAGAAGACTAGTACGCTAACACAGAAGACCAGTACAGTTACACAGAAGACCAGTACACTAATACAGGAGACAAGTACTGTAACACAGAAATCCAATACAGTAATCCAGAAGCACAGTACAGTAACATATAAGACCTGTACAATAACACAGAAGTACAGTATAGATAATAACAGATAATAATAATAGATAATATAGGAAATAACACCACCGTGGCTACTGTCAGGGAGGCTGGAGTGGGAATGACACCACCGTGGCTACTGTCAGGGAGGCTGGAGTGGGAATGACACCACCGTGGCTACTGTCAGGGAGGCTGGAGTGGGAATGACACCACCGTGGCTACTGTCAGGGAGGCTGGAGTGGGAATGACACCACCGTGGCTACGTTCAGGGAGGCTGGAGTGGGAATGACACCACCGTGGCTACTGTCAGGGAGGCTGGAGTGGGAATGACACCACCGTGGCTACGTTCAGGGAGGCTGGAGTGGGAATGACACCACCGTGGCTACGTTCAGGGAGGCTGGAGTGGGAATGACACCACCGTGGCTACGTTCAGGGAGGCTGGAGTGGGAATGACACCACCGTGGCTACTGTCAGGGAGGCTGGAAATGGGAATGACACCACCGTGGCTACTGTCAGGGAGGCTGGAGTGGGAAAAGACACCACCGTGGCTACGTTCAGGGAGGCTGGAGTGGGAATGACACCACCGTGGCTACGTTTCAGGGAGGCTGGAGTGGGAATGACACCACCGTGGCTACTGTCAGGGAGGCTGGAGTGGGATGACACCACCGTGGCTACGTTCAGGGAGGCTGGAGTGGGAATGACACCACCGTGGCTACGTTCAGGGAGGCTGGAGTGGGAATGACACCACCGTGGCTACGTTCAGGGAGGCTGGAGTGGGAATGACACCACCGTGGCTACTGTCAGGGAGGCTGGAGTGGGAATGACACCACCGTGGCTACGTTCAGGGAGGCTGGAGTGGGAATGACACCACCGTGGCTACGTTTCAGGGAGGCTGGAGTGGGAATGACACCCACGTGGCTACTGTCAGGGAGGCTGGAGTGGGATGACACCACCGTGGCTACGTTCAGGGAGGCTGGAGTGGGAATGACACCACCGTGGCTACGTTCAGGGAGGCTGGAGTGGGAATGACACCACCGTGGCTACGTTCAGGGAGGCTGGAGTGGGAATGACACCACCGTGGCTACGTTCAGGGAGGCTGGAGTGGGAATGACACCACCGTGGCTACGTTCAGGGAGGCTGGAGTGGGAATGACACCACCGTGGCTACTGTCAGGGAGGCTGGAGTGGGAATGACACCACCGTGGCTACGTTCAGGGAGGCTGGAGTGGGAATGACACCACCGTGGCTACTGTCAGGGAGGCTGGAGTGGGAATAGCAACACCGTGGCTACTGTCAGGGAGGCTGGAGTGGGAATGACACCACCGTGGCTACGTTCAGGGAGGCTGGAGTGGGAATGACACCACCGTGGCTACGTTCAGGGAGGCTGGAGTGGGAATGACACCACCGTGGCTACTGTCAGGGAGGCTGGAGTGGGAATGACACCACCGTGGCTACGTTCAGGGAGGCTGGAGTGGGAATGACACCACCGTGGCTACTGTCAGGGAGGCTGGAGTGGGAATAGCAACACCGTGGCTACTGTCAGGGAGGCTGGAGTGGGAATGACACCACCGTGGCTACTGTCAGGGAGGCTGGAGTGGGAATGACACCACCGTGGCTACTGTCAGGGAGGCTGGAGTGGGAATGACACCACCGTGGTTACTGTCAGGGAGGCTGGAGTGGGAATGACACCACCGTGGCTACTGTCAGGGAGGCTGGAGTGGGAATAGCAACACCGTGGCTATTGTCAGGGAGGCTGGAGTGTGAATAACACCACCGTGGCTACTGTCAGGGAGGCTGGAGTGGGAATAGCAACACCGTGGCTATTGTCAGGGAGGCTGGAGTGTGAATAACACCACCGTGGCTACTGTCAGGGAGGCTGGAGTGGGAATGACACCACCGTGGCTACTGTCAGGGAGGCTGGAGTGGGAATAGCAACACCGTGGCTATTGTCAGGGAGGCTGGAGTGTTAATAACACCACTGTGGCTACTGTCAGGGAGGCTGGAGTGGGAATAACACCACCGTGGCTATTGTCAGGGAGGCTGGAGTGTGAATAACACCACCGTGGCTACTGTCAGGGAGGCTGGAGTGGGAATAACACCACCGTGGCTACTGTCAGGGAGGCTGGAGTGGGAATAGCAACACCGTGGCTACTGTCAGGGAGGCTGGAGTGGGAATATCACCACTGTGGCTACTGTCAGGGAGGCTGGAAGGGGAATAACAACACCGTGGCTACTGTCAGGGAGGCTGGAGTGGGAATAACACCACCGTGGCTACTGTCAGGGAGGCTGTAGTGGGAATAACAACACCGTGGCTACTGTCAGGGAGGCTGGAGTGGGAATGACACCACCGTGGCTACTGTCAGGGAGGCTGGAGTGGGAATAGCAACACCGTGGCTACTGTCAGGGAGGCTGGAGTGGGAATATCACCACTGTGGCTACTGTCAGGGAGGCTGGAAGGGGAATAACAACACCATGGCTACTGTCAGGGAGGCTGGAGTGGGAATAACACCACCGTGGCTACTGTCAGGGAGGCTGGAAGGGGAATAACAACACCGTGGCTACTTTCAGGGAGGCTGGAGTGGGAATATTGCCACCGGGACTACTGTCAGGGAGGCTGGAGTCGGAATAACACCACCGTGGCTATTGTCAGGGAGGCTGTAGTGGGAATAACTTCACCGTGGCTACTGTCAGGGAGGCTGGAGTGGGAATAACACCACCGTGGCTACTGTCAGGGAGGCTGGAGTCGGAATAACACCAACGTGGCTGTCGTCAGGGAGGCTGGAGTGGGAATAATATCACCGTGGCTACTGTCAGGAAGGCTGGAGTGGGAATAACACCACCGTAGCTACTCTCATGGAGGCTTGAGTGGAAATAACACCACCGTGGCTACTTTCAGGGAGGCTGGAGTGGGAATATTGCCACCGTGACTACTGTCATGGAGGCTGGAGTCGGAATAACACCACCGTGGCTATTGTCAGGGAGGCTGGAGTGGGAATAACACCACCTTGCCTACTCTCAAGGAGGCTGGAGTGGAAATAACATCACCGTGGCTACTGTAAGGGAGGCTTTAGTGGGAATAACACCACCGTGCCTACTCTCAGGGAGGCTTTAGTGGAAATAACACCACCGTGGCTACTTTCAGGGTGGCTGGAGTGGGAATATTGCCACCGTGACTATTGTCAGGGAGGCTGGAGTCGGAATAACACCACCGTGGCTATTGTCAGGGAGGCTGGAGTGGGAATAATATCACCGTGGCTACTGTCATGGAGGCTGGAGTAGGAATAACACCACCGTGGCTACTGTCAGGGAGGCTGGAGTGGGAATGACACCACCGTGGCTACTGTCAGGGAGGCTGGAGTGGGAATATCACCACCGTGGCTACTGTCAGGGAGGCTGGAAGGGGAATAACACCACCGTGGCTACTGTCAGGGAGGCTGGAGTGGGAATAACACCACAGTAGCTACTCTCATGGAGGCTGGAGTGGAAATAACACCACCGTGGGTACTTTCAGGGAGGCTGGAGTGGGAATATTGCCACCGTGACTACTGTCAGGGAGGCTGGAGTCGGAATAACACCACCGTGGCTATTGTCAGGGAGGCTGGAGTGGGAATAACATCACCGTGGCTACTGTCAGGGAGGCTGGAGTGGGAATAACACCACCGTGGCTGCTGTCAGGGTGGCTGGAGTGGGAATAACACCACCGTGGCTACTGTCAGGGAGGCTGGAGTGGGAATAACACCACCGTGGCTACTGTCAGGGAGATTGGAGTGGGAATAACACCACCGTGGCTACTGTCAGGGAGGCTGGAGTTGGAATAACACCACCGTGGCTACTGTCAGGGAGGCTGGAGTGGGAATAGCACCACCGTGGCTACTGTCAGGGAGGCTGGAGTTGGAATAACATCACCGTGGCTACTGTCAAGGAGGCTGGAGTTGTAATAACACCACCGTGGCTACTGTCAGGGAGGCTGGAGTTGGAATAACATCACCGTGGCTACTGTCAAGGAGGCTGGAGTGGGAATAGCACCACCGTGGCTACTGTCAGGGAGGCTGGAGTTGGAATAACACCACCGTGGCTACTGTCAGGGGGGCTGGAGTTGGAATAACACCACCGTGGCTACTGTCAGGGAGGCTGGAGTTGGAATAACACCACCGTGGCTACTGTCAAGGAGGCTGGAGTGGGAATAACACCACCGTGGCTACTGTCAGGGAGGCTGGAGTTGGAATAACACCACCGTGGCTACTGTCAGGGAGGCTGGAGTTGGAATAACACCACCGTGGCTACTGTCAGGGAGGCTGGAGTGGGAATAACACCACCGTGGCTACTGTCAGGGAGGCTGGAGTGGGAATAACACCACCGTGGCTACTGTCAGGGAGGCTGGAGTGGGAATAACACCACCGTGGCTACTGTCAGGGAGGCTGGAGTGGGAATAACACCACCGTGGCTACTGTCAGGGAGGCTGGAGTGGGAATAGCACCACCGTGGCTACTGTCAGGGAGGCTGGAGTGGGAATAACACCACCGTGGCTACTGTCAGGGAGGCTGGAGGGGAATAACACCACCGTGGCTACTGTCAGGGAGGCTGGAGTGGGAATAACACCACCGTGGCTACTGTCAGGGAGGCTGGAGTGGGAATAACACCACCGTGGCTACTGTCAGGGAGGGATGAGTGGGAATAACACCACCGTGGCTACTGTCAGGGAGGCTGGAGTGGGAATAACACCACCGTGGCTACTGTCAGGGAGGCTGGAGGGGGGAATAACACCACCGTGGCTACTGTCAGGGAGGCTGGAGTGGGAATAACACCACCGTGGCTACTGTCAGGGAGGCTGGAGTGGGAATAGCACCACCGTGGCTACTGTCAGGGAGGCTGGAGTGGGAATAACACCACCGTGGCTACTGTCAGGGAGGCTGGAGTGGGAATAGCACCACCGTGGCTACTGTCAGGGAGGCTGGAGTGGGAATAGCACCACCGTGGCTACTGTCAGGGAGGCTGGAGTGGGAATATCACCACTGTGGCTACTGTCAGGGAGGCTGGAGTGGGAATAACAACACCGTGGCTACTGTCAGGGAGGCTGGAGTGGGAATAACAACACCGTGGCTACTGTCAGGGAGGCTGGAGGTGGGAATAGCACCACCGTGGCTACTGTCAGGGAGGCTGGAGTGGGAATAACACCACCGTGGCTACTGTCAGGGAGGCTCGAGTGGGAATATCACCACTGTGGCTACTGTCAGGGAGGCTGGAAGGGGAATAACAACACCGTGGCTACTGTCAGGGAGGCTGGAAGGGGAATAACAACACCGTGGCTACTGTCAGGGAGGCTGGAGTGGGAATAGCACCACCGTGGCTACTGTCAGGGAGGCTGGAATGGGAATAACACCACCGTGGCTACTGTCAGGGAGGCTGGAGTGGGAATATCACCCCTGTGGCTACTGTCAGGGAGGCTGGAAGGGGAATAACAACACCGTGGCTACTGTCAGGGAGGCTGGAAGGGAAATAACACCACCGTGGCTACTGTTAGGGAGGCTGGAGTGGGAATAACACCACCGTAGCTACTGTCAGGGAGGCTGGAGTGGGAATATTGCCACCGGGACTACTGTCAGGGAGGCTGGAGTGGGAATAGCACCACCGTGGCTACTGTCAGGGAGACTGGAGTGGGAATAACACCACCGTGGCTACTGACAGGGAAGCTGGAGTGGGAATAACACCACCGTAGCTACTGTCAGGGAGGCTGGAGTGGGAATATTGCCACCGGGACTATGTCAGGGAGGCTGGAGTGGGAATAGCACCACCGTGGCTACTGTCAGGGAGACTGGAGTGGGAATAACACCACCGTGGCTACTGACAGGGAAGCTGGAGTGGGAATAGCACCACCATAGACACTGTTGAGGTTGACGCTCTTGAATCCAAATTAGCAAATGATGAATTATAAATAACAATTAATATTAATGATAAAATATTAATAATAAACTTAAATTAATTAAAATCAAAATAATTAATACTATTAATAAAATTATTATTTGCGACCACTGTCAGCCTCAGAGTTATCACTGAGTTACCAGACCTTGCCACCTGGAGGCCACTGGTTCGTCTTTAAAGTACATCCCCCCCCTCGCCTTCCCCAGGTTCATGTGTCCAGGAA
This sequence comes from Cherax quadricarinatus, assembly GCF_026875155.1. Taxonomy (NCBI): domain Eukaryota; kingdom Metazoa; phylum Arthropoda; class Malacostraca; order Decapoda; family Parastacidae; genus Cherax; species Cherax quadricarinatus. The sequence continues at coordinate 13,630,983 of NC_069497.1, read as the reverse complement.
TCCATCCGTGGGCCCTCGGATGTCTCCCCTTCCTCATTTCCCTAAGGTCAGCCTCGCCTCTCTGTCTGTCTGTCTGTCTGTCTGTGTCTGTCTCTTTCTCTTTAACTTTCTCTCTCTCTCTCTCTCTCTCTCTCTCTCTCTCTCTCTCTCTCTCTCTGTCTTCCAGCCTCAGCCTTCCCCAGGTGCATGCATCAATGAATCCATCCGCTCACTCCCGGATGCCTTCCCTTCCCAACGTCTCCAAGGTCAGCCTCAACATCCTCCCTCTCAGGTTCCTGTATTCAGGAATCCATCCGTTCGCTCCAGGATTTCTTCCCTTCCCACTTACCTATGGTCAGGGGTGCCTTCCCCGGATCGGTGTCTCCAGAAGTCCTCTTGTGTCGCTTCAGATGGACTTCCTTCACCACTTCCCCAAAGTCAGCGGTATTCATGCCTTCCCAACGTTCATGTATCCAGGAATCCATCCGTCCGCCTCCGGATCGGTGTCTCCAGAAGTCCTCTTGTGTCGCTTCAGATGGACTTCCTTCACCACTTCCCCAAAGTCAGCGGTTTATTCCCCCTTG
>NC_069497.1:13538200-13628200 GCF_026875155.1 Cherax quadricarinatus | reverse complement strand
GAATATTGAAGCACATACATATATCTAAATTTCCCATATATTGTCTCTGCTACATTGTTTAATCATGTGGACGAGTACATGTATGTCTATGAGAATGTGTACACAATTATGTACATAAGTTTTTCGTGGGATGGGCTTTGGAGTGATATATTTGTGTGCGTGTATGTGTGATCTCAGACATATTATAGTGATAGCAGATAACTGTGTACATTGTTGTGTGCGTATTTGTAGTACATGGGATTGTGTGTGATTTTTTATGCATGCAAGTGTATGTATAATGATGTATGAGTAAGGTGAATGTGTTTAAACGTATAAATATTTGTGAAAATACTTATATATGTGTATGCAAACAATTTCTGTGCTTGTTAGGCTTTCAGTGCCAAATGAAAAGACGGATAAATAAACAAAAATGAAAGCAGTGTAATATTTAACATAGTTATGATGGTGGTGGACAAATTAACCAACATTTGGGTATTCATCTGCAATAATAAAACACTCACAAATACTTTTAAACAGCTAAATAAGTAAAAAACAACTTGTTCTCAGTATATTTTCATAGTGTAACATAAAAGGATTTCCAAAATTTACGTTAATTAGCCTCTCGGATGTGGCCGAACTGTGAGGCAGCTTGGTGGCGTCTAGCTGACCTACGGTCCAGGCTGTCTTGGTGGGTGTAATTACTGGACGCAGTTTTCTGTGTGTGTCACCTCCAGTAATTCCACCCACCTGGACAGTCTCTACCGTAGACCAGCTAGACAAGACCGAGTTTCCAAGCAGCGAGGTCACTGAAGGTGGCAACCGCTGACACTGGGGAAGTGGGGAAGGGAGTCACCTGAGGTGACACTAGTGACTCCTGGAGACACTGATCCGGGGAAGGCACCGCTGACTCTGGGGAAGTGGGGAAGGGAGTCCACCTGAGGTGACACTAGTGGACTCCTGGAGACACTGATCCGGGGAAGGCACCGCTGACTCTGGGGAAGTGGGGAAGGGAGTCCACCTGAGGTGACACTAGTGGACTCCTGGAGACACTGATCCGGGGAAGGCACCGCTGACTCTGGGGAAGTGGGGAAGGGAGTCCACCTGAGGTGACACTAGTGGACTCCTGGACACATTGATCCGGGGAAAGCACCGCTGACTCTGGGGAAGTGGGGAGTCCACTCAGGTGACACAAGTGGACTCCTGGAGACACTGATCCGGGGAAGGCACCGCCGACCTTAGGGAAATGGGGAAGGGAAGACATCCGGAGCGAGCGGATGGATTCCTGGATACATGAACTTGAGGAAGGTTGTTGTTGAGGCTGACCTTGGGTAAGTGGGGAAGGGGAGACATCCGGAGCGAGCGGATGGATTCCTGGATACATGAACCTGAGCAAGGCAAGAATACATGCAGTTGAGGCTGACCTTGGGTAAGTGGGGAAGGGAGACATCCGGAGCGAGCGGATGGATTCCTGGATACATGAACCTGAGCAAGGCAAGAATACATGCAGTTGAGGCTGACCTTGGGTAAGTGGGGAAGGGGAGACATCCGGAGCGAGCGGATGGATTCCTGGATACATGAACCTGAGCACGGCAAGAATACATGCAGTTGAGGCTGACCTTGGGTAAGTGGGAAGGAAAATATCCGCGGTAAACGGAAGGATTCCTGGATACATGATCCGCGGACGGCAGAATACCGCTGACCTTGGGAAGTGGGGAAGGGAGTCCACCTGAGGTGACATAAGTGGACTCCTGGAGACACTGATCCGGGGAAGGCACCGCTGACTCTGGGGAAGTGGGGAAGGGAGTCCACTCAGGTGACATAAGTGGACTCCTGGAGACACTGATCCGGGGAAGGCACCGCCGACCTTAGGGAAATGGGGAAGGGAAGACATCCGGAGCGAGCGATGGATTCCTGGATACATGAACTTGAGAAGGTTGATTGTTGAGGCTGACCTTAGGTAAGTGGGAAGGGAGACATCCGGAGCGAGCGGATGGATTCCTGGATACATGAACCTGAGCAAGGCAAGAATACATGCAGTTGGCTGACCTTGGGTAAGTGGGGAAGGGAAGATATCCGGCGGTAGACGAAGGATTCCTGGATACATGATCCTGCGGACGCAAGAATACCGCTGACCTTGGGAAGTGGGGAAGGGAGATTCACCTGAGGTAATATGTATTCCTGGAACACTGATCCGAGGAAGGCACCGTCGACCTTAGGGTAATGGGGAAGGGAAGACATCCGGGAGCGAACGGATGGGTTCCTGGATACATGAACTTGAGGAAGGTTGCGTTGAGGCTGACCTTGGGCAAGTGGGAAGGGGAGACATCTGGTGACGAACGATGGATCCCTGGATACATGAACCTTGGCAAGGCAAGAAAACATGCAGTTGAGGCTGACCTTGGGCAAGTGGGGAAGGGAAAATCCGGGGTAGACGGAAGGATTCCTGGATACAGAATGGGAACCTACTGGGACAGCAGAGAAACAGGTTGGTGAGGCTGACCTTAGGGAAGTGAGGAAGGGAAAACATCCGGAGGCAGACAGATGGATTCCTGGATACATGAACCTGGGGAAGGCTGAGGCTGAGGAGAGAGAGAGAAAGAGAGGCGAGGCTGACCCTTAGGGATAATGAGGAAGGGGTAGACATCCGGGGCCCACGGTGAATTCCTGGACACATGAACCTGGGAAGCGAGGGATCCTTAAAAGACGAACCACTGGCCTCACGTGGCAAGTTGGTAACTCAAGATAATATGAGGCTGACAGTTGTCGCAAATATATTATAATTCACTATATAATTATTATTATGTATTATATTAATTATTATTATTATGTTATTATTGTTAATTATGTTATTATTCATAAATTATTTTGTTATTATCATGATTTGGATTCAAAAGCGTCAACCAGCCTCCCTGACAGTAGCATCGGTGATGTTATTCCCACTCCAGCCTCCCTGACAGTAGCATCGGTGATGTTATTCCCACTTCAGCCTCCCTGACAGTAGCATCGGTGATGTTATTCCCACTCCAGCCTCCCTGACAGTAGCATCGGTGATGTTATTCCCACTCCACCTCCTTGACAGTAGCATCGTGATGTTATTCCCACTCCAGCCTCCCTGACAGTAGCATCGGTGATGTTATTCCCACTCCAGCCTCCCTGACAGTAGCATCGGTGATGTTATTCCCACTCCAGCCTCCCTGACAGTAGCATCGGTGGTGTTATTCCCACTCCAGCCTCCCTGACAGTAGCATCGGTGATGTTATTCCCACTCCAGCCTCCCTGACAGTAGCATTGGTGGTGTTATTCCCACTCCAGCCTCCCTGACAGTAGCATCGGTGATGTTATTCCCACTCCAGCCTCCCTGACAGTAGCATCGGTGATGTTATTCCCACTCCAGCCTCCCTGACAGTAGCATTGGTGGTGTTATTCCCACTCCAGCCTCCTGACAGTAGCATCGGTGATGTTTATTCCCACTCCAGCCTCCCTGACAGTAGCATCGTGGTGTTATTCCCACTCCAGCCTCCCTGACAGTAGCATTGGTGGTGTTATTCCCACTCCAGCCTCCCTGACAGTAGCATTGGTGGTGTTATTCCCACTCCAGCCTCCCTGACAGTAGCATCGGTGGTGTTATTCCACTCCAGCCTCCCTGATAGTAGCATGTGGTGTTATTCCCACTCCAGCCTCCCTGACAGTAGCATCGGTAGTGTTTATTCCCACTCCACCTCCTTGACAGCATCGGTGGTGTTATTCCCACTCCAGCCTCCTGACAGTAGCATTGGTGTGTTATTCCCACTACCAGCCTCCCTGACAGTAGCATCGGTGGTGTTATTCCCACTCCAGCATCCCTGACAGTAGCATCGGTGGTGTTATTCCCACTCCAGCCTCCCTGACAGTAGCATTGGTGGTGTTATTCCCACTCCAGCCTCCCTGACAGTAGCATCGGTGGTGTTATTCCCACTCCAGCCTCCCTGACAGTAGCATCGGTGTTGTTATTCCCTCTCCAGCCTCCCTGACAGTAGCATCGGTTGCGTTATTCCCACTCCAGCCTCCCTGACAGTATCCAGTGTGGTGTTATTCCCACTCCAGCCTCCCTGACAGTAGCCATGGTGGTGTTATTCCCACTCCATCCTCCCTGACAGTAGCCATGGTGGTGTTATTCCCACTCCAGCCTCCCTGACAGTAACCATTGTGGTGTTATTCCCACTCCAGCCTCCATAACAGTAGCATCGGTGGTGTTATTCCCACTCCAGCCTCCCTAACAGTAGCATCGGTGGTGTTATTCCCACTCCAGCCTCCCTAACAGTAGCATCGGTGGTGTTATTCCCACTCCAGCCTCCCTAACAGTAGCATCGGTGGTGTTATTCCTACTCCAGCCTCCCTGACAGTAGCCATGGTGGTGTTATTCCCACTCCAGCCTCCCTGACAGTAACCATGGTGGTGTTATTCCCACTCCAGCCTCCCTGACAGTAGCCATGGTGGGGTTATTCCCACTCCAGCCTCCCTGACAGTAGCATCGGTGGTGTTATTCCCACTCCAGCCTCCCTGACAGTAGCCATGGTGGTGGTATTCCCACTCCAGCCTCCCTGACAGTAACCATGATGGTGTTATTCCCACTCCAGCCTCCCTGACAGTAACCATGGTGGTGTTATTCCCACTCCAGCCTCCCTGACAGTAACCATGGTGGTGTTATTCCCACTCCAGCCTCCCTGACAGTAACCATGGTGGGGTTATTCCTACTCGGGAATAATCACGTCAGTTCATCTCGCTGGTGCCACCCACGTTATCATAATATAAAAAAATCCCCAAAAAGGAAATACTTTCATCATCATTCAAACTTTCACCTCACTCACACATAATCATGTCTTTGCAGAGCGCTAGAACACAACAGTTTAGAAGCATATATGAATAATATTAATACTCTTCCAAACTGCCAATATCCAATATCCGAATGGGTGAAACTGGTCTTGTTAACAAGACCTCATGTAAAATTGAGTCCTTTCTTATATTTTCTCTGTGCGTTTAAAGATATATTCTTTTCATTTATGTTAATGTAAAAACTAATACTTTGATCTAAAAGAACCTTAGAAAACTTACCTAACCTTTAATTTAATTTAATTTGGATTTACCTAATTAACTAAAAAATGTTTTAGAATAACTTACAATAATTTAATAATAAACAAACACAATGAAATACATTTTTTTCCGTTAGGTTCAGAATGATTTTTGGGAAATTATTGCATACACAAACTTTCACTTGTGTATGTGTTAGTATGCTGTTATTGGAAGTTACTGTACTTTTCTTTTGTTACCTATTACAACCCAGGAGTCCCAAAGGCCTGTTATCCTGTGTGTAAAGGGAGCGAAATAAACACAACAGAAAAGCTTTTGACTTGCATTATCCTTCGCCAGTTTAGAACAGAAGTATGTACACTATATACACTATGTACAACAATAGGTATTAGTGCACTCCACGGTAAGTAAGTCAAAACAGAAGCCACTAGAGAGCAGACCGTGCTTCAACCAGCTCTGGAATGGGGCTGACAAGGGCAGACAGGTGAGTGGTACCCACATCACCTCTGCGATTGCCAAAACCATCTTCTCATCGGCTGGAACCTGGGTACTGATTGAACGACGGGGCCCCATCGTCAACATTTAGTACCTGGTTCGCTGGTTGGGGGAGATAGCCCTTAAGTGAGGGTGTGTACATGCGACAAAATAAAGGTTACGTGCTCTTTGCATGCCACATTACTGTACTTGTAATTTTATTCAGCTGTTGTTGCGTGTTGTTGCTCCTTTTTTTTTTGCGTAATACTTTGTCGCTCTTTCACGGTGACGTGCTTGCTGTGTGACTTATCTGTTACAAGCAAATTTAGGAAATTTGCTTAGTATATCTGGTATCTTATTTTCATTAATAAGATATCTTGACATGTCACATAGGTTTTTTAAAACTGTCTGTCTCTGTATTCCTCAAAAAGTGGACAATTAAGCACATAGTGTTAAATAGAGTGACCATATGCCTGATCACATAATTTACATTTAGTTTGATCATCATCTGTGTGTCTCCCAAAACTGCCAGAAGTACTTGTAACCAAGCCTAAGCCTGGCCACTAAACATCAGTCAGTCTGTTCATATTGCAAGTTGCTCCATAAACATAACTTATCTACGTTCATGTTAATCATAGGGGTTATAGATCTACTCAGGCTTCTAACTCCATTCCTATAACAATCATTTTCTTTAACTTCTCTAATTATTCCTAATGCTAGACAACAGTTAAAACCAAATTTTATTCAAACATTCTCCTTCTGGATACTCTTCTTGGCTAACATATCAACTTTATCATGAAGGAGTAATCCAATGATGGGATCCATAGCAATTGTACATTTAAATTTCCTTTGTCCCTAATTTTTGAGTATCTATACCTGGGTTCCCCAAGACATGTTGTTGGAGTCATTATATGAGCCAAGAGCCTTCAATGATGACATAGAATCAGTAATGGTGATAGAGTCAAGCACAGTGTCATAGGGTTTGCTTTAGCGCCATTAGGATTGCAAACAATTCCCGTTTGCAGTGTAGACGCCCAGTTTTTTTAATTCTTATGCCTAACTCCCAACAAATTTATTATCGTTCTTTAAACTAGGGAGGTGGCAAAAGAGGGAGATGCAGGGCCCTGCCAGAAGACTCCTGTTTAGATCCCCTCAGTGTATATAACTTGTGATAACTTGTTACTACCACTAGGTGAGAAATTTCTTCTTGAGCAGTTTTCTCTAGCAAGAGATTTAAGGAAGGGATTACTAGCAATGAGCTTCTTGGGAGGGACTTGTAGGTATGTGATATTAAATGAAAAACATCTTCCATGGAGGGGTGAAAGCTCTTGTTTTCCTACAGTTGATACAGTTCATGCAGTTTATAAAACTTAATGCAATTGCACGTTTTCACAATCCCTTTAGATCTGTTGTATTTACCTCTAGACACTTGTAAGATTCACTGTGACAGTGTCTGGTTCGTTTTTCAACATTCTAATACCGAGTACAGTGTTAATTTCAACAATCCATCACTGATACTAGAAATTACCAAAGCTCCTTCCTCATGTTAAGAACTTTTGAAGATCTGGTACAAGCCAAGAATAATCCTGAGAGCTTCATTTTGCATTAACTCCAAGGGTCGGAGAGAACCTTTTCTTAGCTAATTTCACATGGGGCAGCATAATCAATTAAGGACCTAACATAGGCTATGTACATCAATTTCTACGCCCATTTCAATTAGCTCCATAGTTGGGATTGTAGCAGCAAACAGCTTTGAGAGCATTTTAGCTAGCTTTACATTTTCATGTTTAGTTGTGGTATAAACTGGATTGTTAAAGGTAACATCTACACTACGAGATCTGTAAGTTTTAACGTTTGCTATGATTTTCACCCTGCAAATAAGGATGGGTGGGGGACGTCGTTTGTTGTTAATATCTTTGTTTTAGAGAAGATATTATGAGTGCTAGTCGATTACAAATTGATTGAACTTCAATTAAGATGGTATTCATCATTCTTATGCCTGTTGTATGGATAAGTTATCATTCAGCATAGTTATAGCTATTGTTCTAGGTGAGGCAGGTAGAGCATTTAGGAGAGTATTAATCAGAATATTAAATAGCTTGGGTCTAAGAACTCTCCCTGCGGTTGTACCTAAAGACATTTCTTTAGAATCACGTTGAAGCTGGGTAAAAGGACATGGATACTCTATTTGATGGTATCCTATTATCCAGCAGAGTAAGCTACCACAATATTCATTTTGGCTAGTTCATGTAGTATAACGGTTCTGTTCGCAATATCAAATGCAGATTTTCGATCAAGAAAAGTGGTAAAAATAGTAGAGGTGTGTGCAGTGAGAAAGGTGGAAATACAGTTCTGCTCACTTTTACCTTTCATGAACCATAGAGGTAGGGGGAAGTTGATTGTCTGATTCTGTAGTACAGTCTGTTAAGCATCATTCTTTCAAAAGTTTTACAAAGACAACTAGTTAAGGAGATCGGCCTAAATGTATCAGGCTGTTGGGGCTTAGGGGATAGCACAATGAGACTATTGGTCCAGGAAGTAGAAAGAACGCCCTCAATGTAACTGAGATTATGCAGTGCCAACAAGGGGTTTCAGGCACGTGCCTTTGAGTTCTGAGAATATCATAGGTTATACCATCCTCTCCAGGAGCAGTTGATCGACCTTTGGTTTAATGCATTATCTAATTCATACTGGGTAAAGAGGCAATCACTTCATCAATTTATTTTGGCTCATAAAATTAATCAGTTTCAACATTTCTTCAGAAGTACTCTCTAAATTTTTCTAATATGAGATGGAAAGGCTTTCATGCCTGGATGTTTTGGACCAGTCATTTATGAGGTCATTTGCTTTTTCAAGAGGAAAGGGATGAGCAACATTGCCAGTCTTTTTCCTTGTTATTTTATTTATACCTTTCCAAGCCAAACTCAAAGGGGTGGACCTATTTAATCCACTAACAAACTGTTCCCATTCCTGTTGCCTAAGTTCTTCCTTTCTATTTCTTGCATTTGTTAGTGCAGCTTGGAACGTTCTGAGCAGGTCTGGGGTTCTACATTCACGGTATGCTTTACCAATCCTCCTAGCTGCATGTGTTAGATTGCGCAGCTGTGGATCATTATAGTATTTACATTGGTTTTTATTGTTATTTATAGTGGAGGGTCTTTGTTTCCTATTCCTGCCTAGGAGACATGTCGGAAAGGAGACATGTTAGCCAGGAGACGTGTCGGCCAGGATACGTGTCGGCCAGGAGACATGTCGGCCAGGAGACGTGTCGGCCAGGAAACGTGTCTGCCAGGAGACGTGTCGGCCAGGAGACGTGTCGGCCAGGAGACGTGTTGGCCAGAAGACGTTTCGGCCAGGAGACGTGTTGGCCAGGAAACGTGTCAGCCAGGAGACGTGTCGGCCAGGAGACGTGTCGACCAGGAGACGTGTCGGCCAGGATACGTGTCGGCCAGGAGACATGTCGGCCAGGAGACGTGTCGGCCAGGAGACGTGTCGGCCAGGAGACGTGTCGGCCAGGAGACGTGTCGGCCAGGAGACGTGTCGGCCAGGAGACGTGTCGGCCAGGAAACGTGTCTGCCAGGAGACATGTCGGCCAGGAGACGTGTCGGCCAGGAGACGTGTCGGCCAGGAGACGTGTCGGCCAGACTGTAAGATGCTATGACAAAAATTTTTGTCACTAAATCAGCAATCTTGAATTATTAAATTTTGTGAAGAGTTTTTGTTTTATGTTTGTAATGGTCAATGATTTTTCTGTCACTAAAGATTTATCTCATTATGAAGATCTTTTAAATACTGTAACATGTATTTATTGTAAGGGTCATAATTATGCTTTTGAATCTGTTAAAGATTGTTACCATAATGACTAACCCAGCTGGGAAGTTATTCTTAATACTAAAGTATTCATTGAATGTATAACCTATAATTACTTTCACTGTTGGAAGAATACCTCTGAAACTATCGTAACTACTGAACTATAGTGACTTGAGTCCTGCTGGAAGGAAACCTATAAAACTACCGTAACTACTGAACTATAGTGACTTGAGTCCTGCTGGAAGGAAAACCTATAAAAACTACCGTAACTACTGAACTATAGTGACTTGAGTCCTGCTGGAAGGAAACCTATAAAACTACCGTAACTACTGAACTATAGTGACTTGAGTCCTGCTGGAAGGAAACCTATAAAACTACCGTAACTACTGAACTATAGTGACTTGAGTCCTGCTGGAAGGAAACCTATAAAACTACCGTAACTACTGAACTATAGTGACTTGAGTCCTGCTGGAAGGAAACCTATAAAACTACCGTAACTACTGAACTATAGTAATGACACGATTGCAAACAACCAGAGATTCGTCTGTAAAAACTTGCATTTGTGGTCACAGTGGTGCCTGTGCTAACCTTCCTATGGTGTAGAAATATACCTAGTTGGATGAATCTTATGTGGCTAGCTGGTCTAGTGGCTAACGCGACGGGCTGGAGTTTTGAGAGACTATGACCGCGGGTTCAATCCCGGCCGGGGGTATGGTTTGTTTGCAATCGTGTCATTACGATTTCTTGAGTCATGTTGACGGCAGTGAAGGGACTTGAGGTAGAGTTCGTCACGGCCACGGTAGCTGGAGATTCGTCTGTAAAAACTTGCATTTGTGGTCACAGTGGTGCCTGTGCTAACCTTCCTATGGTGTAGAAATATACCTAGTTGGATGAATCTTATGTGGCTAGCTGTCTAGTGGCTAAAGCGACGGCTGGAGTTTTGAGACTCTATGACCGCGGTTCAATCCCGGCCGGGGTATGGTTTGTTTGCAATCGTGTCATTACGATTTCTTGAGTCTTGTAGTTTACGTGCACGCTTGAACTCACCTAATTTGTGGTTGCAGTGGTCGAGCCACAGCTCCTGGCCGCGCCTCTTCACTGGTCGCTACTAGGTCACTCTCCCTGCTCCACACCTCCATTACATCACTTTCCAGACTATTCCACTTCCTGACAACTCTATGACTGAAGAATTACTTCCTAACATCTCTGTGACTCCAATTGTGTGTTTGTGTGTGGTGTGTGTGTGGTGTGTGTGTGTGTGTTTCTCACCTATATTTTTCATAGTTTTCAATACTTCATTAGTTTGATTTCAGTGTTTGTAATTTTTCTCTGTAACATTGATCTTACTGACCTTCTCCTTTTGTTTTACATTCAATCTTTCATCACCAACAATCCTTGTTTACGGTGCCATGGGAAGGTCCCCCAGCACCAGCTGTATAATTACTGCTTTAACTTGCAACTACACTACACTAAACACTATGTTCTTTTGTTCTTCTCAGAGCGCACTAATATTTTCTTGAAGTATTTTAAGGAATATGTAAATACACTTCACGGGCTCATACGCTTTTTTCAGCATTTTTTTACGCTCGAAGGCCAGACAGAAACCTTAACACAAGAGCTGGGGATACGATGACAACGCAGAGATGTAGTGATATCTCTGTTATACTTAGTAACAAAAAATACGTGAAGATCACATTCTCATACATAGTAACACCAGAGATACAAATATCACACAGTTATACATAGTAACAGCAGAATTAGGAGGATTTTACTGTTATTCATAGTAACGCAAGAGATACAAAGATTACCAGAGATATAGTGATCACTTTGATGTACATTGTAACACTAGAGATAGAGTGATCAGTCTGTTATCCATAGTAACACCAGATACAGTGATCACATTATTATACACAGAAACACCAGAGATAATGATCACCCAGTCATATATAGCAGCATCAAAAAGAAATTAAACAATTATAACATATAAATAAAAGAATCAGATGACAAACAGATGGTCTGGCTGGCTGGGAGGTTCCTCTCTACTGGCTGGCTGGGAGGTTCCTCTCTTCTGGCTGGCTGGGAGGTTCCTCTCTTCTGGCTGGCTGGGAGGTTCCTCTCTTCTGGCTGGCTGGGAGGTTCCTCTCTTCTGGCTGGCTGGGAGGTTCCTCTCTACTGGCTGGCTGGGAGGTTCCTCTCTTCTGGCTGGCTGGGAGGATCCTCTCTTCTGGCTGGCTGGGAGGTTCCTCTCTACTGGCTGGCTGGGAGGTTCCTCTCTTCTGGCTGGCTGGGAGGTTCCTCTCTTCTGGCTGGCTGGGAGGTTCCTCTCTACTGGCTGGCTGGGAGGTTCCTCTCTTCTGGCTGGCTGGGAGGTTCCTCTCTACTGGCTGGCTGGAGGTTCCTCTCTTCTGGTGGCTGGGAGGATTCCTCTCTTCTGGCTGGCTGGGAGGTTCCCTCTTCTGGCTGGCTGGGAGGTTCCTCTCTTCTGGCTGGCTGGGAGGTTCCTCTCTACTGGCTGGCTGGGAGGTTCCTCTCTTCTGGCTGGCTGGGAGGTTCCTCTCTACTGGCTGGCTGGGAGGTTCCTCTCTTCTGGCTGGCTGGGAGGATCCTCTCTTCTGGCTGGCTGGAGGTTCCTTCTTCTGGCTGGCTGGGAGGTTCCTCTCTTCTGGCTGGCTGGGAGGTTCCTCTCTTCTGGCTGCTGGGAGGTTCCTCTCTTCTGGCTGACTGGGAGGTTCCTCTCTTCTGGAGGCTGGGAGGTTCCTCTCTACTGGCTGGCTGGGAGGTTCCTATCTTCTGGCTGCTGGGAGGTTCCTCTCTTCTGGCTGGCTGGGAGGTTCCTCTCTTCTGGCTGGCTGGGAGGTTCCTCTCTTCTGGCTGGCTGGGAGGTTCCTCTCTTCTGGATGGCTGGGAGGTTCCTCTCTTCTGGCTGGCTGGGAGGTTCCTCTCTTCTGGCTGGCTGGAGGTTCCTCTCATCTGGCTGGCTGGGAGGTTCCTCTCTTCTGGCTGGCTGGGAGGTTCCTCTCTTCTGGCTGGCTGGGAGGTTCCTCTTTTCTGGCTGGCTGGGAGGTTCCTCTCTTCTGGCTGGCTGGGAGGTTCCTATCTTCTGGCTGACTGGGAGGTTCCTCTCTTCTGGCTGACTAGGAGGTTCCTCTCTTCTGGAAGGCTAGGAGGTTCCTCTCTTCTGGCTGACTAGGAGGTTCCTCTCTTCTAGAAGGCTGGGAGGTTCCTCTCTTCTGGCTGGCTGGGGAGGTTCCTATCTTCTGGCTGACTGGAGGTTTCCTCTCTTCAGGCTGACTAGGAGGTTCCTCTCTTCTGGTTGGCTGGGAGGTTCCTATCTTCTGGATGACTGGGAGGTTCCTCTCTTCTGGCTGACTAGGAGGTTCCTCTCTTCTGGCTGGCTGGGAGGTTCCTCTCTTCTGGCTGGCTGGGAGGTTCCTCTTTTCTGGCTGGCTGGGAGGTTCCTCTCATCTGGCTGGCTGGGAGGTTCCTCTCTTCTGGCTGACTAGGAGGTTCCTCTCTTCTGGAAGGCTGGGAGGTTCCTCTCTTCTGGTTGGCTGGGAGGTTCCTCTCTTCTGGCTGTCTGGAAAGTTCCTCTCTTCTAGCTGGACCACCTTTGCAGGGATACAATGATCACATGTAATAACATGTGATATTATAACACTTGTGTTGTAATATATATGGGCAGTGCTTTATGGAGTTGCTCTCACAAAACACACTCAACACTCATTACACTGCTGTAATATGTTCTTCACTCACATTCACACTCAGCACTCATAACACTGTTATAATGTGTTCTTCACTAAGATACACACTCAGTACCTCTGTTCACACCATGTAATTATAGTTTCTTACTGAATTCCTGTGCCAGATTCATTATTTACTTATCTCTTAACAAAACAAATAAGGTACAGATAAACGTTATTTGCATCATGGAGATTCTTATACATCGTGAAGCAACTTTAGCCAACTATCATAAAGTTATGCTTAATAACACTAGAAATACAGAGATAACACTGTTATGCATAGTATCACTATAAATACATACACCGAACTGTTATACATGTTAACACAAAAGATACAAAGACGACGATATTATATATAGAAACATGCATAAAATTAATTTTAACATATTACATACTACGACATATAAATAGAAGGATAAAATTTAAAATAATTGGCCTCGCCATGGTGGTGTAACCGGACGAGAAGTTCTTCTCTTCTGGCTGGACTACGGTACGAGTCTACCCGGGTGGATGTATTTACAGAGCACAGATTTCTGTGTGTCCCTCTCTGTAATTACATCTGTCTGTATATAAGGATATTAAAACATTTGTTCTAATATCATATATGGGTAATGCTTCATGGGGAGGCTACATTTGAAGAGTTAAGTTCCTCTTTGAGGAAATGCTGTGTTTGGGGTTCACAGCTCTCAACGTCCCCCTCAAATGTACTATAACAGTTCCTGTTTTTTCTTCTGATACGAAGCTGTTTTGTTGCCGAGTGTGTGAGTGTACAACATATTATTGCACATAGTTATAAAGTGTTGAGTGGGTGTGGGAGTGTTGAACACATTAATACACATTTAAAGAGTGTTAAGTGTATTTGAGTGCAGAGTTCATAATTACACATCGTCAAAGAGTGGTGAGTGTGTTTGAGAGTGCAGGGTACATTATTACACGTTGTTAAAGAATACTGAGTGGGTGTGGGAGTGTAGACTACATTAGCATATTTTGCCACAGAGTGCAGTGACTGACCAAGTCACTGGACAAAGATCAACATACAACGAGACGTTGTTCCATGAAAAGACTCCGGTAAATAATGTCTTTTCCTCACCGTTTTAAATGACACAAAGCATCACCTATTTTTTTAAAATTAATATTTAAAAATGACAGGGAAACCCGACTGTATCGACGAAATATAGAGAAACATCTGCAACACTTGAGTATCTTTAATGAGGAAACGTTTCGTAAAACATAGTGGCTTCATCAGTCCATACAAAGGAGAATGGTGAATAACAGGAGGAGTTTGAGTAGATGTAATCAGTCCATCATCAGTCTTGAAAAGAATACAGGATATGTGTGAAGAAGCAGCTTATATACTGTAGGCATGAGAGGTGCAGCAGTCGTAGGTGATATCACTGATTACCTCAAACTACTCCTATTCTTCGCCATTCTCTTTTGTATGGCGAAACGTTTCCTTATTATAGATACTCAAGTGTTGCACATGTGTCTAATTTATCAACTTGTACATTATCTGAGCCATTCATCTACATGACTGGGAAAGCCGTCAAGGGCGACGAAATATGACAGGGACCTGGTGAGAGTGTAGTGTGGACCTGGTGAGTGTGTAGTGTGGACCTGGTGAGAGTGTAGTGTGGACCTGGTGAGTGTGTAGTGTGGACCTGGTGAGAGTGTAGTGTGGACCTGGTGAGTGTGTAGTGTGGACCTGGTGAGAGTGTAGTGTGGACCTGGTGAGTGTGTAGTGTGGACCTGGTGAGAGTGTAGTGTGGACCTGGTGAGTGTGTAGTGTGGACCTGGTGAGTGTGTAGTGTGGACCTGGTGAGAGTGTAGTGTGGACCTGGTGAGTGTGTAGTGTGGACCTGGTGAGAGTGAAGTGTGGACCTGGTGAGTGTGTAGTGTGGACCTGGTGAGTGTGTAGTGTGGACCTGGTGAGAGTGTAGTGTGGACCTGGTGAGGTGTAGTGTGGACCTGGTGAGAGTGTAGTGTGGACCTGGTGAGTGTAGTGTTGACCTGGTGAGTGTAGTGTGGACCTGGTGAGAGTGTAGTGTGGACCTGGTGAGAGTGTAGTGTGGACCTGGTGAGAGTGTAGTGTGGACCTGGTGAGAGTGTAGTGTGGACCTGGTGAGAGTGAAGTGTGGACCTGGTGAGAGTGTAGTGTGGACCTGGTGAGAGTGTAGTTTTGACCTCTTGAGAGTGTAGTGTAGATCTGTTAAGAATGTAGTGTGGACTTGGTAAGAGTGTAGTGTGGACCTGGTGAGAGTGTAATGTGGACCTGGTGATAGTGGAGATTGAACCTGGTGTGAGTGTAGTTTGGACCTGGTGAGAGTGTAGTGTGGACCTGGAGAGAGTGTAGTGTGGACCTGGTAAGAATGTAGTCTGGACCTGGTGAGTGTAGTGTGGACCTGGTGAGAGTGTAGTGTGAGCCTAGTGAAAGTGTAGTGTGAACCTGGTGATAGTGTAGTTTGGACCTAGTGAGAGTGTAGTCTGAACCTGGTGAGAGTGTAGTGTGAACCTAGTGATAGTGTAGTGTGGACCTGGTGAGAGAGTAGTGTTGACCTGGTGAGTGTAGTGTTGACCTGGTGAGTGTAGTGTGGACCTGGTGAGTGTAGTGTGGACCTGGTGAGTGTAGTGTGGACCTGGTGAGAGAGTAGTGTGGACCTGGTGAGAGTGTAGTGTGGACCTGGTGAGAGTGTAGTGTGGACCTGGTGAGAGTGTAGTGTGGACCTGGTGAGAGTGTAGTGTGGACCTGGTGAGAGTGTAGCGTGGACCTGGTGAGAGTGTAGTGTGGACCTGGTGAGTGTATAGTGTGGACGTGGTGAGAGCGTAGTGTGGACTCTGAGTGAGAGTGTAGTGTTGGACCTGGTGAAGAGTGTAGTGGTAGGACCTGGTGAGAGTGTAGTGTGACCTTTGGGTGTAGTATGGACGCTGGTGAGAGTGTAGTGTGGACCTGGTTAGTGTAGTGTGGACCTGGGAGTGTAGTGTGCACCCCCCCTGTGAGAGTGAGTTTGGACCTGGTGAGAACTGGGAGTGGGTGGACTTGGTGAGTGTAGTGAGGACCCTGGTGAGAGTGTAGTGTAGATCTGTTTGAGAATGTAGTGTGGACCTTGGAAAGAGTGTATGTGGACCTGTGAGAAATATAGTGACACTCTGGTGAAGAGTGTAGTGTGACCCTGGAAGATTTAGTGTGGACCTGGTGAGATGTAATGTGGACCTGGTGATAGTGGAGATTGAACCTGGTGTGAGTTGTAGTCTGGACCTGTGAGAGTGTAGTGTGGACAGGTAAGACATGTAGTCTGACCATGTGAGTGTATTGTGATGACCTGGTGATAGTGAAGTGAACCTATGAGATGTAGTGTTAACCTGGTGATAGTGTAGTTTTGGACCTGGTGAGAGTGTAGTGTGACGCCTGTGAGTTTAAGTGTGGACATGGTGAGAGTGTAGTGTGGACATGGTGAGATTGTAGTTATGACCGGCGAGTGTAGTGGGACCTGGTGAGAGGTATTGTGACCTGGTGAGAGTGTAGTGTGGACCTGGTGAGAGTGAAAGTGGCGAGGACCTGGTGAGTGTGTAGTGTGGACCTGTTAAGTGAAGTGTGGAACCTGGGGTGAGAGGTAGGTGGTGGACCGGGTGAGAGTGCAGTGTGGACCAGGGAGTGGTTGTGTGGACCTGGTGAGAGTGTGAGTTTTGGACCTGGTGAGTGTATGTGGACTGGTGAGTGGGTTTAAAAAAATTGTGTGGACCTGGTGAGAGTGTATGGTGACCGGTGAGAGTGTATTGTGGACCGGTGGAGGTGTAGTGTGGACCTGGTGAGTGAAGTGTGGACCCGGTTAGAGTGTATTGAGGACCCTGGGAGAGTGTAGTGTGGACCTGGTGAGAGTGTAGTTACGGACACAGGTGGTGTGTATTGTGGACCTGGTGCGTGAGTGAAGTGTGACCTTGTGAGAGTGTATGAGGACCGTGAGAGATGTAGATTTGACCTCTTGAGAGGTGTAGTGTGGGACCTCGTGAGAGTATAGGTCTGACCTGGTGAGAGTGTATGTAGATATGTTGAGAATTAGTGTGGACTTTGTAAGAGTGTAGTGTGGACCTGGTGAGAGTGTAAATGAGGACGCTTGTGAAATTTGGGAGATAGATAGGACCATCATTGTTTGGAGTTTGTAGTTTGGTTACCGAAGAGTGTAGTGTGGACCTGAAAGTGTAGGGTGACCCTGGTAAGAATGTAGATCTGGACCTGTTGAGTGTAGTGTGGACCAGAGTGAGAGTGTAGTGTGAGTCTAGTGAAAGTGTTGTTGTGAACCTGTGATTAGTGTATTGTGGACCTAGGATGAGTGTAGTCTGAAACCTTGTGAGCGTGTAAGTTTGAACCATATTGATAGAGGTATTGTGGACCTGGTGTGAGTGTAGTGTTGACTGGGGAGTGTAGTGTTGGACCTGGTAGAGTGTAGTGTGGACCTGGTGCGAGTGTAGTGAGGACCCTGGTGAGAGTGTAGTGTGGACCTGGTTATGTAGTGGTGGACCTGGTGAGAGTGTAAGTTTTTGGTCCTGGTGAGAGTGTAGTGTGGACGCTGGTGAGTGTATGTGGACCTGGTAGTGTAGTGTGGACCTGGTGAGAGTGTATTACTGTGGGACCTGGTGAGAGTGTAGTGTGTGACCTAGTGAGTGTAGTGTCGACTTTGGTGAGTGTAGTGTGGACCTGGTGAAGTGTAGTGTGGACCTGGTGAAGTGTAGTGTGGACCTGGTGAGAGTGTAGTGTTGGAACCTAGTGAGAGTGTAGTCTGGACCTGGTTAGATTGTTAGTCTGACCTGGTGAGAGGTAGTGTTGACCTGGTGAGGTGTAGTGTGGACCTGGTGAGTGTAGTGTACACCTGGTGAGGAGTATAGTGTGGACCTGTAAGAGTGTAGTGTTGACCTGATTAGTGAAGTGTGACCTGGTGAGTGTAGTAGACCTGGTGAGAGTGAAGTTAGGATCTGGTGAGAGTGTATGTGGGACTTGGTGATTGTAGGTGGACCTGGTGAGAGTGAGTGTAGATCTTATTGGATGTAGTGGGACTTGGTAGAGTGTAGTGTGGACCCTGTGAGAATGTATGAGGACCTGTGAGAGTGTAGTGTGGACCTGGTGAGAAGAGGTGTGGACCTGGTGAAGTGTAAAGTGGACCCTGGTGATCGTGGAGATTGAAACCTGTGTGAGTGTAGTCGGACTGGTGAGACTGTCGTGTGGACCTGGAGAGAGTGTAGAGTGGACCTGGTAAGAAATGTAGTCAGACCTGTAGTGTATTGTGGACCTGGTGAAGTGTAGTGTGAGACTAGTGAGAGTGTAGAGTGAACCTGGTGATAGTGAGTTTGACCTGGTGAGAGTGTAGAGTGGACCTGGTGAGTGTATGTGGACATGGTGAAGATTAGTGTGGACCAGGTGAGTGTAGTGTGGAGACCTGGTGAGAGTGTAATTTGTGACCTGGTGAAGTGTAGTGTGGACCTGGTGAGAGAGTAGTGCGGACCTTGTGAGTGTGTAGTGTGACCTGGTGAGAGTGAAGTGTGGACTGGTGAGTGTAGTGTGGAACCTGGTGAGAGTGAAATGTGGACCTGGTGAGAGTGCAGGTGGACCTGGTGAGAGAATGTGGACCTGGTGAGAGTGTATTTGGACATGGTGATTGTAGTGTGGACCTGGTGTTGTATTGTGGACCAGGTGAGAGTGTAGTGTGACCTGGTGAGAGTGTAAGTGAGGACCGGTGAGTGTAGTGTTTACCCGTGAGGTGTAAGTGTGGACCTGGTGAGAGTGAATTGTGGACCTGGTGAAGTGTAGTACCGTGACCTGGTGAGTGTGTAGTGTGGACCAGGTGAGAGTGAAGTGTGGACCTGGAGAGCAGTGTAGTGTGACCAGGTGAGAGTGTATGTTGTGACCTCTTGAGAGTGTAGTGAGGAACCTCAGTGAGAGTATAGTCTGGGACCTGGAGAGAGTGTAGTGTAGATCTGTTTGAGAATGTAGTGTGGACTTGGGTACGAGTGTAGTGTGGACCTGGTGATAGTGTAATGTGGACCTGGTGACAAGTGGAATATTGAACCTGGATGTGAGTGTAGATTTTGACCTGGGATAGTGTAGTGTGGACCTGGAAGATGTAGTTGGACCTGGGTAAGAATGTAGTCTGGACCTGGTGAGTGGTATGTGTGACCTGGTGAGAGTGTAAGTGTGAGCCTAGGGAAAGTGTAGTGTGAACCTGATGATGTGTTAGTTTGGACCTAGTGAGAGTGTTAGTCTGACTGGTGAGAGTTGGTATGTGACCTAGTGATAGTGTAGTGTGGACAGTGCGAGTGTATGTTTGACCTGGGGATGTATGTGGACCTGGTGAGTGTAGTGTGGACCTGGTGAGAGTGTAGTGTGGACCTGGTGAGAGTGTAGTGTGGACCTGGTGTGAGAGTGCAGTTTATCCTGGTGGGTGTAGAGTGGACCCTGGGTGAGGTAGTGTGGACCTGTGAGTGTATTGTGGGACCTGGTGAGAGTGATAGTGTGGACCTGGTGAGAGTGTAGATGTGGACCTAGTGAGTGTAGTGCGAATATTGGTGAGTGTAGGTGTGGACCTGGTGAGAGTGTAGTGGGGACCTGTGAGAGTGTAGTGTGAGGACTTTGTGAGAGTGTAGTGTGGAGACCAGGTAGAGAGTGTCGTCTCGACCTGGTGAGATTGTAGTCTGGACCTGGTGACAGTTGTAGTGTGACCTGGTGAAAGTGTAGTGTGGTGCATCCTGGTGAGAGTGTAGTCAGGACCTGTTGAGATTGTAGTCTGGACCTGGTGAGAGTGTAGTGTGGACCCGGTGAGAGAGTAGTCTGGACCAGATGATAGTGTAATGTGGAGATGTGAGAGAGTAGTGTGGTACTGTGATACTGGTAGTGTGGAACCTGGTGAGATAGTGTAGTGTAGGACCGTGGTGATAGTGTTGTGTGGTACCTGTGATAGTGTAGTGTGAACCTGTGATAGTGGAGTGTGGACCAGGTGAGGGTTGTAAGTGTGAAGCTTGGGATAGTGTAGTGTGGACCTGGTGAGAGTGTAGTCTGGACCTGGTGAGGTGTCGTGGGGACCTGGTGATGTATTGTGGATCTGGTGATAGTGTAGTGTCGACCTAGGAGAGAGTATTGTGGACCTGGTGAGAGTGTAGTTTGGACTGGTGAGGGTGTAGTTGAATCCTCGTGAGAGTGTAGTGTTAGACTGTTGAAGAGTTTAGAGTGACCAGGTGAGAGTGTAGCCTGGACCTGTGATAGTGCAGTCTGAAACTTGGTGAGAGTGTAGTGTGGACTTGGAGAGAGTGTAGTCTGGACCTGGTGATCGTGTATTGTGGACTCTGTTTGAGAGTGTAGTGTGGACCTTGTGAGAGTGTAGTCTGGACATGGTGAGAGAGTAGTCAGGACCAGTGAAGTGACGTTGGACCTGGTGAGAGTGTAGAGTGGAACCGGTGAGTGTAGTGTGGCCTGTGAGAGTGTAAGTTTGGACCTGGTGAGAAGTGTAGTATTGACTGGTGAGAGTTTATTAGTGTGGACCTGGTGAGAGTGTAGTGTGGACCCTGGTGAGAGTGTAGTCTGGACCTCGTAAGTGTATTGTGGACTTTTGGTGAGAGTGTAGTGTGGCCCTCTGTGAGAGTGTAGTCCTGGACCTGGTGAGATTGTAGTCTGGACTGGTGAGAGTGTAGTGTGGACCGGTGAGAGTGTATTCTCGACCTAGTGAGTGTAGTGTGGACCTGGTGATAGTGTAGTGTGGACCTGGTGATAATGAAGTGTGTGCACCAGGTGATAGTGTAGTGTGGATCTGGCGCTAAGTGAGTGTGGACCTGGTGATAGTGTATGTGTGGACCTGGTGATAGTGTTGTGTGGACCTGGTGATAGTGTAGTGTGAACCTGGTAATAGTGTAGTGTGGACCTGGTGAGGGTGTAGTGCGAACTTTATGATAGTGTAGTGGGGATCCTGGTGATAGTGTAGTGTGACCTGTGAGAGGTGTAGTCCTGGACCTGGTGAGGTGTAGTGAGGACCTGGTGAGTGTAGTGTGGATCTGGTGATAGTGTAGTGTCGACCTGGTGAGAGAGTAGTGCGGACCCTGGTGAGAGTGAAGTATTGGACCAGGAGAGTGGGAGCTAATGGGACCAGGTGATAGTGTAGTTAGGTGGCCCTGGTGAGGGTGTAGACTGAACCTCCTGAGAGTGAACGTGTGGACCTGGTGAGAGTTTAGTGTGGACCTGGTGAGAGTGAAGAGTCTGGACCTGGTGAGAGTGAGGTCTGAACCAGAGAGAGTGTTAGTGTGGCCCTGGTAGGTGTAGTCTGTACATGGTGATAGTGTAGTGTAGACCGGTGAGAGTGTAGTGCGGACTGGTGAAGTGGTAGTGTGGACCTGGTGAGAGTGTAGTCTGGATCTGGTGGAGATTGTAGTCTGGAACTGGTTGAGAGTGTAGTGTGGGACTCCAGTGAGAGTGTAGTGTGGACCTGGTGAGAGTGTAGTGTGGACCTGGTGAGAAGTGTAGTGTGGACCTGGTTGAGAGTGTAGTCTGGAGCAGATGAAAGTGTAATGTGGAGCAGTTTGAGAGAGTAGTGTGGACCTGTGATAGTGAAGTGGTGGACCTGGTGAGAGTGTAGTCTGGACAGACATGATAGTGTAATGTGGACCTGTTGTGAGAGTAAGTGTGGACCTGGTGCGAGTGTAGTTTGGAACCTGGTGATAGTGTAGTGTGAACTTGGGTGAAAGTGTATTGTGTGAACCTGGTGAGGGTGTAGTGTGACCTTGTGATAGTGCAGTGAGGACCTGGTGATAGTGAGTGTAGACTCTGGTGAGAGTGTAGCCTGGAGACTGGCGAGGGAATAGTGTGGACCTGGTGAGTGTAGATGTGGATCCTGGTGATAGTGTAGTTTCTCGACCTGGTGAGAGTGTAGTGTGGACCTGGTGAGAGTTGAAGTATGGACTGGTGAGTGTACTGTGGGCCTGTGATAGTGTAGTTTGGGACCTGGTGAGGTGTAGTGTGAACCCCGTGAATGTAGTGTGGACCAGAAGAGAGTTTGTAGTGTGACCTGGTGAGAGTGTTAGTCTGGACCTCGTGAGAGTGTAAGTGGACCGGTGAGAGTGCGTGTGGACCTGGTGAGAGTGTATCTGACTGGTGAAGGTGTAGGTGCTGGACCAGGTGAGAGTGTATGTAGCGCTGGCGCCGGTGCTGAGCGAGATGTGGTCCCGCGGGCTGTTAGGGGGTGGAATATAGGGACCTGGTGAGAGCGTAGTGTGCACCTGTGTAGTGTGTTTGACCGGGTTGAGAGTGGGTAGTTATGACCTGTGCGAGTGTAGTGCGACCTGGTGAAGTGTATGTGACCTGGTGAGAGTGTCGTTTGGAACCTGTGAGAGTGTAGTTTTGACCTCTTGAGAGTGGAGTGTGGACCCTCGTGAGAGTATAAGTCAGGACCTGGTGAGAGTGTAGTGTAGATCCTGTCGAAATGTAGGTGTGGACTTGGTAGAGTGTAAGGTGTGGACCTTGTGAGAATGTAAGGGAGGACCTGGTGAAGTGTAATGTGGACACTGGTGAATAGAGAGATTGAACCGTGGTGTGAGTGTATGTTTTTGGCACCTTGTTAGGAGTGTAGTGTTGACCTGGTAGAGTGTAGGTGGACCTGTGAGTGTAGTGTGGACCTGTGAGAGTGTATGTGAGCCTAGGGATAGTGAGTTGGACTGGTAGAGTGTAAGTTTTGACGTGGAGAGTGTAGTGTGGCCGGTGATTGGGTAGTAAATGACCTGTGAAGCGTGTAGTGTGACTTGGTGAGAGTGTAGAGTGGACCTGGTGTGTGTAGTGTGGACCTGGTGAGAGTGTAGTTTTGTCCTCGAGAGGTGTAGTGTGGACTGGTGATGTAGTGGTGGACCTGGTGATTGTAGTGTGGACCTGGAGTGAGTGTAGTGTGGACCGGTAGGAGTGTAGTGTGGGACCTAGGTGAGTGTAGTGAGGACCCTGTGAGTGTAGTTTGGACCTGGTGAGAGTGTAGTGTGGAGTCTGGTGAGAGTGTAGTGTGGACCTGGTGAGTGAAGTGTGGGACATGGTGAGTGATAAAGTGTGGATCTGGTGGAGAGTGTATGTGGACCTGTGTGAGTGTAGTGTGGACCTGGTGAGTGTAGTGTGGACCTGGCGAGCGTGTTGTGTGGACCTGGTGAGAGAGTAGTGTGGACCTGGTGATGTAGTCTAGACCTGGTGAGAGTGAAGTGTGGACCTGTGAGTGTAGTGTGAACCTGGTGTAGAAGTGTAGTGTGGACCTGGAGAGGCTAGGTGACCTGGTGAGAGTGTAGTTTGACCTGGTGAGAGTGTATTTTTTGAACCTCTTGAGAGTGTAGTGTGGATCTCGTGAGAGTAAAGTCTGACCTGTGAGAGGTGTAGTGTAGACTGTTGCGAATGAAGTGTGGACTTGGTAAGAGTGTAAAGTGTGGACCTGGTGGGAATGTAATGAGGACCTGGGAGAGTGTAATATGGACCTGTATAGTGGAGATTGAACCGGTGTGATTGTAGTCTGGACTTGGTGAGAGTGTATGTGGACCTGGATGCAGGATCTTGTAATGTGGAACCTGGTAAAATTAGTCCTGGACTGGGTGGAGTATAGTTGGACCTAGGTGAGAGTGTAGTGTGAGCCTAGTGAAAATTTTAAGTGTGGAACCTGGTGAAGTGTATTTTTACCTGGTGAGAGTGTAGTCCTGAACCTGTGAGAGTGTAGTGTGAACTAGTGATAGTGTAGTGTGGACCTGTGAAGTGAGTGTGACCTGGTGATGTAGTGTTTGACACTGGTGAGTGTAGTGTGGACCTGGTGAGGTTGTAGTGGACCTGGCGAGAGTGAAGTGTGGACCTGGTGAGTGATAGTGTGTACCTGGTGAAAGTGGTAGTGTGACCAGGTGAGAGTGTATTCTTGACTGGTGAGAGCGTAGTGTGGACCGGGGTGGTGAGGTGGACCTGATGAGAGTGGTAGGGTGGACCAGGTGATATTGTGGACCTGGTTGAGAGTGTAGTGTTGACCTGAGAGTGTAGTGTGGACCTGGTGAGAGATAGTGTGGACCTGTGGAGTGTAGTTGGACCTTGTGAGTGTAAGTGCGGATCAGGTGAAAGTGTAGTCTGGACCTGGTGAGAGTGTAGTGTGAACCTGTGAGTGTAATGAGACTCTGGTGAGTGAGTGTGGACCTGGTGAGAGTTTTTTACAAAAATAGTGTGGACACTAGTCCAGTGTGTGTGGACCTGTTGAGAGTGTAGTTGGACCTGGTGGGAGTGTAGTGTGGACCTGTGAGAGTTGTATGAGGACTGGGTTAGCGTGTAGTTTATGACCGTGTGAGAGGGTAGTGTGGACCTCGTGATAGTATAGTCTGGACCTGGTGAGAGATGTAGTGTAGATTCTGTTGAGAAAGTAGTGTGGGACTTGGTAAAGTGTAGTGTGGACCTGGTGAGAATGTAGTGAGGACCTGGTGAGAGTGTAGTGGGACTCTGGTGAGAGTGTAGTTGGACCTGGTGATAGTGTAATGTGGACCTGGTGATAGAGGAGATAGACTTGGAGAGGAGTGTACACTAGAACCTGGTGAGAGTGTAGTGTGACCTGGAGAAGTGTAGTGTGGACATGGTTAAGAAATGTATCTGGACCTGTTACTGTAGTGTGGACCTGGTGAGTGTAGTTTGGACCTGGTGAGAGTTTAGTCTGAACCTGGGTGAGAGTGTAAGTGTTAACCTAGTGATAGTGTATGTGGATCTGGTGAGAGTGTAGTCTGGACCTGTGACAGTTGTCCGTACCTGTGAGAGTAGTGTGAACCTCGTGATAGTGTAGTGTGCACCTCGAGATTGTGGTATTGTGGACCTGGTGAGAGTGTGTGTGGACCTGTGATAGTGTAGTGTGAACCTGTGGATAGTGTAGTGTGGACTGGGATATTGTAGTGTGACCTGGTGATAGTGTTAGTGTGGACCTGTGATAGTGTAGTGTGACCTGGTGATCGTGTAGTGTGGACCTGTGATAGTGTTTGTGTGGACCCTGGTGATAGGAAGTGGGATGCTGGTGATGAGTGTAGTGTGAACCTGTGATAGTGTAGTGTGACCTGGTGAGGGTGTAGTGTGAATCTTGTGATAGTGTAGTGTGGACCTGTGAGAGTGTAGTCTGACCTGGCGAAGGTGTAGTGTGGACCCTGGTGATGTATGTGGGTCTTGTGATAGTGTAGTGACGACCTGGTGAGAGTGTATGTGGACCTGGTTAGAGTGTATTATGGACCTGGTGAGTGACTGTGGGCCTGGAGATAGTGTAATTTGACCTGGTGAGAGTGTAGTGTGAAACTGCGTGAGAGTGTGAGTGTGACCTGGTGAGAGTTTAGTGTGGACCTGGTGAGAGTGTAGTCTTGACCTGTAGAGTGGTTAGTCTGAACCTGGTGAGTGTAGTGTGGAACCCCTGGTGAGAGTGTAGTCCTGGACCTGTGAGAGTGTAGTGTGGACCTGGAGAGAGTGTAGTGTGACCTGGTGAGAGTGTAGTGTGGTACCCTGGAGAGAGTGTAGTCCTGGACTCGGTGAGAGTGTAGTTCTGGACCCGGTTGAAGTGTAGTGTGGGTCCTGGTGATTATTGATATGTGTGACCTGGTGAAAATGTATTGTGGATCTGTGAAGTGTAGTCCTGGACCTGGTGAGGTGTGTAATCTGGACCTGGTGAGAGTGTACTTTGGACCTGGTGAGACGGTAGTCTGGAACCTGTGAGAGTGTAGACCTGGATTGTGGAGTGGTATGTGACCTGGTGAGTGTGTAGTGTGACCTGGTGAGAGTGCAGTGTGGACCTGGTGAGAGTGTAGTGTGGACCTGGTGAGAGTGTAGTGTGGACCTGGTGAGAGTGTAGTGTGGACCTGGTGGAGATTGTAGTGTGACCTGGTTTTGTAGGGGGGGGGGGGAGAATGTAGTCTGGACCTGGTGAGAGTGTAGTCTGGACATGTGCTAGTGTAGTGTGGACCTAGTGGAGAGTGCAGTGTGGACCTGTGAGAGGTGTAGTGTGGACCTGGTGAAGTGCAGTGTGGACACCGGTGAGAGTGTAGTGTGGACCTGGTGGAGAGTGTAGTGTTGACCTGGTGAGAGTGGTAGAGCGGACCTGGTGAGAGTGCAGTGTGGACCTGTTGAGAGAGTAGTGTGGATCTGGTGATAGTGTAGTGTGAACCTGGTGATAGTGTAGTGTTGACCTGGTGAGGGTGTAGTGTGAAGCCTTGTGATAGTGAAGTGTGGACCTGGTGAGAGGTAGTCTGACCTGGCGAAGGTGTTATGTGGACCTGGTGAGTGTAGTGTGGGTCTGGTGATAGTGTAGTGTCGACCTGGTGAGGAGTGTATTGTGGACCTGGTGAGAGTGCAGTGTGACCTTAGTGAGAGTGTAGTGTAGGAACCTGGTGAGAGTGTAGTGTGGAACCTTGTGAGAGTGTCGTGAGACCTGGTGAGAGTGTAAGTGAGCACCTGGTGAGTGTAGGTCTGGACCTGGTGAGCGAGTTAGTTGTGGACTGGTGGAGATTGTATGTCCTGGACCTGGTGAGAAATGTAGTCTGGACCTGTGAGAGTGTAGTCCTGGACATGGTAGAGTGTAGTGTGGACCTAGTGAGAGTGCAGTGTGGAACCTGCTGAGAGTGTAGTGTGGACCTGTGAGAGTGTAGTGTGACCCTGGTGAGGGATGGGCAGTGTGGACCCCGTGATAGTGAAGTGTGGACTGGTGAGAGTGTAGTGTGGACCGAGGAGAGTGCAAGTGTGGACCTGGTGAGAGTGTATTGTGGACCTAGTGAGAGATGGCAGTGTGACCCTGTGGAGAGAGTGTAGTGTGACCTGGTGAGAGTGTATAGTGGACCTGTGAAGTGCAGAGAGTGGACCCCCCCGGTAGGAGTGTAGTGTGGACCTGGTGAGGTGTAGTGTGGACCTTTGAGAGTGGTAGTGGTGGGACATGGTGGAGAGTGTAGTATGGACCCTGGTGAGAGTGAAGTGTGGCCCTGGTGAGAGTGGTAGTGGTGGACCTTGTGAGAGAGTAGAGTGACCTGGTGAGAGTGTAGTGTGGACCTGGTGAGAGTTTAGTGGTGGACCTGGTGAAGTGTAAAGTTGGGTGGGGGGGTGGGGGGGGGGGGGGGGTTGGACCAGTTGAGAGTGTAGTGTGGACCTGGTGCGAGTGTAGTGTGGACCTGGTGAGTGTAGTTTGGACCTGGTGAGAGTGTTAAAGCTACTTGACAGATTGATCCATTTTTGTTGAAGTTCTTAAAATTCGTGAAATCACTGAATAATAATAAGAAGTGACGAATATTACATGTAGCGTGGTCATAGCAGCAAGTAAGACTGTTCACAGATAATTTATTCACGTCTATTATTGAGTCTAATGAACTTAATTCCTTAACGAAACGTAGCGCCACTAAACGTAGCCCCACTAAACGTAGCCCCACTAAACGTAGCCCCACTAAACGTAGCGCCACTAAACGTAGCCCCACTAAACACTTGTTCTGAATGTTGTGTCATCATACCCAAGATGAATGTTAATGTTTTTAGAAAACAACTTTAGCAAAAAATAAATAAAAGCAAGAATTAGCCTCTCTAAAATTTTACAGTCACGGCTAATATATTGTCAGTTAATTAAATTATGTAGCTAACTTAATATATACCATGAAACTTTCCTTCGCTACATTTAAACTACATTATATATCCTACTACATCAAGTTATATATTACTTTGCAATTAATTAACATACATAAAAGATGTAATATTAATCAGTTGTTCTGGATAAATAAACTCACAACTTAATTCACGTAAGTAGTCAACACATCAGATTTAATATAATTTTGCACGTGAAGCGCTAAACCCATGGGAGCTATGCAACTCCACACGGTGTGAAGGTACAATTCACTGTCTATTTAGCTCTTTAGTGTGACACTCAGTTCCTATTTGTATTTAACACTGATGGGGAACCTCTGATCAAATTTCGGTAATTACTGAACTGTTATCATGCCACGAGAGTAAGAAGAAAAGAAGAAGACAGGTTGAGAGAGAGGAGGAAAAATTAAAAAGACTGGACAAGTGATGAAAATAGCTTATCTTGCTTACATTAGATGATTGGTTGATTAAGCTGCGCCACTACTTGCTCTTGTGTCTGACTGGAAGCTTGATGGAGGGCTGGAAAAACTGCTGGACGAAGCAATGAGGATCATTCTAGGACGCTCTCGTAATGCCAAAATTTTAAATATGCGGAAAGAGCTGGATATTCCAAGCATCAGAAATCGTGTTACTGAAAGAAATAACCTAACTGGTGCTAATATGCTCAGGGAGGCCCATTCAAATCCATGGACAGAAGCCCTCCAAACTTTCCTCAGCACTCGTGAACAACCCTCCAGATGACTCGAACAAATTGGAACCGACATCCACATGAACCAGATACATGATCTGTGTTAAGTAAGGCAACAGCGGCACCTCTCCGCTCCATGGGATATTACTCCATTCCAAACTACCATTCCTCCATTTCCCCACAAAATACTTCTTCAATCACAACCAAAGCTTCGCCTTGAAGCCAAACATGAGCCTTAAGCTGTATTGATAACTTAGTCATACAGCACACTCTTACACAAATTATATTCGTTGATGGTTCTGTTCGCCAATCCACTGGTGCAGCTGGTAGTGCTGCTGTTGTCGTACAGAGTGATGGCTCTCATAAAGAAATTGGAGCACCCATCAATAACTGGGCCTCTACCTTTCAAACAGAACTGTTTGCCATACTCCTTGCACTGAAATGCGTCCATGTATCTAAGCTTGACACTTTAATTGTAACTGATTCTCTGTCATCAATAAATGCTCTCAACTCATTAAGTATAAATTGTGGTATGCTTGTGTCAGAAGCCAGACACAGGCATGGTAGGATTGTGGACAGTGGAGTCAGAGTGCACATGCTGTGGATTCCATCTCACATTGGTCTTCAGATGTATGACAGAACTGATAAACTGGCTAAGCTGTATGCTTTCAAAGAGTGGGTAGATTACAATCTTGGCTTGTCAGTTAGCAGTTTGAGAACAATAATACGAAAAGAACTGAATTTTATTGACTTAAGACTCTGGGAGACTGACACAAGTCAGTCCATCTATCATCATTCTATCATGCAGGAGGAGCCACATGTCTATGGTGCATCCAACAAAATAAGCAGACTCTTGGATGTCAATACCGCCCGGCCCCGGCTGGGTTACAAATATCTTTGGCAGGTTAAATCACCACCACCAGATGTAGACCAAGCGAAATATCTCACCTTGCGTCATTATGTACTGGAGTGTGATTAAATTAATGAATTCAGAGACAACTCACTCAGAAATGTTCAAGGTATGTCAAAATATTTTATCCACAGTGGTATATTACAGACCATTCTGGAAAAATACTCTGATATGCACTCTGTAAATAAAGCATTACCACGTGTGTGTGTGTGTGTGTGTGTGTGTGTGTGTGTGTGTGTGTGTGTGTGTGTGGTGTGTGTGTGTGTGTGTGTGTCTGTGTGTGTTTGTGTGTGTGTGCTTGTTTGCGTGTGTATTTGTGTACTCATACATGCATGAGTGCGTGTGCTCGTGTGTGTATGTACGCTCGTGTGTGTGTGTGGACTCACCTATTTGTGTGTGTGGTGTGTGTGTGTGTGTGTGTGTGTGTGTGTGACCCAACAATTAATATTTGCACTGAAAACTCATTACAGATGTGACCGGGTGTGGATGTGTGAATTGCTCATTAATTTATAATTTGTTCATGACGGTAACCACGTATAAACATAAGTAAATTTACTTACATGATTCATTATTTTTGTAACTTGTGAATTCATTACCTTTGTACCTTGTTCAGCTGTCAGAACTTTGGGGCCCCAGTCCCTGGACCCTTTATGTACCTCTTTTGACTACCACGCACAGGATGGGAATGGAGTAGTGAAACGCGGCGGGTGCTATCCGTAGACTTTGTCAGCGTTTCTTCTTAAATTAACATTCTTCATGATAGTCATACTGTTTTCTAGCGTGTTTACATGTTCGTTTCTAAACGATCGCAAAAAATACCTGGAATTTTATATTCGTTATGTAACGTTTAACCTAGATTTTTCCTAATTAAATCTCAGTTAAGCGCAAATAACGAGATTAAATAATGTGAAGAGGAACAAGCAGTAACAGTGCGACGAGCTGCAGGTAGGTGTTTTATCCTCAGACTAACAGTATCTGTATTCTTTCTACCAAGAAACTGTTCTAATTGTGTACCTGTCTCTGCTTATGTATTTACATGCATGCATATTTCTAAATATATTTACATTTGTAAATATAAAATTGTATAATTTTTGACAAATATTCTTCCGTAAATCTGTTTATTAATTATGGACTATTTTTATGAGAACCATCACCGACTAAATAATCTCACGTTTATGAAGCAAAACTCACACCCTGGAGCATTTGGGTGTGAGTTTTACCCCATAAAAGTTCTCGGATGAAACGTGTTGGTGGAAGTTGTTTCCTCGATGAATTCCACCACGGAAAGTCTGCTGGGTAGTTTCAGACACAAAAGTTCCATTATGGAACGACACAAAAATTTCATTATGGAACGTGTGATTAGTTTATTTTTCCATTTAATGTAGTAAAACAGGTTTCTGTTGCATTTGAAAACATTTTCCACAACTATAATCATGTGCCTCGTGAACACAAGGAAAGTCACTGTTCCCTAGATTAACCAATAATTAAGTACCTCAGGTTTCCGCCATAGAGTTGTGGAATTTTAACAGTGTTTAATAAAGAGTGCTCAAAAGTGTTTAAAAACATTGTTCAGATTGTTTAAATAACAGTGTTCAGAGTGTTTAAATAACAGTGTTCGGAGTGTTTAAATAAGTGTTCAGAGCGTCTAAATAACAGTGGTCAAAGTGTTTAAAAACCTGTGTAAGTTTAAGTTAGTTTAATATGTTTATTGTGCACCCCATACCCATCCTGTGGGCGGTAGTCAAAAGATTACAGAGGTACATAATTGGTCCAGGGACTGGACTCCAAAGTTTTGATAGCTGAGAAAGTTACAGAGGTGATGACCTCACAATTACAAAAGTAATGAACTTACAATTTTCAAAGGTAATGAACTCCAGGTAGGTCGGGTCACAATCATGACAAGTTACAAAGGTATTTACAGATTACAGAGGTATGTAATGGGTCCAGGGACTGGGCCCCCAAAGTTTTGATAGCTGAACTAGGTACAAAGGTAATGAACTCACAAGTTGCAAAGGTAATGAATCCTGTAAGAATGGTTACTTACGTTCATACATGGCTACAATCATGAACAAATTCTAGAGTACTTGAGCAATTCACACTTCCACACCCGGTCACAACTGTAATGAGTTATTGGTGCAAATATTGATTGTTGAGTCACACACACACACACACACACACACACACACATACACACACACACACACACACACACACACACACACCACACACACACACGGGGCCAGGAGCTGAGTATCGACCCCTGCAACCACAATTAGGTGAGTACACACGCACACAGGAGCTTGGACTCGACCCCAGCAACCTCAACTTGGTGAGTACACACAAACACACACACAAACACACAAACACACACACACACACAAACACACACACAAACACACACACAAACACACACAGGCACACACACACACACACATGGTGTAGACATGATAAGGACATACAAAATACTGAGAGGAATTGACAAGGTGGACAAAGACAGGATGTTCCAGAGATTGGACACAGTAACAAGGGGACACAGTTGGAAGCTGAAGACATGGATGAATCACAGGGATGTTAGGAAGTATTTCTTCAGCCACAGAGTAGTCAGTAAGTGGAATAGTTTGGGAAGTGATGTAGTGGAGGCAGGATCCATACATAGCTTTAAGCAGAGGTATGATAAAGCTCACGGCTCAGGGAGAGTGACCTAGTAGCGATCAGTGAAGAGGCGGGGCCAGAAGCTCGGACTCGACCCCCGCAACCTCAACTAGGTGAGTACACACACACACACACACACACGTGGTAATGCTTTATTTACAGCTAGCAAAGTCAGGGTATTTCTCCAGATTGATCTGTAATATACCACTGTGGATAAAATGTTTTGCCATTTCTTGAACATTTCTGAGTGAGTTGTCTCTAAATTCATTAATTTTATCGCACTCCAGTACATAATGACGCAAGGTGTGACAATAGTCCATCTGGCAAAGTTTACATTTCGTTTGGTCTACATTTGGAGTGGTGATTTAACCTGCCATAGATACGTGTAAACCCAGCCGTGAGCGGGCGGTAGTTACACAAAGAGTCGCTTATTTTGTTGGATGCACCATAGACATGTGACTCCTCCTTCCATGATAGAGATGATGATAGATGGACTGACTGGTGTCAATCTTTCCTGAAGTCTTAAGTCAATAAAATTCATTCGAAGTTTCTTTTCGTATTATTGCTCTCAAACTACTACCTGACAAGCAAAGATTGTAATCTACTCCCTCTTTGAAAGCATACAGCTTAGGCCAATTTATCAGTTATATCAATCAATCTGAAGACCAATGTGAGATGGAAATCCACAGCTTGTGCATCTCTGACTCCACTGTCCCAATCTTACCATACCTGTGTCTGGCTTCTGACGAAAAAGCATGCCAGCAATTTATGCTTAATGATTGAGAGCAATTTATGACGACACAGAATCAGTTACAATTAAACTGTCAATCTTAGAAACATATATGCATTTCCAGTGCAGGAGTATGCAAACAGTTCTGTCTGAAGTGTAAGAGGCCCAATAAATTGATGCGTGCTCCAATTCTTTAAGAGAGCATCACAGTTGTATGACAACAGCAGTCACACCAGCTGCACCAGTGATGGTGAACAGAACCATCAACGGAAATAATTTGCCGAGAGTGTGTGCTGTGTGACTAAGTTATCAATACAGCTTAAGGCATCATGTTTGGCTTCAAGGCGAAGTTTTGGTTGTGATTTAAGAAGTATTTTGGGGGTAAATGGAGGAATTGTAAGTTTGGAATGGGGTCATGTCCCATGGAACGGAGAAATGCCGCTGGTTGCCTTACTTGAGATAGAACATGTATCGATTTCATGCTGAGGTCAGTTCCAGTTTTTTTGTCATATCCATCTAGAGATTGTTCGCCCATGCTGAGAAAGTTTGGAGGGCTTCTGTGCAGGGGTTTGAATGGGCTTGCCTGAACATATTAACCCTATTAGGATATTTCTTTCAGTAACATATAATTCTCTTATGCTTGGAATATCAAGATGTCTTTTTGCATATTTAAAATTTTGGCAGTATCGAGGTCATCCTAAAAATGATCCTCATTGCTTCCGTTCTGCAGTTTTTCCCAGCACTCCGAAGCTTCAGTCAGACACAAAGCAAGGTAGTGGCGCAGCATAATCAACCAATCATCTAATATAAGCAAGATAATCATTTCCACTATTTTAACATTAGCACCATATCTAAGTGAAACCCAGCCACAACTCTAAGTCTCTCAGTCCTTTCTTGTATTGGCGACAAAGTCTCGTTATCAACAGGCCCAAGTATGGAACCTCAAAGCCTAGATATCAACCTCAGGTTCCTACACGACGCTGTTCATGACTAAGAATGTTTGGTGTTGGGGAATCCGAGGGTGTGAATCATTATAGCATCAGCAAAACTAATCATATAATGATGGGGGCTGACTAAGCATGGCATTAAGTAAGAGCATTAATTCAGAATATATATATAGTGGGGACATGAGCACACCTCCCTGTGGGTTTCCTAATTCGAAAGTCTTTAGGTTACACTCTATGGCCCCCTGATAACAAACACAGCGACTTTCTGTGGACAGGTTAGCCTTTATTCGCAGCGGAGAAGCCATCCTCCAACAAATCCATTCGGGCAAGTTCGACTAATGATTAACATGTCGGTTGTTACATCAAAAGCGGATTTAAGGTCAAGGAAAGTAGTGTATGAGATGTCAGTGTGCAGGGTGAGAAAGGTGGCTATGCAATGATGCACACTCCTTCCATGCATGAAACCATGCAACCGGGGAGACAAGAATTGTTTGATTCTGTACATGATAAGAGATATTGGGCGAAATGCATTTTGTTGATTGGGCTTAGGAATTGGAATGATGAGGCTGTTGGTCCAAGATTGATGGAGCCCCCAGTTTCCATAGCTCATGTGATATATTATTCAATAATGATAACCTTGTACTCGCACAGCAATCTGAGTATGTTGTAAGTAATACCATCGTCACCAGGCGACGTGGCGTTGCCCTTAGTTAGTGCTGCATCAAGTTCATAATTAGTGAAAGGAATGTTGCAGTCATCTTCCTTGTTGAGCATAAAACAAACAAGGTCTCTCCTTTGCGACATATTTGTCATTTAATTTCGCCTGTGTGGCACTGGGAAGGATTGTCATAGCTAGATGTAAGCAGCCCAAGCACTGACTAATCTCATCGCCCGGCTAATTGGGTGTGAGCATTAAGACCGTTGGACAAATTTTTCCCAGTCTGTTTGCCCGCAGTTCTGTCCATACGATCTCTGGCACATCAAGGGCAGTTTGGAAGAGGCTCAGCATTTCAGGGGTACATGTTGTCCTATAGGCTAGCTTAATCTGCGAGCACTACTTTCAGTGTAGCGAAGATTAGAATCATTGTAATAAGTGTGGTTTTGAAGAAGTATGATTATTAAGGAAGTTTGTTGGGTTTAGAGGTAACCAGAGGTTTGAGTGGCGGCTCTAAGTGTTCTGAATACTGCATCACAAGGTCATTGTTGAAGGTCCAACAGAGGAACTTCACAGGAATTAATACCAGTCAGTACATGGCAACAAGTCATCATGCTGATCTGTGGGAACATTAAAACGTTTCCGTTGAATACCCACCAGAAGGATGTATTACAATATCTAGAGAGGTAATCCAGGGAAATGATCAGGTACGCTATTCTGTTACAATGGAAGACTCACAGCTGCAGAAGGAATGTTGAAGCCCAGACACAGAATCAAGGGCGCCTCCATAATATTGTGGGTTCCAGGTCACCTACAATTTGGCACATTATCATGACTGATTTAAGAGTGCAACAGTTGATTACCATTACGATTAACCAAACTGTGAGTTTCCACTGCTTTTTGTGTCTCGCATTATAATCGCCAATAATAAGAGTAGGTTCAAACTGAGCACAAGTATGGGAGCTCCAAGTAAAATTAAAACTTATCAGCAGATCATTCAAGTTAAATATGTTGAGAGCAGAGTTTCCCAATATAAATCCTAAACACCGTGGTAATTGTAGCCTTCCCTCTGTTTTCTTTATGTGCAAGAAGTTGATGGGGAAGTGATTTTTTAATACAAGAACACAAGAGTTAGTAGATTTGAGGTTTATATGCAACAAATGAGGGTTATTTAGGGGGTTGGGATTTTTTCAGGAACTCTCCACTCTAGTAGACAACAAAACATCAATGGTTTCAGTGGTTACTTTATTGATGAAGGTCCAAAAGTCTTTTTCTAAGTGATACAATACTTCCAAGCTTAATGGTAAAAGTTTTATACGAGTTTTGATCCATTATATATCCTGGGATCTTGTTGCGTTTCTCAGCATCATGACATTTTTTTTCATATACATAGCAGACCTTATCAGTGTCAACAGTGGTTACCCTGGTCCATGGTTTTTAAGTGCACTTTTCCAGTTGTAAAGCCTCGAGGGAGTCTTGTTTACACAGACACGAACGCTGTTCATGTGTGAATGTATGATGGTGGCACCACCACTCACATCCCACCTCCGCTAACATTACAAGCATCACTATAACTGTCATCACCAACCCCACTACACACATTGTGTTCATATTACATTTATCAACAGTAATTGTATTCAACAATAATGTCGAAAAATGTGGGTTAAACCTCATCACACTCAGCACACCACTTATATTACGCTCACCCTATTACTAACATCATAGACAACCATTGCCTTCATTATGATGCTCACTGTTAGTTATCAACACAATACTTGTATTTCGTCATAACTGCAATTAAAGGACACCAACACAACCACCACACCTGTTCAGCAGCCTTACACTTGCTTTCACAAATTGTTACAATCTTGTTATTAGTACACACTAAACATCTTTCCTTGTGTTGCTCAAGTGTTGTTTCAGGAGAAATTGTTGTGTTTCCACAGTATCCTTTGCGCGACATCCGGTTGTAAGTACCACAAGAGTCAAGAACTTGAACATCGGAGACGTGAAGTCCCCGGTCAGCTGAGCTCGTTGGCTGACTGTCAGCTGACTCAGCTAAGCTGGTATTGACAGCCGACGTGATGGAGTCTGTTGACGTGCTCCCCAGGTGAAGGTGCTCCACCCCATGTCTTAGGGCAGGCATGAGCCAGTATTCAGACTCGAAAATACCCTGGTAGTCCTGGGGTGTCAATAATGGGGGTACAAGGGTGAAGGTACGGTTGGCTGCGATGTGGGCAGCCCCTCACACTCTGCCCAGTCAGTATGAGCTGCTGTGACTCCTGAGGTCTTACAATTGATACATTATTAGCAACCTCTGTTTGATGATTGATAAAATCATAACACCGTTCAGAAGGATGAGCATTGCACACACTGCACACCAGTGTGACTTAGCTGGGCATTTCCTGGCAATGTGACCGCCAGCGTGACACTTAGAACATAGACGTTGAAAGGTCTGTACAATGCAGTGGTAATAGCGTCCTGTTGAAGGGCTGCCTGGGTGTGAATATAGCGTGGTAGTTCCCCTGGTGGCCCAGTCCTCTCACTACTATCAGACCGTTAGAAAGTCGAATCGAGGGCTTGCAACTTGCTCTTGACGCCCAAATATTGAGGGTTTCAAGTGCTTTGTGACGTTGTAGAATGACAATAAGCACTTTAGGTGCCCTTGTGGGGCAGCTCGGAGTTTGATTTGCATATTCGTGAGTGATAAGTTTTTTTTTTTTTTGTCTATAAATGTGAATCTTAGCACAAATACGTAGTTATCCTCACCGTGGAGAAACTTGATCGTTTTCTCATGATTTTCTACACTAGCTTCGAAAAACCGAGTTTACACTTGGTCTCTTTGGTCAGTGTTGTTAGTGGTGATAATCAACCTGACAGCTTTGTGGAGGGTGTGCGCTGCGCCCACTGTATGTTTGCAGCAAGCTTTCTCTGGAAGCCCTCGTTCCTTTTTTTCCGGCCTGTTTACTAAAATATGTTTCAAATCGTGCCTTCACCATCATCTCTTGCAACACAGACATCAGCCTATATTATACTCATAGCTGGACTGGAGTTTTCACATGGCGATGGGTTAAAGGAGACCGGTGAATTAGAAGGGACAAGGAAGGATATTCACCTCTCTAGACACAGGCAAATTGGTGTAGTGTCTGCGGGTCCGCAGTGAATATTTTCAGGTCCATTCTCCTGGCCACAGTCATCTCGAGAGTTCCAACACCTCACTACAGGTTAATTATTCAACCCGCAGCACTTAACACAGCTAGCACACTGAATTGGAATGACAGACAAATTTTTCACTCTGGCGGACAAACAAATTCAGCACAAACTTACTATGTATTATAGATGAACCTCTGGCATGTTACCGTTAAAAAGCCTCTCCAAAGGAGTTACCAGGTACTGCAATGCTCGTTAAATTGTTCTTAAACCACCTTGTTTTTGTTCCAGCTATGCAGCATTTCTCCAAAACACTCGTGCATAGAAGAATAAACAGGTACATCTTCCTTCAGTTAGAGATATAACACATTGTTTTGTACAAGTGTTGTAGTCGGAATACATTGACAGGCCTCAGTCAGGTACTGGATCACCAACTCAATCACGCAGGATGGGAGATTCGTCCGTATTTCTCAAGGTAGGCAGTGGCGAATAGCTGTGCAGAACTCAGATATTCGAGTACCAGCGAGCAGCAAAATACGCCCTAAACTACACGTTGCATAATAGAGAGGCGAACGGCATGAGTTTAAATGCAAGGAAGAGGGGTAGCTGATGAATGGACGCAGAGGCACCAAACGGAATCGCTATTTCCAGTGTTACACACTAAGTATATCCCCCACGAGTCACAACTCCTCTCAAACAGGTTTCAGAGTGTTTTAATAACTAACACTCAGGGAGGTTCTTCTCCTGTTTATATCGAGAACACCAGTAATGGATTTTTGTGAGACTCAAATTGTCCTCCTTTTAAAGGACAACAACTAAACCATGGCTCTAATCTATTAAATTCAGTTTGATATTTATTTGTTTAAGGTTTTAGAAAAAAAAATTAGATCTGTTAAACGCCCTAAAAAAAACAGGTGGTGAAGGTTTACTTTGTTAGTGTTCAGAAGAGTTGATAACCCAAACAAATTTTATTTTTACAAAATTCGCAAATTTTATGTCGAAAGTTTGTAACTGACTAAAGAGCCTGCTCCAGCAGATTCAAATTATATTACCCATGTCATATAATTACCCCATTATTTAAATTTGTCAAGTTGGTAGGCAAAGAGCCCAAAGTCCATCTGACCAGACACAAAGTCCATCTGACCAAGACACAAGAAAGTCCAACTGACCAACTCACCTTCTAAGATACACCAAATAAAGTTGGAAGACAATAAGAGAAGACATTCACTTGGTCCTTAAAAAGAAAATCAATTCCAAAGAAAATGTAACCTTCCAGGAACAAAACACTGTACTGAAAATTGTACAAAAAAGCAACAATACCTTGACTGGAATCAATACACAAATAGGACTAAACTTCGTCGTCAACTCCTCTTATCATGAAACGACGGGTTAATTTGTGCATTACTAAAAAAATTTGAAGCTGACAATAAGAGGCGTTATCCAGACATATTTCCACTTTTAACATTTTTTATTTTCTTCAGTTTGTACAGGTAGACATGAGTGCAGGAATCATCCTTCTCATCAGCAGCATCAGTGTTTAAAGTTGTGAAGGTGTCACAAGAGACATTCTCACATTGTTGACTGGAAATCATTATCACAACTGGTTTACCCATAATGATCAATAACAAGAGAACTTTCCATCGAGAAAAACATCAGCGACAAGAATTTGAAGGTGATCAAAATAGACGACCTTCATTACAGCAGGAAATCTCCTTGTTTCCAAATGTTTCTAACTTGCTATTACTGGGAAATTTGTACCTACAGCAGGCTGAACTTTAAGACTATCATCCTCATAATATCGAAACCCAATTCAGATGAGGCATAATGAAAGTTGAAAACCCGTCGGAAGAAGCTTTCTCAATACAACATGATAACCGCACATAGAAGAGATGATCTTACGACGACGTTAATGTTTTTCGGTAGTTTTCTTGCTCTCCCTCTGTGGGCAACCAGCTCCCTTGCAGTGACTCCCCTTTCTTGTATTTGACTGGCTCCTCCACCTTACTTCCCCATTATTTCTTCCTTCCTTCTCCGCCATGAAACTAGCTACCACTTCTACCCTACTACCATTACTACTACTGACTCTACTCTACCACTACTACTACTACTAACTACCACCACTACCTTCTTCCTGTCTATATAGACCCTTCCTGCTCTACTTCTCGTTAGTGTGACTTTTTGTAAATGGTCCAAGTCGGACCGAAACGTCGTCGTAAGCTCCTCTCTTCTATGTGCGGGTTATTTTGAATCGTTCCAGTCACGGTATGTTTCTTTTTTTGTTATGTTTGTAAGCTTCCCCTCAAGTTGCCATATAGAGATCATAACTTTTGAAAATGGTCTTTACAAAATTACCCAGTGTGTTCCTGCATGTAACAATACTTGCAGTGTGTACCTGCATGTAACCAATACTTGCAAGTGGGTACCTGCATGTAACAATACTTGCAGTGTGTACCTTGCATGGTAAACAATACTTTGCAGTTGTACCTGCATGTAACAATACTTGCAGTGTGCACCTGCATGTACTAATCATCAACCTTCACAGCACGACAAACGAAAATTTGAAGCCAATAGGATTATGTGTTTCTCAGATTAAAAACTAAATCTTCTAGGAAGAAAAATGATCGACTCAACAACCACAGTCAGTACACCTTCACGATACCAACCATGTCAGGTACAACTTCACGATACCAACCACTGTCAGGTACACCTTCAACGATAACCAACCACTGTCAGGTACACCTTCACGATACCACCACTGTCAGGTACACCTTCACATACCAACCACTGTCAGGTACACTTCACGATACCAACCACTGTCAGGACACCTTCACGATACCAACCACTGTCAGGTACACCTTCACGTACCACCACTGTCAGTACACCTTCCACGATACCAACCACTGTCCAGGTACACCTCGCGATACCAACCACTGTCAGGTACACATTCAAGATACCAACCACTTGGTCAGGTAACACCTTCACGAAACCAACCACTGTCAGGTACACCTTCACGATACCAACCACTGTCAGGTACAACCTTCGCGATACCAACCACTGTCAGGTACACCTTCACGATACCAAACACTGTCAGGTAACCTTCACGATACCAACCAATGTCAGGTACACCTTCACGATACAACCACTGTCCAGGAACACCTTCTCGATACCACCACTGTCAGGTACACCTCACGATACCATCCACTGTCCAGGTACACCTTCACGATACCAACCACTGTCAGTACAACCATCACGATACCAACCACTGTCAGGTACACCTTCACGATACAACCCACTGTCAGTACACCTTCACGATACCAACCACTGTCAGGTACAACCTTCACGTACCAACCCACACTGTCAGTACACCTTCACGAATACCAACCACTGTCAGGTACACCTTCACGATACCACCACTGTCAGTACACCTCACGATACCAACCACTGTCAGTACACCTTCACGATAACCAACCACTGTCAGGTACACCTTCACGATACACCACTGTCAGGTACACCTTCACGATACCAACCTCGTCAGGTACACCTTCACGATACAACTCACTGTCAGGTACAACCTTCACGATACCAACCACTGTCAGGTACACTTCACGATACCAACCACTGTCAGGTACACCACACGATACCGCAACACTGTCTGGTACACCTTCAAGATACCAACCACTGTCAGGTACACCTTCACGATACCAACCAAAGTCCAGGTACACCTTCACGATTCCAACCCCTGTCAGGTAACACCTTCACGATACCAACCACTGTTCAGGTAACACCTACACGATACCACCACTGTCAGGTACACCTTCAAGATACCAACCGACTGTCAGGTACACCTTCACGATACCACCACTGTCCAGGTACAACCTTCCACGATACCAACCCACAGTCAGTACACCTTCACGATACAACCACTTGTCAGGTATCACCATCACGATACTAACCACTGGTCAGGTACACCTTCACGATACCACCACGTCAGTTAGCACCTTCACGTACCAACCACTGTCAGTACCCTTCACGATACCAACTCACTGTCAGGTACAACTTCACGAAACCCAACCACTGTCTGGTACACCTTCACGATACCAACCACGTCAGGTACACCTTCACGATACCAACCACTGTCATGTACACCTTCACGATACACCACTGTCAGGTACAACCTTCACGATTAACCAACCACAGTCCAGGTACACCTCACGATACCAACACTAACAGTACACCTTCACGATACCACCCACAGTCAGTACACCTCACGATACCCAACCACGGCAAGGTACAGTCCTTCACGATACCAACCACGTGTCAGTTACACCTCACGTAACCAACGCACTGTCAGGTACACCTTCACGATACCAAATATAATAATGATATCATCATACCATCGTCATCGATATAATTAACATTTCCACTGAGGTGGTTGTGTTTATTCATTCCGCGTTTTTAAGAACACTGTAAACGCAATTTTTACTTCAATGACAGGGAGATTTTCTTTTTTTTGCCACGATACACTCTGACCAATCAATGACTTGTCTCTCTACTATGAGCAGAAAAGTTGACAAGAACACTATGTTTGAATAGGCACAACAGAAAGAACAACAATATTGACGTCTCCGAATAATGCACATGTGATTCCCTCATCTGAATATAACATCCAGTTTTTGTCTCCAAATAACGTAAAAAGACAAAAGTATACTGGAGATCGGTACAAGAGAAAACCTACCCAACTCCTGCCATCACTCAGAAGGAAAAAAATAAAAAAAAATCGAAGCATTTCATCCTTTCATTCTTATAAAAATGGAGACTGAGAGATCTTATGAAACTTTTAAGATATTTGAAAGTTTAAGTCTTTCATATGAAAAAAGAAATTATATTGTTGCAGTTTTTTCCAACTTCTTACAAAGTGTCCCAGCAAACTTTTTCTTATTAATAAATATCATCAAAAAGACAGAAATGGTCGCCTTTCAGTTGATGATGAAAATTCGCGAGTGTTTATGTGTTGTGTTTTATCCGTGTGTGTTTATCCGTGTGTTTATCTGTGGTGTGTTATCTAATGTTCGACCCAGAATTTAAGTAATTTATTACCAAACAACACCACAATTCCAAATTGGAAATATCAAATTTAATTATCCAAAATTTCTTCAAAAATAACATTATATTTTGTTTCATATAACATTTGTCTTTGATTTATCTTAATGTCTTCTCAACCATTGTCAATAAACAGTTAAATTATTGCATTGTAATTATTATCTGTTTTCGATTCTGTTTTATATGTGTTATATATGATATTAGCTTTTATGTTTTATTCTCTGTTTTGTTTACAGATAGAGTTTTAATTTTTTTTGATGTGAATTATAAACCAGTGAACGAGGTTCTAACAAGCAGGTTGATTTCAGTTATTTTATTTTTACATT
Source organism: Cherax quadricarinatus (assembly GCF_026875155.1). NCBI lineage: Eukaryota > Metazoa > Arthropoda > Malacostraca > Decapoda > Parastacidae > Cherax > Cherax quadricarinatus. The sequence goes on along the minus strand of NC_069497.1, from coordinate 13,585,367 downwards.
GTCAGAACAAACTTGAGAAAAAAACTAAGTATATGTGAGGTGTGTCATCGTCATATTGACGTCATAGTTTAGGTGATGTTCCATAGTCATAGAGAGGTGTGGTCATAGATGTGGTCTTAGTTTAGATGTGGTTCATGTTTCCAGTCTCCATCCGTGGGATCACGGATGTCCAACACTTACAGTTGTTTTGGTGCTTTCCATAGTTCCCGTGTCTACAGATGTCTAATCTGTGTCCCCCTCAGATGCATTCCCAGGAGTGGTCATATACATGATATGTGGTCGTAGTGAGATGTTGGTCATAGTGAGGTGTGGTCATAGTGAGGTGTGGTCCCATAGTCAGTGTGGTCATAGTCAGGAGGTGTGGTCATAGTCATGTGTGTCTAGTCAGGTGTGGTTTATCCTTCCAGGTCTCCCACCGTGGGCCCCAGGATTCAACCCTTCCACAGCTTCCCACTACCCTGGTTGTTTTGGTACTTTCCCTAGTCCGTGTGTCCAGAAGTCCATCTGTGGTCCCCTCAGATGAACTCCCTCACTTTCCCCGTGGGGTAAGTGGCGGGGTAGTTGGCTTGGTTGTGCGGGTGTTTTGTGTGTGTACTCAAGAATTGAGGTGCAGGGGTCGAGACTCACTCCTGGCCCGGCCTCTTCACTGATCGCTACTAGCTCCGCTTTCTCATGCTCCATGAGCTTTATCATACCTCATCTTAAAGCTTTTGTATGGTTTCCTGCCTTCCAATACCTCACAATTCCACTTCGTGACTAACTCTATGACTGAAGAAATATTTCCTAACATCCCTTTGATTTCATTTGAGTCTCAACTTTCCAATTGAGACCCCTTATTTTAAATATGGGTCCCCCTCTGTAACAGCCTGTCTCTGTCCACCTTATCTATTCCACGAGTATTTTGTATTTCGTTATCAGATCTCTCCTAAACCTCCTGTCCTCCATGTGAACAGGAGGCCGATTTCCCCCTGTTGCAAACGTTTTGCACTTTCTCTAATTTCTTGACGTGCTTGACCAGATGTGGGTTCCAAACTAGTGCTGCATACTCCAGTATGGGCCTGACTAAAGTATCGGAATGTTATTCTCAGGTTTGCCAGGCGCCCATATGCTGCAGCAGTTATCTGGTTGAAGTGTGCTCCCGGAGACGTGCTCGGTGTTATACTCACCCCAAGATCTTTCTCCTTGAACGAGGTTTCCAGTTTTTGGCCACCTAGCCTGTACTCTGACTGCGGTCTTCTTTGTCCTTCCCCGATCTTCATGACTTTGCATTTGGCGGGGTTACATTCGAGAAGCTAGTTGCTGGACCACGTGTCCAACCTGTCCAGATCTCTTTGAAGTCCTACCTGATTCTCATCCGATTTAATTCTCCTTATCAACTTCACATCATCTGCGAACAGGGACACTTCCGTCATGTCATTCACGTATACCAGAAATAACACTGCTCCTAGGACTGACCCCTGTGGGACCCCGCTCGTCACAGGCACCCTCTGTGATACCTTATCACGTACCATGACTCGTTGTTGCCTCCCTGTCAGGTATTATCTGATCCATTGCAGTGCCCTTCCTGTTATACGTGCCTGATCCACCAGCTTCTGCACTAATCTCTTGTGAGGAACTGTGTCGAAGGCCTTCTTGCAGCCCAAGAAAATGTAATCAACCCAGCCCTCTCTCTCGTGTCTTACTTCTGTTACTTTGTCATGAAACTCCAGAATGTTTGTGACACAGGATTTGCCTTCCATGAATCAGTGCTGGTTGTCGTTTATAATCTCGTTCCGTTCCAGGTGCTCCAACACTTTCCTCCCGATAATCTTCTCCATGACTTTGCATACTATACACGTCAGTGACACTGGTCTATAGTTTAGCACCTCGTTTCCAGTCTTTGTCTACCTAGCCTATACTCTGTCTGCGGTCTTCTTTGCCCTCCCCCAATCTTCATGACTTTGCATTTGGCAAGGTTGAATTCAAGAAGCCAGTTTCTGGACACATGTCCATGGCAATATAAACACAAATGCAGTATAATGTGATCCTTTATTGACTACGTTTCGCCCACACAGTGGGCTTTTTCAAGTCACAAACAGAACTCCCTGGGGTGGAAGGAACGCGAGTATTTATAGTCCGGCTGAGGTCAGGTGAAGAATGCTGCATCTGATGATGTACCGAGTTGGGTTGTAGAGTCTAAAAACTTGGGTAGCTTGGAAAGGAGACTGGACAAGTTTGTGAGCAGACCTTCTACAGTGTTCTTATGTGGGATAGCGATGAAGAAGTTTCTTGGCAAGTGGTTCAGCTATGTTATAGAAGCCACTATTCTGGTTGAAGTTGTCGGATATAGAAATAAGTGATGATTCCAGGATTCTTCGGTATTGGGTGTTGTCTTCTGTGGCGATAAGTCTTGAGTTTCTGTAGTTTATCAAGTGGTTGTGTGAATTACGGTGTTGTACGCATGCATTCCTTGTGTCGTCAGACCTGCTTGCGTATTGGTGTTCTGAAATACGTGTTTGGAGGTCCCTTGATGTTTCGCCCACGTATAACTTGTTGCAGTCATTACAAGGGATTATGTATACCCCTGCAGAGGATGGAGGCTTGTCCTGCCTACTACTGGTGATGTCCTTGATGGTCGTGGTTGTGGAGGTAGATACTTGGAATGATGTTTTGGCAAAGATGTTGGAAACATGTTTGGCAATGGAGTTGGTGGGAAGGACTATGTATCTCTTCTCGGCAGTGTCTTCTCTGGGTGTGTTGAAGATGTTTAGTGCTCGCCGTCTGCAGTCTCTGATGAAGTGAAGAGGATAGTGGAGTTTGGAAAATACCTGTTCAATTATAGTGCATTCTTCCTCAAGGAACTCGTTGCTGCAGATTCTGAGTGCACGCAGGAAGAAGCCTATAATTACACCACGTTTGGTTTTGGTGTCGTGGTGAGAGTAGAAGTGGAGAAGATCGTTTTGGTTGGTGGGTTTTCGATAGACTTTAAAACGAAGTTCGTGGTCAGCTTTGCAGAGTAGAACATCAAGGAAAGGAAGAGTGTTGTCGACCTCTTCTTCAAGTGTGAACTGGATTGAAGGCTCGACCTGGTTGAGCTTGTCTTGGAGAGCTTGAACGTTGAAGCGTTTAGGAGTTATGAGGAGAATGTCGTCAACATAACGGAGCCAGGTGACAGACGAAGGAATAATGGTGGAGAAACGTTCGGCTTCTAGATGTTCCATGTATAGGTTCGCTAGGACTGCACTCAGCAGACTTTTGGACTACCCATGGGTTCGCCACTCAGTGCAGTCCTAGCGAACCTATACATGGAACATCTAGAAGCCGAACGTTTCTCCACCATTATTCCTTCGTCTGTCACCTGGCTCCGTTATGTTGACGACATTCTCCTCATAACTCCTAAACGCTTCAACGTTCAAGCTCTCCAAGACAAGCTCAACCAGGTCGAGCCTTCAATCCAGTTCACACTTGAAGAAGAGGTCGACAACACTCTTCCTTTCCTTGATGTTCTACTCTGCAAAGCTGACCACGAACTTCGTTTTAAAGTCTATCGAAAACCCACCAACCAAAACGATCTTCTCCACTTCTACTCTCACCACGACACCAAAACCAAACGTGGTGTAATTATAGGCTTCTTCCTGCGTGCACTCAGAATCTGCAGCAACGAGTTCCTTGAGGAAGAATGCACTATAATTGAACAGGTATTTTCCAAACTCCACTATCCTCTTCACTTCATCAGAGATTGCAGACGGCGAGCACTAAACATCTTCAACACACCCAGAGAAGACACTGCCGAGAAGAGATACATAGTCCTTCCCACCAACTCCATTGCCAAACATGTTTCCAACATCTTTGCCAAAACATCATTCCAAGTATCTACCTCCACAACCACGACCATCAAGGACATCACCAGTAGTAGGCAGGACAAGCCTCCATCCTCTGCAGGGTATACATAATCCCTTGTAATGACTGCAACAAGTTATACGTGGGCGAAACATCAAGGGACCTCCAAACACGTATTTCAGAACACCAATACGCAAGCAGGTCTGACGACACAAGGAATGCATGCGTACAACACCGTAATTCACACAACCACTTGATAAACTACATAAACTAAAGACTTATCGCCAAAGAAGACAACACCCAATACCGAAGAATCCTGGAATCATCACTTATTTCTATATCCGACAACTTCAACCAGAATAGTGGCTTCTATAACATAGCTGAACCACTTGCCAAGAAACTTCTTCATCGCTATCCCACATAAGAACACTGTAGAAGGTCTGCTCACAAACTTGTCCAGTCTCCTTTCCAAGCTACCCAAGTTTTTAGACTCTACAACCCAACTCGGTACATCATCAGATGCAGCATTCTTCACTTGACCTCAGCCGGACTATAAATACTCGCGTTCCTTCCACCCCAGGTAGTTCTGTTTGTGACTTGAAAAAGCCCACTGTGTGGGCGAAACGTAGTCAATAAAGGATCACATTATACTGCATTTGTGTTTATATTGCCATTGTGTCGGTATTTTATACCATTTATTTCCACCACATGTCCATTCTGTCCAGGTCTCTTTGTAGTCCTGTAGTCTCATCAACTTCACATCATCTGCGAATAAGGACACTTCTGACTCTAACCCTTCCATCATGTCATTCACATATATCAAAAATAGCGGGACCCCGCTCGTCACAGGCGCCCACTGTGATACCACTTCACGTACCATGACTCGTTGTTGCCTCTTTGTCAGGTATTCTCTGATCCATTGCAGTGCCCTCCCTGTTACACACGCCTGATTCTCCAGCTTCTGCACTAATCTCTTGTGAGGAACTGTGTCGAAGGCCTTCCTGCAGTCCAGGAAAATGCAATCCACCCACCCCTCTCTCTCGTGTCTTACTTCTGTTACCTTGTCATAAAACTCCAGAAGGTTTGTGACACAGGATTTGCCTTCCATGAATCCATGCTGGTTGTCATTTATATTCTTGTTCCGTTCCAGGTGCTCTACCACTCTCCTCCTGATAATCTTCTCCATGACTTTGCATACTTTACACGTCAGAGACACTGTTCTGTAGTTTAGTGCCTCGTTTCTGTCTCCTTTCTTAAAAATAGGGACTACATTTGCCGTCTTCCATATCTCAGGTAGTTGCCCAGTTTCAAGGGATGTATTGAAGATTGTGGTCAGTGCATGCACAGCGTCTCTGCTCTTTCTCTGAGGACCCACGGGAAGATGTTGTCCGGTCCTATCGCCTTTTAGGTATCAAGATCACATGGCACCTTCTGCACCTCCTCCTCCGTTGCTCGTATGTCATCCAACACTTGTTGGTATATTCCCTGTTGATGTTTTCGTCTGTGGTCTTCCAGAGACCTTCCTGTCTCATACTGTAAATACTTCCTTAAATCTTCTGTTTTGTTTTCACATCCTCCTGATCGTTTCCTGTTGGAATTCCCCCTTGTCCTCAGCCGGATCACTGGCTCTTTGACTGTTGTATTCCTACTGTTGTGGCATACAACAGTTCGGTCAGACTTGACTTTCGGTGCTATGTTATTTTCATATGTCGTGGGGTATCTCCTACTGTGGTACTCGTTCCTGGCTCTGCGATAACTCCTATTTTAATGTGTTCTGTGCATTAGTTTTTGTCTCTGACACCGTGGGTAGGCAGGAGGGCTCGTTGGTTTTTTTTTTTTCTGTTGCCATGGGATCAAGTCTTTTATCTGCCTCTTGCATTTTGTTGTTACGTATTCATCATTTTCGTTTACTGATTTTTCCAGCTCTCTGTTCACTGATCTCCTACAGGAAGTTCTCAAACCTATGTACGTCCCTCTTTTACAGTCTGGCTTTTCTCCATTCAACTCGGTTACCCTTCTCCATGTATCTTACTAAGTATTCAAAGAACAGAATCCGCGTATTCACTATGTCAGGGTGAACACAGGATCCCTTTGTGGTTGTCCCTCCCTTCACTAGGTAGTGTCCTTGACATGGTTGTGGCATAGGTTTTCCTGTACCACATTCATCATTTCTTGGTTCTCCATGTTTTCGGGACCCGTGTGGTTCAGGTTTTCTCAATCAACTCCTGTGGTTGAAATGCCATAACAGTAACTTTGCTTGCTCAAGTGAGCTTTCGTGCAACTTAGCCAGTGTGTCACCATTGCTCTGCGCTCTTTCTATTCTTCTCTTGGCTCTGCAGTTTGTGGCGGATTTACATCATAAATGATTACCTTGTGCTCCACAGATGTAGTGTACCTATATGAAGTCTCTTTCTCATCTCGTCTAGCCTCCCATTTTCTAGAATTTCCATGGTGGTGGTGGACGACTGCGTGGTGAGGGTTGATTGACCTGGTAGTGAGAGTGGATGGTGCGAGGGTGATGAAACTAGTGGTGGGGTGGACGGCTGATTGTGATGGTGATGAACTTGTGTCTCTTGAAGGTGGATGGTGGTGAGGATTATGGGTTGGGTGGTGATGCGAGTGATGGACAGGTGGTGAGATGATGGACTGGAGTTGAGGGTGAAGAATTTGTTGTGAGTATAACTGATGTTGGTTAAGGTGATGGGAACTGGTGGTGAGGGAGATGGATTTGGTGGTGAGGTGATGGATTGGTGGTGAGGGTGATCTGTTGGTGGTGAGTTGGTAGGACTGTGGTGAGAGTGAAGGATTGTGGAAAGGTGAAACACTGGTGGTGAGGGTGATGGACTGGTAGTTTTAAAAATGGATAATGGTGAGAGGTGATTATGTTGGAATGTGGTGAGGAGATTGTGTGGACTGGTGGTGAGGCTGATTGTGTGGACAGGTGGTGAGGGTGATTGACTGGTGATGAGGGTGGAGATTGGTGGTGGAGTGATGGGACTGTTGGTGCGAGGTAGCTTGGCGGAGAGGTGAGGGTGATGGATTGTGTTGAGGGTGATGGTATGGTGGTGAGGGTGATGGACTGGTGGTGAGGGTGTTTGGGATGGTGGTGAGGATATGAATGGTGGTGAGGGTGAGTTGGGACTGGTGATGATGGTGATGGACTGGTGGGAGGGTGGATGGTGGGAGGGTGATGAACTGTGGTGCGGGTGTGGAAGGTGGTGCGGGGTGATGGATGGTGGTGAGGGTGATGGAACTTGTGGTGAGGGTGGACTGGCTGGCGAGGGCGATGGATGGTGGTATGGTGATGAAACTGGGGGTGTAGGTGATGGGACTGTAGTGAGGGTGTGAACTAGTGGTGCGGTGATGGAACTGGAAGTGTGATTGTGTTGGACACTGTGGTGGTATGATTGTGTGCCGTTGTGGTGAGGATGTTGTGATGGACTGTAGTGAGGGTGTGGGACTGGTAATGAGGGTGATGGAGTGGTGGTTAGGGAATGGATTGGTGGTGAGAGTGACGGACTGTTGGTGAGAGTGTAGGATGCGGAGCGGGTGTGAGGTGATGGACTTGTGATGAGGGGACGATTCGTGGCGAGAGTGTTCGATGGTGGTGAAGGTGATGGACTAGTAGTGAGGGTGATGGATGGTGGGTGACTGGTAGGATGGTGTTGAGTGGATGGGATAATTGTGAACTGGTGGTTGAGGGTGACTGTGGTGTTGAGAGGGTTGGCATAGTGGTGAGGGTGATGAACTGCGTTGGGTAACCAACTAGTGGTGAGGGTGTGAATGGTGGTGAGGGTGGACTGTGGGGTGGCGAGGGTGATGAACTGTTGGTTAGGGTGAAGAACTGGTGAGGAGGTTGACGAACTGGAGGTGCGGGTGGAATTACTAGTGGCGAGGAGTTACTAGACTGTTGTTCGAGGAGTCATGGGGACAGGTGGTGGTAGGTGAAGGACTGGGGGCGAGGGTGAATGTAGCGCAGGGTGGTTGACAGGCCGGTGAGATTGATGAATAGTGGTATGGACTTTTGGTGACAGTGACTGGGTTGGTCGTGAGGGGTGACTGACTGCTGGTGAGAATGTTGGGACTGGTGGTGGAGGGTGATGGACTTGGTGGTAGGGTGAGAGCTGTTGTGTGGGTGTAACTGGTGGTGAAGTGGACCTGGTGGTGATGGTCATGGACTTGTGGTGATGGTGATGAACTTGTGATGAGGGTGATAGGACTGGTGGTGAGGGATGGGTAGATGGTGGTTGAGGGTGATGGACTGGTGGTGAGGTGATGTACTGGTGGTGGAGATTTAGGGACTGGTGGTGAGGGTTGATAGATGATGGGCCTCGTGGTTTAAGGTGAAGGAATGGTGGTGATAGCGAAGAATGGTGGCGAGGGTGATCGTACTTGTGGTGCGGGTGATGTACTTGTGGTGAGGGTGAAGTATTGTTGGTGAGGGAGGATGAACTGGAGGGTGAGGGCTACGGTCTGGGGTGAGGGTCATGGACTGGTGGTGAAAGAGATGGACTGGTGGTGAGGTGGTGTCGACTGGAACTTTTGGTGAAATTGATGGTAATGGGCTGGGGGTGAGGGTGTGAATATGTGAACAAGCGTGATGAACTTGTGGTGGGGGGAGATGGACAGGTGGTGAGGGTGATAGACTGGTGGTAGAGGGTGATGGACAGGTGGTGAGGCGTGGGTGGACTGGTGGTGAGGCGATAGCTTGGTGGTGAGGGTGATGTACTGGAGGTGAGGGTGAAGGATTGTGGTAGAAAGTGGACGCTGGTGGTGAGATGTGATTATTGTGACTTATGGTGAGGGTGAAGAATGATGGTGAGGGTGGAGAGTGGTTGTGAAGGGGAAGTAATGGTGGTGGGGTGAAGACTGATGGTGAGGTGATGGACTGATGTGAGGGTGATGACTTATGGTGAAGGATGAAGTACTGGTGGTGAATGTGATGGACTGATGGTGAGGGTGAAGGAAGGATGGTGAGGGTGATGGACTAATGGTGAGGGTGATAGACTGGTGGTTAGTGTGATGGACTGGAGGTGAGGTTGAGGGATGGTGGTGAGAGTGATGATGAAGGTGATTGGCTGTGGTGAGGGTGATTGCTGGTGGGATTGGATGGTGCTGAGGTAATAGACTGGTGGTGAGGTGACAGGACTGGTGGTGAGGGTGATGGACTGATGGTGAGGGTGAGGGTGATGACTGGTGGTGAGAGTGCTGGACTGGTGGTGAGCGTGATGAATTGGAAGCGTGAGGAGTGTTGGACGGTGGTTAGGGTGATGGACTGGTGGTGAGGGTGATGATGCTGGTGAGGGTTAAAGATTGAAGTGGAAGTGGTGGAGGAGGTAGTGTGTGGGACTGGTGGTGATAGTTATGTACTGGTGGTGTGAGGATGTACACGATGTTGTTGGTGATGGACTTGTGGGAGGGTGATGGATTGGGGGTGAGAGTGTAGGAATGGTGGTGAGAGTGACTGGATGGTGGTGAAGGTGATGATCGTGGTAATGGTTAAGGAGGTGGAGAGAGTGATGGATGGGTGGAGAGAGTGAGGATTGTGATGAAGAGTTATGGACTGTTGGGGAGGGATGCACTGGTGGTGAAGGTGATGAACCTGCGCGATTGTGACGAAGCGAGGACGATTGTGTGATAGATGCGATTGTGCCGAACGACTTACGATTGTAATGAAGATAGACGCTTGTGAAGAAACGACTGACGATTGGCGATGAACGACTGAGCTTGTGATGAACGATGACGATTGCCATGAACGGCTGAGCATTTGATGAAGAGGGGGGGGTTGTGGGGGGGGGTGGGGGGGGGGGGGGGGGGGGGGGGGGGGGGGGTCGGGGGGGGGGTCTGACGATTGTGAATGAAACGACAGGCGATATAGCAGAAATACACACGCATGAATTCTACCAACAACCCTCACGATGACGTTGTGCGAATGTTGACATTGTGAGGAAACTCTTGGTGAGGGCTATGTAAGGTGGTGAGGTGATGGATTGTGGTGAGGGGGTGACTGGTGGTGAGGGGGATGGACTGATGGAGAGGGTGATGCATGGTGGTGAGAGTGATGGAATGGTGGTGATGCGATGGACTGTTGTTGTGGGTGATGAACTGAGGATTAGGGGATGATTAGTGGTGAGGGTGATGGATGGTGGTGTGAGGGTGATGAAGAAGGTTAGAGTTTAAGGATGTTGGTGAGGGGAGATGGATGGTGGTGAGGGAGTGGCTGGCGGAGTGGATTGATGGCCTGGTGGTGGGGTGATAATGGTGGAAGGTTGATTGATAGAAGATGAGAGTGATGGCTGTGGTGAGAGTGCTGGACAGATGGTGATCGTGATGATGAAGGTGATTGACTGTGGTGAGGGAGATTAACTGTGGTGAAGGTGATTTCCTGGTGGTGAATGATTCAGTGAGTGTGTGGCTGGTGGTTCTTGATCATTAAATATTATCGATGATGGACTGATGGTGAGAGTGATGGACTGGGTGGTGCGAGTGATTGACTGGTGTGAGAGTGTTAGACTGATGGTGAGGGTGATGGACTGGGTGAAGGTGATGGATTGGTGAAAGGATCAGGCATGGAGGAGAGGGTGATGGATTGTGGTGAGGTGAAGGATTGGTAGTGAGTGTGATGGACTTGTTGGTAAGGGTGGATGATCTGGTTGTGTAGAGTGATGGACTGATGGTGAGGGTGGATGGAGCTAGGTGAAGGTGATGTTGGGAAAGTGATGGAATTGTGGTGTGGGTGATTGAGTTGTGGTGAGGGTGAAGGATTGGGCGGTGAGTGTGCTGGGCCTGGTGGTGAGAGTGATTGACTGGTGGTGAGGGTGATGGACTGCTGGTGAGGTGAGGGATGGTGAAGTGATGACTGGTGGTTAGGGTGATCGGCTGATGCGTGTGGGTGTTGGGCTGATGTTGATGGTTCATGACAGGTGGCGAATGTGATCGATTGGTGGTGTAGTGTGATGGCTGGTGGTGAGGGTGATGGACTGGTGGTGAGAGTGATGGAATTGGTGAAAGTGTGGATGGTTGTGAGGGTGTGGATTGGAGGGAAGTGTGATGGATGGTGGTGATCGGTGATGGATGGGGATGGGTGGAGTGATGGGATGTTGTTGTTGGTGATGGGGACTGGTGGTGAGGATGAAGAAGTGGGGGTGAGAGTGATGGCACTGGTGGTAAAGGTTATGGACTCGTAGTGATTGGTGATGGTCTGGTGGAGAGAGTGATGGCTCTTGTGGTGGGTGGTGATGGACTGGTGTTGATGGTGAGGGACTGTGGAGAGAGTGTTGACTAGTGGTGAGGTTATGGATGCTGGGGAGGGTGATGCATGATGGTGAAGGCGTGACCTGTGACGATTGTGCGAAGGCGACTGTGAATTGTGATGAACGACTGACATTGTGATGAACGACTGACGATTGTGACGAAGACTGACGATTGTGATTAGCAGAATTACGTTGTGATGAACGACTGGATTGTGTTCAACGCCTTCACGCTTGAGCGAAACGATGACGATTGTGGTGAACTCTTGGTGAGAGTGATGGACTGGTGGTGAGGATGACTGGATGGTGGAGAATGATAAGGCTAAGTGGTGAGGTGATGAATGTCGGTGAGCGTGACTGAGTGGTGGTGAGGTTGATGGTATGGTAGTGAGGGGTGACGGAAAGGGGTGATGGGAATGGTGGTTGAAGGGTGAAGTTTTTGAGGCGTCTCGAAGTTCTTGAAGTTCTAGAAGTTCTTGAAGTTCTCGAAGATTCTTGAAGTTCTGAAAGGGAAGTCATTAAGTTATTAATGCCTCACTCAGGTCCAATGCTTCAGGTGACCATCCTTGCCCTCAGATATTCAATTACATTCTGAGGTCAGCAACCAAAAACAACCCCAAATTAAACATCAAATAAGATATAGAACAAAACACAAGACCAGGACGCAAAACACAAGGGAGAGGACGCCAACCAAGGAGAGGACAACAACACAAAGGATCCAGACAACACAGGAGAGGACAAACACAAGGACCAGCCACTACACACGGAGAGGACCAAAACCCAGGAGAGGGACAACAAGGAGAGGACAACAAAACAAGGAGAAAGGCAAACCAAGGAGAGGACAACACACCGGAGAGGCCCAAAAACCAGGCGAGAAAACAAACGAAGGAGAGGAAACTCCGCAAGAGAGGACAACACCGAAGGAGAGGACAAAACGAAGGAGCGGACAACACGAAGGGAGAGGAAACAAGAAGGAGAGGCAAACAAAGAAGGAGAGGACAAAAGAAGGAGATTGAAAACGAAGGAGAGGAACAACCGAAGGAGAGGAAAAACCGAAGGACAGGACAACAATATGGAGAGGACAAACGCGAGAGAGGACAAAAACACAAGGACCTAGACAACAACACAAGGGAGCGGACAACAACACAAGGAAGAAACAACCACGGCAGCAAAAAAAGGTCGACAAAACACAAGGAGGACCCAACACTAGGAGAGAACAACAACAAGGCGAGGACAACAACGAAGGACGAGGACACAACCGAAGGCGAGGACAAAAGAAGGTCATGACAAACAACCGAAGGCCAGGACAACACCGCGAGCGGGACAAAACACAAGGCCAAGGAAACAACAAGAGAACAACGAGAACAGTTAGATTCTTTACTGGAGGAGGCAGCAGTGAAATCTGTCCAGCAGTCTACATACTGGACAGCATTACTCTGCTCCATCCATTACTCTATATCACTTCTACCTCACCTCTATTAATATTTTAATATTACCAGTCACTAAATTATCTCACAGATTACCCCCACCACTCCTCACGTCCTATAACATCACTCTGTCACCCATAAACTGACTCCCTCAACCTATCAGAAACTATTACCTAACCAATGCTCTACAAAACAACGTCCTATACGACCGATACATATACCCCTATTATCTACTGAATCCAGACATCCCACCCGCACTCAACACATCAACACTCTCTAACACAACACACTATACTCTATATCCAAGTACGGACATCTCTTATTAATGATACTCTACTGATTGATGCTCGTGTTACTTTGACTTTGCACCTGCATCTTGAGACATACTTCAGATCTTCCATCCACCCACCGTTAAGATCCACCAAGCCTACAATTCAATCACTCTCGTCTCATCATTTTAATCTCTCACCTTCTTTCACCGTGCCGCTACCACAAACACACAACACCAACCCAACCACACACACAACACACACAAAACAACACACACCACACACAACCCCACACACAACACCACCCACACCAACACACCCCAACACACAACACACAACACACCAACAAACACAACCCACACACACAAACACACACAACACACACACAACCCACACACAACACAATACACCAACCCACTTCCCCCACCCCAAAACCACACATACACAACACAAACATACCACAAACACAACAACCCACACACACAACACACAACACAGCACACACACACACACACAACACACACACACCACACAAAAACACATTATCTATATATATATAATATATATATATATATCATATATATATATATATTTATATATTATATATAGATAAATTGAATTTATATATATATTTTTACGGAAAAGTTCCTTAACTTACTTAGAAGACGGCCAGGAGGAAACCAAAGCTCATTCCAGTCCAGACTAGGAGGCATTGGTGTCGCAAGAGACATCAAAGATCTGCGTTACCTGCTTTCTGTCTTCGTGTATTGCATCAGAGTGCTATGTAGCAGCGATTTCTGACAATTTAGGGACAGATTGGAGCCAGGACCAAAAATTCATGGACGGGCTATATTGGGAAAATCTAACGGGCTCAGAACCCAGACCTGACCCCAACAATACAACAATCGCACTGGGCTGGTCCATAAGTGGGAAAAAAAATATAGCCTCAACGAAGCTTCTGAGTGTGTCAGGAAGGAAGGATAGAAGCCGCCTCTGAAAGTGAGAGCCCACTATGCTAGGGACTTTTGTTGGCTGGTTCCAACTCCAGCTTGGCACCGCTCGTCCCACCGCCATCCGATTCGGTGTTGCCCTTCGGACTTGGCCGCCCTATTCTCGCGAACAACAGGTTCTATTTGTGCAGTGAAGCTAGCAGACGATTGGGTCATGGTCTTGGGTGCGTATAATCCGAGGGAAAGATTGCAAGACATGAGGGGGTTATAACATTATTCAAAGGAGCCTACAAAAGCTGATGCCAGCAGTAACGGGAGACCAACTAATGCAGATCTGAGGCAGCCAGAAGCGTCAGATGGTTCACCCTTCAAGGGGTGGAAGATGGAGAAGCAGGTGGTGTGGGTCTATTAATGTGCTCTACCTATGGCAGTATACCTATCTCCATACACATGGGAGGAAGGAGGGGCTGCTGCCAGCTTAAGGGAGTCCCAATAGTCTAACCATAGGAGAACTTGCCCATCATTATTTGTTTGTTCCATAGGTCAGAAGGACCTGGCTCATGGGGGAAAAAAGGGACGGAAAAAGAGTGCATTAATTTCCTTCACGGAGTTGGGAACAAGCACTCAGAGGCGGGTAAACTAGGCATCCCTGGGAGCTAGTTTTCTGTTCCAGGGTCAGTGCGGCTGTATCAAAGGGGTAATGCATTGCTCGATTTTGGGCACACGCCAGCTTGAGGAGTGATGATATTTTCGCCTTGTAATCGGTGATACACACGTAACAACATGTACCGTTATGCCACCTTTATATCAAACAATGTATCTCTTAAATCTTCTGTGCCATATAGTAATAAATATTCTATTGGTAAAAAAAAAAAAAAAAAAATAGTTCAAAAGATGGGGTGGTAGGGGAAGTGGAATATTCAAATGGCTTCAGGAAGAAATCCAAATATTCTTCCTTGAAGCCTTTTTATCCATTCTCCGAGGCTATGGGTCCACAATTTACACCAGAGTGGACCCCATCCTATATATATATATATATATATATATTTTATATAATATATTATATATATATATATTATATTATTATATATTATATATATATATATATATATGATTGTGTAAAATGAATGTTGGTTGAGTGGAGACAGTAATGTGTGTGGATAATGTATGTTCACTTGGTAATATTCAAGACACAACCAGGAAAGTACTCACATATAAGGTAAGAAACTCTTCATTATTATGTATGTAAATATTACTATCTTAGGTTAAATATAGAATGTGGATGTTCAATGTTTTATTAAATATATCCAGAGTGAGAGATGTAAAGACAGAAGTGAGAGATGTGAAGACAGAAGTGAGAGATGTGAAGACAGAAGTGAGAGATGTAAAGACAGAAGTGAGAGATGTGAAGACAGAAGTGAGAGATGTGAAGACAGAAGTGAGAGATGTAAAGACAGAAGTGAGAGATGTGAAGACAGAAGTGAGAGATGTGAAGACAGAAGTGAGAGATGTGAAGACAGAAGTGAGAGATGTGAAGACAGAAGTGAGAGATGTGAAGACAGAAGTGAGAGATGTGAAGACAGAAGTGAGAGATGTGAAGACAGGAGAAGTGAGAGATGTGAAGACAGGAGAAGTGAGAGATGTGAAGACAGGAGTGAGAGATGTGAAGACAGAAGTGAGAGATGTGAAGACAGGAGAAGTGAGAGATGTGAAGACAGGAGAAGTGAGAGATGTGAAGACAGTAGTGAGAGATGTGAAGACAGGAGAAGTGAGAGATGTGAAGACAGGAGAAGTGAGAGATGTGAAGACAGGAGAAGTGAGAGATGTGAAGACAGGAGAAGTGAGAGATGTGAAGACAGGAGAAGTGAGAGATGTGAAGACAGAAGTGAGAGATGTGAAGACAGGAGAAGTGAGAGATGTGAAGACAGGAGAAGTGAGAGATGTGAAGACAGAAGTGAGAGATGTGAAGACAGGAGAAGTGAGAGATGTGAAGACAGGAGAAGTGAGAGATGTAAAGACAGAAGTGAGAGATGTGAAGACAGGAGAAGTGAGAGATGTGAAGACAGGAGAAGTGAGAGATGTGAAGACAGAAGTGAGAGATGTGAAGACAGGAGAAGTGAGATGTGAAGACAGGAGAAGTGAGAGATGTGAAGACAGTAGTGAGAGATGTGAAGACAGGAGAAGTGAGAGATGTGAAGACAGGAGAAGTGAGAGATGTGAAGACAGGAGAAGTGAGAGATGTGAAGACAGGAGAAGTGAGAGATGTGAAGACAGGAGAAGTGAGAGATGTGAAGACAGAAGTGAGAGATGTGAAGACAGAAGTGAGAGATGTGAAGACAGGAGAAGTGAGAGATGTGAAGACAGAAGTGAGAGATGTGAAGACAGGAGAAGTGAGAGATGTGAAGACAGGAGAAGTGAGAGATGTGAAGACAGAAGTGAGAGATGTGAAGACAGGAGAATGTGAGAGAGATGGGTGAAGACAGGAGAAGTGAGAGATGTGGAAGACAGAAGTGAGAGATGTGAAGACAGAGAAGTGGAGATGTCAGACAGGAGAAGTGAGAGATGTGAAGACAAGTGAGAGATGTGAAGGAAGGAGAAGTTACTTAAGAGATGTCTAGAACAGTTACAATGTTTTTCTTCTCATCTGCACTTTCCTCTTCCTATATATTGAGAGGAAAAAACATTGACCTACATTAATAATAAAAATTCTTAGAGAATAAAAGAAAGTCGATCAAATAAGATCTACTTTGACTACCACCTTACGTTGACCATGACCACCACCTTACCTTGACCCTGACACCACTTACCTGACCACGACCACACGTTACCTTGACCTGAACCCCCTACTTGACCATGACCACCACGTACTTGACACTGAACCACGTTACCTTGACCCTGACCACCACGTTCCCTTGACCCTGACAACCACGTTACCTTGACCCTGACCACCACGCTACCTTGACCCTGACAACCACGTTACCTTGACCCTGACAACCACGTTACCTTGACCCTGACCACCACGCTACCTTGACCCTGACCTCCACGTTACCTTCTCCCTTACCGAAACATTACCTTGTTAAGTCTCCACTACAAAGTCAAAGATATGTTTTACAATGTTTATCCGGAAATTAGTGACATTTATGCGATCATAAAATCCATGGTTATGTGAGCATAAAGTCCATGGTTATGTGAGCATAAAGTCCATGGTTATGTGAGCATAAAGTCCATGGTTATGTGAGCATAAAGTCCATGGTTATGTGAGCATAAAGTCCATGGATATTTGAGGTTAAAGTTCATGATTATGTGAGCATAAATTCAATGGTTATGTGAGCATAAAGTCCATGGTTATGTGAGCATAACGTTCATGGTTATGTGAGCATAACGTTCATGGTTATGTGAGCATAACGTTCATGGTTATGAGAGCATAAATTCCATGGTCATGTGAGCATAAAGTCCATGGTTATGTGAGCATAAATTCCATGGTTATGTGACCATAAAGTCCATGGTTATGTGAGCATAAAGTCACCCTGAACGGGTTTTTCTGTCATATTCCATCTCTCTGGACGGGTGTCCCCTGTCATATTCCATTGCCTTGACCAGTTTCCCTGTCATGTACACATGACAATCATCAACACACAACATGTACACATGACAATCATCAACACACAACATGTACACATGACAATCATCAACACACAACATGTACACATGACAATCATCAACACACATGTACACATGGAACACATACACAACACGAGTATTTAATGTGTACATAATAACATGTGCACATGACACACAGTCCTCCACTAGTGCCTCAGTCGTGTCACATCTTTAAATATTCACAAGTTACACAAACAATGTTCTCAAATTACTGTAAACCAACATTTTTTTTGTCTTATATATTCTGAATATTGAAGCAAATACTCATATCTAAATTTCCCATATATTGTCTCTGCTACATTGTTTAATTATGTGGACGAGTACATGTATGTCTATGAGAATGTGTACACATGTATGTGTACATAAGTGTACGTGGGATGGGCTTTGGAGTGATATGTTTGTGTGCGTGTATGTGTGATCTCAGACATATTATAGTGATAGTAGATAACTGTGTACATTGTTGTGTGCGTATTTGTAGTACATGGGATTGTGTGTGATTTTTTATGCATGCAAGTGTATGTATAATGATGTATGAGTAAGGTGAATGTGTTTAAACGTATAAATATTTGTGAAAATACTTATATATGTGTATGCAAACAATTTCTGTGCTTGTTAGGCTTTCAATGCCAAATGAAAACACGGATAAATAAACAAAAATGAAAGCAGTGTAATATTTAACATAGTTATGATGGTGGTGGACAAATTAACCAACATTTGGGTATTCATCTGCAATAATAAAACACTCACAAATACTTTTAAACAGCTAAATAAGTAAAAAAAACAACTTGTTCTCAGTATATTTTCATAGTGTAACATAAAAGGATTTCCAAAATTTACGTTAATTAGCCTCTCGGATGTGGCCGAGCTGTGAGGCAGCTTGGTGGCGTCTAGCTGACCTACGGTCCAGGCTGTCTTGGTGGGTGTAATTACTGGACGCAGTTTTCTGTGTGTGTCACCTCCAGTAATTCCACCCACCTGGACAGTCTCTACCGTAGACCAGCTAGACAAGACCAAGTTTCCATGCAGCGAGGTCACTGAAGGTGGCAACCGCTGACTCTGGTGAAGTGGGGAAGGGAGTCCACCTGAGGTGACACTAGTGGACTCCTGGAGACACTGATCCGGGGAAGGCACCGCTGACTCTGAGGAAGTGGGGAAGGGAGTCCACTCAGGATGACACAGTGGACTCCTGGAGACACTGACCTGGAGAAGGCACCGCCTACCTTAGGGAAATGGGGAAGGGAAGACATCCGGAGCGAGCGGATGGATTCCTGGATACATGAACTTGAGGAAGGTTGTTGTTGAGGCTGACCTTGGGTAAGTGGGAAAGGGAGACATCCGGAGCGAGCGGATGGATTCCTGGATACATGAACCTGCGAAGGCAAGAATACCTGCATTGAGGCTGACCTGGGTAAGTGGGGAAGGGAAGATATCTTGCGGTAGACGAAGTGATTCCTGGATACATGATCCTGGGAATGGCAAGAATACCGCTGACCTTGGGAAGGGGGAAGGGAGTCCACCGGGAGTCGACATAGATGAACTCCTGGAGACACTGAACGGGAAGGCACCGCCGACCTTAGGGAATGGGGAAAGGGAAGACATCCGGAGCGAGCGGATGGATTCCTGGATACATGAACTTGAGGAAGGTTGTTGTTGAGGCTGACCTTGGGTAAGTGGGGAAGGGGAGATATCTGGGAGCGAACGGATGGATCCCTGGATACATGAACCTTGGCAAGGCAAGAATACATGCAGTTGAGGCTGACCTTGGGTAAGTGGGGAAGGGAAGATATCCGGCGGTAGACGGAAGGATTCCTGGATACATGAACCTGGGAACAGCAAGAAAACAGGTTGGTGAGGCTGACCTTAGGGAAGTGAGGAAGGGAAAACATCCGGAGGCAGACAGATGGATTCCTGGATACATGAACCTGGGGAAGGCTGAGGCTGGAAGGCAGAGAGAGAAAGAGAGGCGGGGCTGACCTTAGGGAAATGAGGAAGGGGAGACATCCGGGGGCCCACGGATGAATTCCTGGACACATGAACCTGGGGAAGGCGAGGGGGGGGGGACCTTAAAGACGAACCACTGGCCTCCACGTGGCAAGGTCTGGTAACTCAGAGATAACTCTGAGGCTGACAGTGGTCGCAAATATATTATAATTCATTATAATATATTATTATTATTATTATTATGTTATTATTATTATTATGTTATTATTATTATTATATTATTATTATTATGTTATTATTATTATTATGTTATTATTATTATGTTATTATTATTAATTATTATTGTTATTATTCATGATTTGGATTCAAAAGCGTCAACCAGCCTCCCTGACATTGGTGGTGTTATTCCCACTCCAGCCTCCCTGACAGTAGCATCGGTGGTGTTATTCCCACTCCAGCCTCCCTGACAGTAGCATCGGTGATGTTATTCCCACTCCAGCCTCTCTGACAGTAGCATTGGTGGTGTTATTCCCACTCCAGCCTCCCTGACAGTAGCATTGGTGGTGTTATTCCCACTCCAGCCTCCCTGAGAGTAGCATCGGTGGTGTTAGTCCCACTCCAGCCTCCCTGACAGTAGCATCGGTGGTGTTATTCCCACTTCAGCCTCCCTGAGAGTAGCATCGGTGGTGTTATTCCCACTCCAGCCTCCCTGACAGTAGCATTGGTGGTGTTATTCCCACTCCAGCCTCCCTGACAGTAGCATCGGTGGTGTTATTCCCACTCCAGCCTCCCTGACAGTAGCATCGGTGGTGTTATTCCCACTCCAGCCTCCCTGACAGTAGCATCGGTGGTGTTATTCCCACTCCAGCCTCCCTGACAGTAACATTGGTGGTGTTATTCCCACTCCAGCCTCCCTGACAGTAGCATCGGTGGTGTTATTCCCACTCCAGCCTCCCTGACAATAGCATCGGTGGTGTTATTCCCACTCCAGCCTCCCTGACAGTAGCATCGGTGGTGTTATTCCCACTCCAGCCTCCTGACAGTAAGCATCGTGATGTTATTCCCACTCCAACCTCCCTGACAGTAGCATTGGTGGTGTTATTCCCACTCCAGCCTCCCTGACAGTAGCATCGGTGGTGTTATTCCCACTACAGCCCCCTGACAGTACATCGACTTGGCCTGCCCCCTATTCTCGCCGCAACACAGGTTGTATTTGTGGCAGTTGAAGCAGCAGACCGATTCGGGTACCGACTGTGATCTTGGTGTGCCGAACATCCGAGTGGAAGATTGTCAAGACATTAGAGGTTAATCAACATATCAAGAAGGAGTCCTCACAAACTGGATGCACCAGCAGTAGATGAGCCACCCACCTCCAAACTATGCAGATCTGATGGCGCAAGAAGCGTCCAGATGGTACACCCTTCAAAGCCAGGACAGATGGGAAGTCAGGTGGTGTGGGATCTTATACATGTGCATCTAACTTGGCTGATACCTTATCTCCAATACACCAGGAGGAAAGGATGGGCAGCTGCCAGCATTAGGGAGTCCCAAAAGTCTAGAAAAATGCGGAGAACTTGCCCCGCATCATTATATGTTTGTTTCCCATAGGCTCAGAGACCCTTGGCTCATGGGGAAAGAGTGCATCTAATTTCCTTAAGGAGTTGGGAAAAAGACTCATCAGGGTAACTAGGATCCCAGGGTCAGCTAGTTTTCGTCCAGCGGCTCAGTGCGGCTGTACCAAAGGGGGGTAATGCATGCTGGCCTTTTGGCAAACGACGCCCCAGCCTGAGGAGCTGGATGAAGATTTTCGCCTGTAATCGGTGCTACACACGTAACAACATGTACCGTATATGACCACCTTTATATCAACTATGATAATCTCTTAATTCTACCTGTGAGCCAATTCTGGTAACTTAAATTATTCCGAAATTGGTGAAAAAAAAAAAAAAAAAATACTTCAAAAAGATGGGGTGGAGTAGGATGAAGTGGAATATATCAAATGGTGCTTCAGAAGAAATCCAAATATTCTTCCTTGAAGCAACTTTTTATCCACTTCTCCGAGAGCATGGGATCCCGGACAAGTAATTACACCAGCAATGTGAGACCCCATCCTAGTATAATATATAATATATCTATATATCTATATATATAACATAGAGTATATATAATATATATTATATATATATAGTATATATATATAATATATCATGATTTGGGGTTGTTGTAAAATGAATGTTGGGTGAAGTGGAGACAGTAAATGTGTGTGGATAATGTATTTTCAACTGGATAATATTCAAGACACAACCAGGAAAGTACTCACATATAAGGTGAGAAACTCTTCCATTATATGTACGAAAATATTAACGGTATCTTAGGTTAAAATAATAGAATGAGGATGTTCAACTGTTTTATTACAAATATATCCAGAGTGAGAGATTCAAAGGACAAGAAAGTGAGAGATGTGAAGACTAGACGTGGACAGAGATGTGAAGTGACAGAAGTGGAGATGCATAAAGACAGATGAGAGATGTGGCGACAAAGCGTGTGAGAGATGTGAAGACAGAATGAGAGATGTAAAGACAGAAGAGTGAGAGATGTGAAGACAGAAGTGAGAGCTGAGTGAAGACAGAAGTGAGAGATGCGTCTAAAGACACAGACAGTGAGTAGATGTGAAGACAAAGTGAGAGATGTGAATGCAAAGAAGTGAGAGATGTGGAGAGTCACAGAAGTGAGAGAATGTGTGAAGAGACAGAGAGAAGTGAGAGATGTAATGGACAGGAAAAGTGAGAGATGTGAAGACGAGGAGTGAGAGATGTGCAGACAGAGAAGTGAGTAGATGGTGAAGACAGGAGAAGTTGAGAGATTGAAGACAGGAGAAGATGAGAGATGTGAAGACGTAGTGAGAGATGTCTCTGAAGACAGGAGAAGTGGGAGAGATTGAAGACAGGAGAAGTGAGAGAATGTGAAGACAGGAGAAGTGAGAGATAGTGAAGACAGGAGAAAGTGCACGAGATGTGTATACACGGAGAAGGTAGAGAGTGTGAAGACAAAGTGAGAGACATTGAAGTCAGGAGAAGGTGAGAGATTGTGAAGACAGGAGAAGTGAGTAGTTGTGAAGGACAGAAGTGAGTAGATTGTGAAGACAGAGAAGTAGAGACGATCTGTGATGACAGAGAGAAGTGAGAGAGTAAAGACAAGAAGTGAGAAGATGTGAAAGATCAGTAGCGAACATATGAGTAATGTAAGACAGGAGAAGTAGCAGATGTGAAGACAGAAGTGAAGAGATGTGAATGCGAACAGGAGAATGAGCAAGATGTTGAAGGGACAGGAGAAGTGAAGAGATTTGAGAGACAGTAGTGAGAGAGATGTGACACAGACAGGGAGGAAGTGAGAGAATGTGAAGACAGGAACAAGATAGAGAGATGCTGAGGACAGGAGAGGTGAGGAGAATGTGAAGACAGAGAAGTGTGAGCAGTGAAGCGACAGGAGAAGTGAGAGACTAGTGACGACACAGAGTGGAGATGATTGAAGACAGGAGAAGTGGAGAGATTTGAAGACAGGAGAAGTGAGAGATGTGAAGACAGAAGTGAGAAGAGATGTGAACAGGAGAAGTACTGGAGAGATGTGAACCACGACAGGCAGAAGATGAGAGATGTAAAGACAGAAGTGAGAGATGTGAAGACAGGAAGAAGTGAGATAATAGTTGAAGAACTGGAGAAGTGAGGATATCAAAAGGAGAACGTGAAGACAGAAGTGAAGATGTGAAGGACAGGAGAGAAGTGAGAGATGTTGAAGACCAGGAGAAGGAGAGATGTGAAAACAGAAGTGAGAGAATAGAAGGAAAAAGAGAAGTGACTTAAGTATATGTCTAGAACAGTTACAATGTTTTTCTTCTCATCTGCACTTCCTCTTCCTAGTAATATTGCAGAGGAAAAAACATTGACCTACATTATAATACAAAATTCTCAGAGAAATAAAAGGAAAGTCGATCAATAAAGACTACTTTGACTACCACCGTTACGTTACCAACGACCACCCCTACCTTGACCCTGACACACCACGTTACCTTGACCCTGACCTCCACGTTACCCTGTGACCCTGACCACCACGACCTAACCTTATACCATTAGACCACCGACGCAACCTGACACGACGAACCACGTTACCTTGACCTGACCAACCACGTTCCCTTGACCCTGACAAACACGTGATACCTTGACCCCTGACCACCACGCGACCCTGACCCTGACAACCACGTTCCCATGACCCTGACAACCACGTTACCTTGACCCTGACGATCCAAGAGCACCTTGACCCTGACCTCGCACTTTAACTTCTTCACCATAACCGCGAAACATTACCCTTGTTAAGGTCTCCATCTACAAAAGTCAATAGATATTTTTACAATAGTTTTATATCATTGACCGAAATTAAGTGACATTTATGCGAAGCCATAAAATCCATGGTTATATGAGCATCAAGTCCAATAGAGGTAACAATGTGAGCATAAAGTCCATGTTTTATATGTAGCATAAAGCATCCATGGTTATGTGGCATAAAGTCCATGGTTCTAGAGCATAAAGTCCATGGATATATGAAGGTTAAAGATCCATGATTATGATGAGCATAAATATCAATGGTAAGTGAGCTAAAGATCCATAGTTTATTGGTGAGCATAACGTTCTGGTTCACGTTAGCAAACGTCATGGGTATGTAGAGCATAAAACGTTCATGGTTATGAGAGCACAAAATTCCATGGATCATAGTGAGCATAAAGTCCATGGTTTATGTAGCATAAATTCCATGGTTAATGTGACCATAAGAATCCATGGTTATAGTGAGCATAAATATGCAACCCTGAGACAGGGGTTTTTCTGTCATATTCCATCTCGCTGGACGGGTGTCGCCCTGTCATATCCATTGGCCTTGAAACCAGTTTCCCTGTCATTTACACATGACACATCATCAAACACACAACATGTACACATGACAATCATCAACACACAACATGAAGTACACATGACAATTAATCCAACACACAACATGTACAACATGACAATCATCAACGACACATGTACCACAAAGGAGACACTATACACAACACGAGTATTTAAATGTGTAACATAAATAACATGTGCACATGACACACAGTCCTCCACTAGTGCCTCATCCTGTCACATCTATTAAATATTCACAAGTACTTACACAAACAATGTCTCAATTACTGTAAACCAACTTTTTTTGTACTCTATATATTCTAGATATTGGAAGCAAATACTCATATCAAATTTCCCCTATATTGTCATCTGAGCTGACATTGTTTTAATTATGTGGACGATGTACATGAATCTCTAAGAGAATGTGTATACACATGAATGTGTACATAAGTGTATCGTGTGAATGGCTTTGGAGTGAAATATGTTTGTGTGCGTGTAACGGTGGTGTATCTCAGACATATTAATAGTGATGAGTAGGATAAACTGTGTAAATTGTTGTGTGCGTATTTGTAGTACATAGGGAATTGTGCTGACATGATTTCTCTTTATGCATGCAAGTGTAAATGTATAATGATGTATGAGTAAGGTGAAAGTGGTATAAACTATAAATATTTGTGGAAAATACTTATATGTTAAGCAAACAATTATCTACGCTTTGTAGGCTTTCAATGCCAAAATGAAAACCGATAAATAAACAATAAAATGAAAGCGTGTCATATTTAACATAGAGTTTATGATGGAGGTGGGACCAATTAAACCAACATTTGGGTGATTCATCTGCAATAATAAAACACTCACAAATACTAGATGTACAAACAGCTAAATAAGTAAAAATACAACTTGATCCAGTATATTTTTCATAGTGTAACAATAAAGATTGCCAAAATTTACGTTAATATACGCCTCTCGGATTTGGCCGAGCTGAGGGCAGCTTGCTGGCGTCTAGCTGACCTACGGTCTCCGGCTGTCTTGGAGGGCGTGTAATAACGGAAACGCACAGATTTATCTCTGTGTGTGATCACCCATCCCCCCAGATAATTCCACCCACATTGAGTGGGGGGAGAGGGGGGGGGGTAGGGGGGGATGAGGGCATTCTCTAATACCCGAGACCACTAGACAAGACCAGTTTCATCATGCAGCGAGGGTCACTTGAAGTTGGCAACCGCTGACCTGGTGAAGTGGGGATAGGGATTCCACCTGAGTACCTATGGACCTCCCTGGAGACACTGATCCGGGGAGAGCAACCGCTGACTCTGTGGAAGTGGCGGTGAAAGGCAGTCCACCTGATGTGACTAGAGGACAGTCACTGTTTGAGACAAAACTGATCCGGGGAATTCATGCCGCTGACTCTGGGGAAGTGGGGAAGGGAAGTCCACTAGGGGACACACTAGTGGACTCATGGAGAACATCTGATACCGGGGAATGGCAAACCGCTGACTCGGTGGGGAAGTGGGGAAGGGAGTCCAGCACAGGTGGACACAAGTGGACTCCTGGAGACACTGATCCGGGGAAGGCACCGCCGACCTTAGGGAATGGGGGAAGGAAGAACATCCGAGCGAGAGCGGGGTGATTCCTGGATACATAACTTGAGGGAAGGTTGTTGTTGAGAGGCTGACCTTTGGAAAGTGGGGAAGTAGAAACATCCGGACACGAGCGGATGGAGTCCTGTATACATGAACCTGAGCAAGGCAAAATACATCAGATTGAGGCTGACCTTGGGTAAGTGGAAGGGAAATAATACGGACGGTAGACGGAATGATTCCTGGATACATGCATCCTCAGGAATGGCAAGAATACGCTGACCTTGAGGGAAGTGGGACAAGGGAGACGTCCACTCAGGTGACATAGAAGAAAGTGGACTCCTGGAGACACTGAGAACGCGGGTGGAAGTCACCCGCGACCTTGAGGGAAAGGGGAAGGGAAATAGTACATCCGGGCGAGCGGAATGAGAATCCTTGATACATGAACTGTTGAGGAAGGTTGTTGTTGAGGCTGACGCTTGAGGTAAGTGGGGAAAGGGGAGACATCGAGCAGAGCGATGGATAATCCTAGGACAACACAAACCTGAGCAAGGGAGCAAGAATTCATGCAGTTGGGCTGACCTTCGGTAAGTGAGGAAGGGAAGATATCGCGGACGGTAGATCAGGAAAGGATTCCTGATCTCATTGAATCCTGCGGACGTGCAAGAATACCGCTGACCTTATGTAAGATGGGAAGGATTCACCTGAGGTGACAATAAGTCGGACTTCCTGGAGACCACTGACCCGGAAGGCACCGACCGCCTTAAGGAAATGGAGATAGTGAAGACAGCCCCGGGAAGCGAACGCGTGATTGGATTTCTCCTGGATAACAATGAACTCATGAGGAGCGAAGGTTGCGTTGACAGGCTGACCTTGAGGTAAAGTGGAGGAAGGGGAAGACATCCGGGAGCGAGAACGGAAGATGCTGTCCAGGATACGTTAAACCTGGGGATGGTGCAAGAAATACAAGCAGTTGAGGCTGACCCATTGGTAATGTGGAGGAAGGAGGAGACATCTGTGAGTGCGAACGGATGGATCCCTGCAGTATCATGAATCTTGGCAAGGCAAGAATACATGCATGTTGAGGCTGACCTTGTCAGGTAGGGAGGTCGAGACATATCCGGCGTTAGACGGAGAAGGATTCCTGGATTAGACAGTTACCCTTGACACAGAACACCCACCGGTATGGTTAGGCTGACCACAGTGAAGTGTAGGCAGTAACCACCTCCGGAAGGCAGACAGAAGTATATCCGGATAACATGAACCCTGGCGGAAGGCATAGGCTGGAAGGCAGAGAGAGCAAGAGAGGCGGGGCCTGCCCTATAGGGAAATTAGGAAGGGAGACATTGCCGGAGGGGCCGCACGGAAATGAATTCCTGGACCGCGTGAAAACCTGGGGAACTTGCTGAGGTGGGGGGGGACACATTAAAGACGAACCACATGGCCGTCCACAGTGACAAAGGTCTGTAACTCAAGAGATCCCTCTGAGTGCTGACAGTGTTTCGCCTAGAGTATATTAATAATTTTCCATATAATATATTATTATAATAATTTATAGTTATTTTATTATTTACTGTTAATATATATTATTATAATATTATTAATATGTTTATTAATATTATTCAAAGTGTAATTATTATATATGTTATTAATTATTAATTATTATGTTATATTCATGATTGGATTCAAGAAGACGTCAAGCCAACCGTCCATGACATTGGTGTAGTATACCCACAATCCAGCTCCCTGACAGTAGCATCGTGTGGTGTTATTTCCCACTCCAGCCTCCCTGACAGTAGCGATCGGTGGTGTTATTACCCACTCCAGCCTTCCCTGACGTTAGCATGGTGTTTCATCCCCACTCCAGACCTCCCGGAGACAGTAGCATTGGTGGTGTATCTTCTCTCCCACTCCAGCCTCTCTGAGAGTAGCATCGGAGGTAGTTAGTCCCCACTCCAGCCTCCCTGACATTAGCATCGTGGTGGTTATTTCCACTTTCAGCCTCCCTGAGAGTAGCATCGGTCGGTGTACTATTCCCACTTCCACCTCCCTGACAGTAGCATTGGTAGGGTGGTTTATCCCAACTTCCCAGCCCTACCCTGACAGTAGCACATCAGGTGGTGTGTTTATTCTCCACTCCATCTCCCTGACCATGTAGCACCGGGTGGTGTTATCCCTCTCCGCCTCCTGACCAGAAGCATCGGTGGTGTTATTCCCACTCCAACACAGCCTCCCGACAGTAAAATTGGCGGTGTTATATTCCCCCACACCAGCATCGCACTAGACAAGTACATCGTGGATGTTATTCCCACTCCAGCCTCCCGACGAATAGCATCCGGTGGATGAGTTATTTTCCCACTCGTCAGCCACCCTGACAAGTAGCATACGGTGGTGTTAATTCCCACTCCCAGCCTTCCTGACCAGTAGCATGCGGTGATGTTTATTCCCACTCCAACCTCCCTGACATGTAGCATTGGTGGTTGTTTATTTTTACCCACTGACGCAGGCCTCCCTTGACAGTAGCATCGTGTGAGTTATTCCAACTGACAGCCTCCCAGACAGTGCATCGGTGTGTATTTTTCCCACTTCAGCAGCCTCCCTGACAGTAGCATCGGTGGTGTTATTTCCCACTACAGGCCTCCCCTGACAGTAGCATCGTGCGATGTTATTTCCCACTACAGACCTCCTGACAGTAAGCATCGTGGTGTTTATTAGCCCACTGATCAGCCTCGTCTGACACGTAGCACGAGTGTCTGTTATGTCCCACTCCAGCCTCCCTGACATAGTAGCGATACGGTGTGTTGTATTCCACATGCAGCATCCCTGAACAGTAACGCATCGGTGGTGTTTTATACCCACTCACACCTCCCTCTGACAGTAGCATCGGTCACATGACGTTATATTATTTACCCACCATTCAGCCTCCCTGACCATTAGCATCGGTGGTGTATTCCCACTAACACCTCCCGTGACAGATACATCGGTGTGTTATTATTCCCATCTTACAGCCTCCCCTGACAGTACATACGGTGAGTATAAATTCCACACTCCAGCCCACACAGACAGAAGCATCCGGTTGTGTATTATTCCGGAGCACTCCAATCCGTCCCTGAACAGTAGCCATGGTGGTTGTTTATATCCACACGTCCATCCTCCCTACTGACAGTAGCCAAGGTGGGTTATTCCCACTATCCAGCCTCCCTGACAAGTAGCATCGCGTGGTGAGTTATTCCCCGACTACCAGCCTCCCTGACAGTAGCATCGGGTGGTGTTATTGCCACTCCAGCCATCCCTAACCGTAACATCGGTGACGTGTTATCATCCCACTCCAGGCCTCCCGACAGTACATCGGTGGTGTTATTCCTACCACACCAGCCTCCCTAACAAGGTGCATCCGGTGGTGTTAATCACACGACTCCAGCCTCCCTGACAAGTAGCAATCGGTGGTGGTTAATTTCCCACATCATCAGCCTCTCCAGACAGTAGCATCGGTGGTGTTATTCCCACTCCAGGGCCTCCCTAACCGTAAGCATCGGTGGTGTTAATGCCCACTCCAGCGGGCTCCCTACAGTAGCATCTTTGGTGTTATTCGCCACTCCAAGCCTCCTAAAGTAACAATCGGTGGTGTTATTCCCACTCCATCCTCGGCGGGCTGACAGTAGCCATGATGGTGTTATTCCCACTCCACCACCTCCCTAAACAGTAGCAATCAGCGATGGTGTTTATTGATCCCACTCCCACAGGCCTCCCTGACACGTAGCATGGATGGTGTTTATTCCCACGCCTTCATCCTCCCTGACAGTAACAACATGGTGGTGGTTATTCCGCACTGCCAGCCTCCCTGACAGTAACCATGGCGTGGTGTATATTCCCACATCCACAGCCTCCCTAACAAGTAGCATCGGTGAGTGTTATTCCCACTTCCATGCCTCCAGAGAGTAGCCATGAGATGGGTTTATTCCCTACTCCAGCTCATCCCTGACAGTAACCATAAGAGGCTGGTATTCCCACTGCCAGCGCTCCCTGACAGTGAAACCATGATTGTGATAATTCCCACTCCCTCCTCCCTGACAGTAGCCATGATGGTGTTGGGATACCCACCTCATCCCTCCCTGACAGTAACCATGGTGGAGTTATTCCACACTACCAGCCGTCCTGACATAACCTGGTGGGTGTTATTCCACTCCAGCCTCCCTAAGCACAGTAGCATCGGTTGTTATATCCACACTCCAGCCTCAATGACAGTACCAATTATGGTGAGTTATTTCCCACTCCAGCACTCTGACAGTAACCATAGGTGTTGTTAGTTATTATTAATTACTCCCACACCCAGCCCTCCCTTACAGTAACCATGATTGGTGTTATTGCGCCACTCCAGGCCCTTCGCCTACAGTAAACCATGGTGGTGTTATTCACCCACGCCAGGACCCCTGACAGTAACGCATTGTGGTGTTCTATTTCCCTCAGGCCTGCCCTGACATAACCATGGTGGGGTTATCCCATCCACCTCCCTGACAGTATCCATGTGTGGTGTTATTACCCACTCCACCTCCCTGACAGTCAGCCATGGTGGTTGTTTATACCCTCTCCAGCCTCCTGACAGTAGCATGGTGGGGTTATTCCCACTCCAGCCTCCCTGACATAGCCATGGTGGGTGTATATTTTCCCACTCCAGCACTCCCTGTCAGTAGCCATGGTGTCGGCGTTGTTATTCCCACAGCCGCCTCGCCTGACAGTAGACCATGATGATGTTATATTTTCCCACCTCCAGCCCACCTAACAGTAACCATGGAGTTGTAATTCCAACTCCAGCCCTCCCTGACAGTAAACCCTGGTGAGGGTTTCTACTTCGGGAATAACCGTCCAGTGCAGATCACGCATGGTGCCAACACCACTTATCATAAAATGAAAAAAATCCCCCAAAAAGGAGCATACTTTCATCCATCATTCAACACTTTTATTCAACCTCACTCACGCACATAATACCTGATCTTTGCAGAGCGCTCAGGGGGGGGGGGGGGGGGGGGGGGGGGGGGGGGGGGGGGGGGGGGGGGAACACAAACAAGTATTAGAAGCATATGGATGAAGTAATATTAGATACTCCCCAAACTGCCAATATCCCAATATCCGAATGGTGAAACTGGTCGTTAACAAGACCATCATGTAAAATTGAGTCCTTTCTTTATTTTCCTGTGCGTTTATAGATATATTTTTTCATTTATTAATGTAAAAACTAATAACTTTGTTCTAAAAAGTACTAGAAAAACTTACCTAACCTTTAATTTAATTTAATTTTGATTTAGCCTAATTTAACTAAGATGTTTTAGATAAGTTTACAATAATTAATAATAAACAAACACAATTAAATAACATTTTTTTTTTCCGTTAGGTTTCAGCGAATGATTTTTGGGACACAATTATTGCATACACACAACATTCACTTGTGTATGTGTTAGTATAGTATGACTGTTATTGGACGTTACTGTACTTTTCTCTTGTATCCTATAAACCACAGGAGTCCAAAGTCCTGTTATCCTGTGTGTAAAGGGAGCGCGAAATACACACTAACAGAAAAGCTTTTGGACTGCATTATCCTTCACCAATTTAGAACAGGTTGGTGACAACACACAGCCGACACTGGCCAGGTTGTGAGTACAACACAGTCGAACTGGCCATTTTGCTGACACACACAGTTTGTACTGGCCAGAGTTGTGACAGAACACGCGCACTTCGTAGCTGGCCAGGGTGATTACAACCTACATGTGTCGTACTGTCCATGTTGGATACAACGACACAGTCCAGTTCCTGGCCATGTCATGCTGACAACACACAGCGTACTGGCCAGGTGTGGCAACACACCAGACGTACTGGCCAGTTGTGACAACACTACAGTTGTACTGGGCACCGCGGGTTGTGACCAACACGAAAGTCGAAACAGGTAGAGTGTTGTGAAAAAACATACGACAGTTGTACTGGCCCAGGTTTAGACAACACCCAGACATCGATACTGGCCAGGTTGATGACAGACACACAGTCGTACTAGGCCATGTTTAGGACAACACACGATCGTAAAACTGTGAACAGTGTGCATGACAACTACACACAGATCGAACTGGCCATGGTTGTCGACAACAACACCGTCGTACTGGGACATGTTGGCGTTGTAACTACACACCAGTTCGTAACTGGCCCCTTGTTAATGACAAACACGCGCAGACGTATACTGGCCAGTTTGTGACGAACGTACACAGGTCGTACTGGCCATAGGTCGTGACAACACACAAGTTCGTACTGGAACAGGTTGAGACAAACACCACAGTCTAACTTGGCCATGTTGTGACATACAGACACAGTCGTACTGAACCGTTGTGACAACAACACAGTCGTACTGAGCTGCAGGTTTGTGGCAACACACAGACGTACTGGCCAGGTTGTGACTACACACAGTCGTACAGGCAGGTGTGACCACCACACAGTACGTACCTGGTCCATGATGTGACCACACAACAAGTCGTACTGTTGGCAGGGGTTGTGACCTACACACAGTCGTACTGGCGCCAGTTGTGAGACAACACACAGTCGGTACTGGCGCCGGTTCTGGTTGTCAACACACAGTCCGTACTGCCAGGTTTGTGGACAACACACAGTCGTACTGGCCAGTTGTGAACAACACACAGTTCGATACTGGCCATGTTGTAAACAACAACACAGTACAGTACTGGCCAGTTGTTACTACACACCAGTCGTACTGCCAGGTTTGTGACAACACAACAGTAGTACTGGCCACTTTTGTAACAACACAAAAGACACCCTCGTTACTGCCAGGTTGTGAGTCTACAACACACAATATCGTACTGGACACTTTTGTGACAGGACTACACAGTCGTACTGGCAGATGGAGTGAAATACACACCGGTCGGAGGAACTGGCCAGGTTGTGACAACACATAGTCGTACTGGGCCAGGTTTATGACAACCACACAGTCGTAACTGGCCACTGTTTGTGACACAACACACAGTCGTTATTGGCCAGGTTTGACTACACGACAGATCGTACTGGCACACTGATTGTGACAACACACAGTCGGTACTGGCCGAGGGTGTGACACCAGCGAGCATTCTACTGGCCGAAGGCGTGTGACTAACACGAAGTCTACAGTGGGCCAGGTATGTTGACAACACAAATAGTCGATACTGGCCAAGGTTGTGGTGACTACCACACAGTCGTACTGGCCCAGGTTGATGAAAACACACAGTCGAACTGGCCAAGGTTGTGACAAACACACAGTGTACTGGCCAGGTTAGTGACAACAACACAGTCCGTTACTGACGGCAGGTTTTGTGGACAACACACAGTGAGGTACTGGCCAGGTTTTGGACAACACACCGCGTAACATCCAGGTTGTGTGACAACAACAGGAGCGTACTGACTACAGGTGTTTGGCAATATCACAGTCGTACTGGCCTAGGTTGTTGGCAAACAGCACAGTCGTACTGCCATGGTTTGTACAACACACAAGGCGTGCTGGCCAGGTTAGAACACACACAGTCGTACGCCAGGTCGTGACGAACACATAGTCTTACTGGCCAGGGTTGTGAGACAACACAACATTCGTACTGGACCAGGTTGTGACCACACAACATAGTAAATCTTGGCCAGGTTGTAGCAACGACAACAGTTCGGTACTAGGCCAGATGTTGACAAACACACAAGTCCGTACTGGCCAGTTGTGCAACGACGCAATTCGTACTGTGGCACGCTTGTGAAAACACACAGTCAGTACCTGGTCCAGTTAGTAAGCAACACACAGGTCACTACTGGCCAGGACTTGAGACAACACAGCAGTCTGAAACAGGCCAAGATTGTGACAACACACGTTAGTACTAAGCCCAGAGTTCCTTCTGTACAACACACAGTCGTACTTTTCATGTTTGTTACAACAGAGTCGAACTGACCCAGGTTGTGGCAATACACAGTCGTACTGGCCACTTTTGAACAAACACACATTCGTACTGCACATGTTTTGTGACTAAGCACACAGACGTGCTGCCATGTTGTAACACCACACACAGTTCTTAACTGGTCCATGGTTGGGACACACAACACGATTCGACTGCCAACTTTGGTGACAACAACACAGTCGCACTGATGGCGCACGGGTGTGAACAAACACACAGTCGTACTGGCCAGGTTGTGACTCAACACGAAGTCTTACAACTTGGGCCGAGGTTGTGACAACAAACAATAGTCGTGACTGGCCAGGTTGTGACAACAACACCCAGTCGTACTGAGGCCAGGTTGTGACAACACAAACAGTCGTCCTGTCCAGCGATGGGTGGGAGACAAAAACACACAGTGGAAAATTCTGGCGCGCGGTTGTGAGCATACAGCACAGTCGTACTGTGACAGGTTGTGACCAACACACAGTCGTACTGGCCAGGTTGTGGCAAACATGCATCTACTGGCAAGCTTTTGTGACCACACACAGTCTACTGGCCAGGTTTGGTAGCAACAAAAACCACAGTCGATACTAGGCCATGTTGTGACAACGACACAGTCGAGTAAACTGGCCATAGGTGCTACAACACACAGTAGTACTAGCTAGGATTTGACAACAACATCAGTCGTACTTTCCAGGTTGGTCCGACAACACAGTCGTACTGACCAGAGGTTGTTGGCAATACCCAGTCGTACTGGCCCGGCTGTAGGCAAAACACAGTCCGTACTGGCCAGGTAGTGACAACACAACCTCAGTCGCTGCTGGCCAGTTTGTAGACACCACACAGTGCGTGTACGGCCAGGTTGTGCCACGGCACAGTCGTACTGGGCAGGTTGTTACATCACACATACGTAACTGGTCACAGGGTTTTGGTCAAACAACACATGTCGTACTGGGCAGGAATATATGACAACAACACACATCGTACATGGCCTGGTATGCTGGCAAGACCAATTCCATAGCTGGCCCAGTTGTGGCAAACACAGTCCGTACTGGCCAAAGGATCTCCTGACAACAACAGTCGTACAGCGCCAGGTGTGACAACAAACACACATGACTTACTGGGCCGCGGTGTAAACTACACAGTGGTACCAGGTAGTCCAAGTTTATGAAGAAGCACACAGTATTACTGGCCAATTTGACAAACCATCAGTCCGTACTTAATTCCAGGTTGTTGGCAACACACAGCGCGTACAAAGGCCAGGTGCGTTGCCAACTAGCACAGTCGTACTTGCCAGGTCTATGACAACACACAGTTTGTACTGAGCTAGGTTTGTGACAAACACACACGTCGTACGTGGCCAAGTTTTGACAACACACAGTCTGTACTGGCCAGGTTGTGGCAACACACATTCATACTGGCCAGGTTGAGACAACACACAGTCGACACTGTGCCGAGGTTTGTGACAACACGACAGCCTTACAGGCCTAGGTACGTGTACAACACAGTGTGACACAGTCCGTAACTAGGCCAGGTTGTTGCAAACACACATTCGTACTTGGCCATGGTTGTGGCAAAACCACAGTTAGGACTGGCCAAGGTTGTGACCAAAACACATATGACAGTTTACTGCCAGCGTTGTTACAACACAGAGTCAACAGGCCAAGGTTGTGACAAGCACACAGTTCCGTACTGGCCAGGTTGTGGCAATACCACAGTCGTACTGGGCCAGAGTGTGGAGCAACACACAGGACGTACAAGGCCATGTTGTGACAACATACAGTTTGTACTTGGCCAGTTGTAACCAACGCGACAGTCGTACATTGGAGAGCAGGAGTTGCTACACACAACAGTCGCTACTGACCAGGTTTGCGACAAACACAACAGTCGTAACTGGCACAGGTTGTGACAACACACATTCGTATTCAGCCAGGTTGTAGACAACACCGAGTCCGTAACTGAGGCCAGGTTTCTGTGGGCAACGAACTACACAGTCCGTACTGGTCTGAGTTGTGCGACAACACAGAGACAGTCAAACTGTGCCAGGATGTGGCAGACACACAGTCGTACAGGGGGCCTATGTGTGACAACAAACACAGACCGTACTGGACCCATATGGTTACACAACACACAGCTCTAACTGGCCAGTTGTGGACAAGCACTCAGTCGAACAGTTGTACCAAGGTTTGAGTGACCCACCAACCCAGATCGTCAGGCCACAAAGTGTTGTGACAACACACAGTTGTACTGGCCAGGTTTTGACAACAGAGAGTTCGTACTGGCCAGGTTGTGACAACACACCTGCCAGTTCTGGCCAGTTGACAACACATCATTAACTGAGCCACAGTTTGTGACAACCCCTAGTCGTACGTGGCCAAGAGTTGTTGAATGTAACCACACAGTCGAAAACTGGCCAGTTGTGGCAACACACAGTCTACTGCGTCCGGTTGTACAACACACAAGTCGGACTTCCAGGATTGTGGCAGACACACAATGCATAACTAGCCAGGTTGTGGCAACACACAGTCGTAAATGGACCAGTTGTGCAACACAGAGTCGTTACTGGCCAGGTTGTGGGCAACACACAAGTAGCGTACTGGCAGGTTGTGTTGACAACGACACAGTCGTACTGGCCAGGTTGTGGCAACACACAGTCGTACTGGCCAGAGCGGAGTGTGACCAACACACAGAGTCCGTACATGGCCAGCGTTGTGGCACACACAACAGTCTCACACAGGCCAGTATGTGACAGGACACCACAAGTCGTACTGGCCGGTTTTGTGTGCAACACACAGTCGTGACTGCCAGTTGTGGCAACACACAATCTCAACTGGCCAAAGGTTGTGCAAAGCACACAGTCAGTACATAGGACCAGGTTATGAAAACACAACACCCCGTACGTGGACACAGGTTGTTTAGCTAACACACAGAACGTTACGTGGCCAGGTTGTGGACTAAACACACAGTCGTACTGGCCAGGTTGTGACAATACAGTCTCGTACAGGCCAGGTTTGTGGTAACACACAGTCGTACTGTGCCAGCTTGTAACAACGACACAGATCCGACTGGCCAGGTTGTCTGGCCAACAACTCACTTGCGACTTGGCCTGCCCCCTATTCTCGCCGCAACACAGGTTGTATTTGTGGCAGTTGAAGCAGCAGACCGATTCGGGTACCGACTGTGATCTTGGTGTGCCGAACATCCGAGTGGAAGATTGTCAAGACATTAGAGGTTAATCAACATATCAAGAAGGAGTCCTCACAAACTGGATGCACCAGCAGTAGATGAGCCACCCACCTCCAAACTATGCAGATCTGATGGCGCAAGAAGCGTCCAGATGGTACACCCTTCAAAGCCAGGACAGATGGGAAGTCAGGTGGTGTGGGATCTTATACATGTGCATCTAACTTGGCTGATACCTTATCTCCAATACACCAGGAGGAAAGGATGGGCAGCTGCCAGCATTAGGGAGTCCCAAAAGTCTAGAAAAATGCGGAGAACTTGCCCCGCATCATTATATGTTTGTTTCCCATAGGCTCAGAGACCCTTGGCTCATGGGGAAAGAGTGCATCTAATTTCCTTAAGGAGTTGGGAAAAAGACTCATCAGGGTAACTAGGATCCCAGGGTCAGCTAGTTTTCGTCCAGCGGCTCAGTGCGGCTGTACCAAAGGGGGGTAATGCATGCTGGCCTTTTGGCAAACGACGCCCCAGCCTGAGGAGCTGGATGAAGATTT
The DNA here is from genome assembly GCF_026875155.1 of Cherax quadricarinatus. NCBI lineage: Eukaryota > Metazoa > Arthropoda > Malacostraca > Decapoda > Parastacidae > Cherax > Cherax quadricarinatus. The sequence continues at coordinate 13,547,860 of NC_069497.1, read as the reverse complement.
TCGCCTGTAATCGGTGCTACACACGTAACAACATGTACCGTATATGACCACCTTTATATCAACTATGATAATCTCTTAATTCTACCTGTGAGCCAATTCTGGTAACTTAAATTATTCCGAAATTGGTGAAAAAAAAAAAAAAAAAATACTTCAAAAAGATGGGGTGGAGTAGGATGAAGTGGAATATATCAAATGGTGCTTCAGAAGAAATCCAAATATTCTTCCTTGAAGCAACTTTTTATCCACTTCTCCGAGAGCATGGGATCCCGGACAAGTAATTACACCAGCAATGTGAGACCCCATCCTAGTATAATATATAATATATCTATATATCTATATATATAACATAGAGTATATATAATATATATTATATATATATAGTATATATATATAATATATCATGATTTGGGGTTGTTGTAAAATGAATGTTGGGTGAAGTGGAGACAGTAAATGTGTGTGGATAATGTATTTTCAACTGGATAATATTCAAGACACAACCAGGAAAGTACTCACATATAAGGTGAGAAACTCTTCCATTATATGTACGAAAATATTAACGGTATCTTAGGTTAAAATAATAGAATGAGGATGTTCAACTGTTTTATTACAAATATATCCAGAGTGAGAGATTCAAAGGACAAGAAAGTGAGAGATGTGAAGACTAGACGTGGACAGAGATGTGAAGTGACAGAAGTGGAGATGCATAAAGACAGATGAGAGATGTGGCGACAAAGCGTGTGAGAGATGTGAAGACAGAATGAGAGATGTAAAGACAGAAGAGTGAGAGATGTGAAGACAGAAGTGAGAGCTGAGTGAAGACAGAAGTGAGAGATGCGTCTAAAGACACAGACAGTGAGTAGATGTGAAGACAAAGTGAGAGATGTGAATGCAAAGAAGTGAGAGATGTGGAGAGTCACAGAAGTGAGAGAATGTGTGAAGAGACAGAGAGAAGTGAGAGATGTAATGGACAGGAAAAGTGAGAGATGTGAAGACGAGGAGTGAGAGATGTGCAGACAGAGAAGTGAGTAGATGGTGAAGACAGGAGAAGTTGAGAGATTGAAGACAGGAGAAGATGAGAGATGTGAAGACGTAGTGAGAGATGTCTCTGAAGACAGGAGAAGTGGGAGAGATTGAAGACAGGAGAAGTGAGAGAATGTGAAGACAGGAGAAGTGAGAGATAGTGAAGACAGGAGAAAGTGCACGAGATGTGTATACACGGAGAAGGTAGAGAGTGTGAAGACAAAGTGAGAGACATTGAAGTCAGGAGAAGGTGAGAGATTGTGAAGACAGGAGAAGTGAGTAGTTGTGAAGGACAGAAGTGAGTAGATTGTGAAGACAGAGAAGTAGAGACGATCTGTGATGACAGAGAGAAGTGAGAGAGTAAAGACAAGAAGTGAGAAGATGTGAAAGATCAGTAGCGAACATATGAGTAATGTAAGACAGGAGAAGTAGCAGATGTGAAGACAGAAGTGAAGAGATGTGAATGCGAACAGGAGAATGAGCAAGATGTTGAAGGGACAGGAGAAGTGAAGAGATTTGAGAGACAGTAGTGAGAGAGATGTGACACAGACAGGGAGGAAGTGAGAGAATGTGAAGACAGGAACAAGATAGAGAGATGCTGAGGACAGGAGAGGTGAGGAGAATGTGAAGACAGAGAAGTGTGAGCAGTGAAGCGACAGGAGAAGTGAGAGACTAGTGACGACACAGAGTGGAGATGATTGAAGACAGGAGAAGTGGAGAGATTTGAAGACAGGAGAAGTGAGAGATGTGAAGACAGAAGTGAGAAGAGATGTGAACAGGAGAAGTACTGGAGAGATGTGAACCACGACAGGCAGAAGATGAGAGATGTAAAGACAGAAGTGAGAGATGTGAAGACAGGAAGAAGTGAGATAATAGTTGAAGAACTGGAGAAGTGAGGATATCAAAAGGAGAACGTGAAGACAGAAGTGAAGATGTGAAGGACAGGAGAGAAGTGAGAGATGTTGAAGACCAGGAGAAGGAGAGATGTGAAAACAGAAGTGAGAGAATAGAAGGAAAAAGAGAAGTGACTTAAGTATATGTCTAGAACAGTTACAATGTTTTTCTTCTCATCTGCACTTCCTCTTCCTAGTAATATTGCAGAGGAAAAAACATTGACCTACATTATAATACAAAATTCTCAGAGAAATAAAAGGAAAGTCGATCAATAAAGACTACTTTGACTACCACCGTTACGTTACCAACGACCACCCCTACCTTGACCCTGACACACCACGTTACCTTGACCCTGACCTCCACGTTACCCTGTGACCCTGACCACCACGACCTAACCTTATACCATTAGACCACCGACGCAACCTGACACGACGAACCACGTTACCTTGACCTGACCAACCACGTTCCCTTGACCCTGACAAACACGTGATACCTTGACCCCTGACCACCACGCGACCCTGACCCTGACAACCACGTTCCCATGACCCTGACAACCACGTTACCTTGACCCTGACGATCCAAGAGCACCTTGACCCTGACCTCGCACTTTAACTTCTTCACCATAACCGCGAAACATTACCCTTGTTAAGGTCTCCATCTACAAAAGTCAATAGATATTTTTACAATAGTTTTATATCATTGACCGAAATTAAGTGACATTTATGCGAAGCCATAAAATCCATGGTTATATGAGCATCAAGTCCAATAGAGGTAACAATGTGAGCATAAAGTCCATGTTTTATATGTAGCATAAAGCATCCATGGTTATGTGGCATAAAGTCCATGGTTCTAGAGCATAAAGTCCATGGATATATGAAGGTTAAAGATCCATGATTATGATGAGCATAAATATCAATGGTAAGTGAGCTAAAGATCCATAGTTTATTGGTGAGCATAACGTTCTGGTTCACGTTAGCAAACGTCATGGGTATGTAGAGCATAAAACGTTCATGGTTATGAGAGCACAAAATTCCATGGATCATAGTGAGCATAAAGTCCATGGTTTATGTAGCATAAATTCCATGGTTAATGTGACCATAAGAATCCATGGTTATAGTGAGCATAAATATGCAACCCTGAGACAGGGGTTTTTCTGTCATATTCCATCTCGCTGGACGGGTGTCGCCCTGTCATATCCATTGGCCTTGAAACCAGTTTCCCTGTCATTTACACATGACACATCATCAAACACACAACATGTACACATGACAATCATCAACACACAACATGAAGTACACATGACAATTAATCCAACACACAACATGTACAACATGACAATCATCAACGACACATGTACCACAAAGGAGACACTATACACAACACGAGTATTTAAATGTGTAACATAAATAACATGTGCACATGACACACAGTCCTCCACTAGTGCCTCATCCTGTCACATCTATTAAATATTCACAAGTACTTACACAAACAATGTCTCAATTACTGTAAACCAACTTTTTTTGTACTCTATATATTCTAGATATTGGAAGCAAATACTCATATCAAATTTCCCCTATATTGTCATCTGAGCTGACATTGTTTTAATTATGTGGACGATGTACATGAATCTCTAAGAGAATGTGTATACACATGAATGTGTACATAAGTGTATCGTGTGAATGGCTTTGGAGTGAAATATGTTTGTGTGCGTGTAACGGTGGTGTATCTCAGACATATTAATAGTGATGAGTAGGATAAACTGTGTAAATTGTTGTGTGCGTATTTGTAGTACATAGGGAATTGTGCTGACATGATTTCTCTTTATGCATGCAAGTGTAAATGTATAATGATGTATGAGTAAGGTGAAAGTGGTATAAACTATAAATATTTGTGGAAAATACTTATATGTTAAGCAAACAATTATCTACGCTTTGTAGGCTTTCAATGCCAAAATGAAAACCGATAAATAAACAATAAAATGAAAGCGTGTCATATTTAACATAGAGTTTATGATGGAGGTGGGACCAATTAAACCAACATTTGGGTGATTCATCTGCAATAATAAAACACTCACAAATACTAGATGTACAAACAGCTAAATAAGTAAAAATACAACTTGATCCAGTATATTTTTCATAGTGTAACAATAAAGATTGCCAAAATTTACGTTAATATACGCCTCTCGGATTTGGCCGAGCTGAGGGCAGCTTGCTGGCGTCTAGCTGACCTACGGTCTCCGGCTGTCTTGGAGGGCGTGTAATAACGGAAACGCACAGATTTATCTCTGTGTGTGATCACCCATCCCCCCAGATTTTTTTTTTTTTTTTTGGGGGGGGGGGGGGGGGGGTAAAATGCATTTTTTTTTTTTTTTTTTTTTTTTTTTTTTTTTTTTTTTTTTTTTTTTTTTTTTTTTTTTTTTTTTTTTTTTTTTTTTTTTTTTTTTTTTTTTTTTTTTTTTTTTTTTTGGGGGGGGGGGGGGGGGGGGGGGGGGGGGGGGGGGGGGGGGGGGGGGGGGGGGGGGGGGGGGGGGGGGGGGGGGGGGGGGGGGGGGGGGGGGGGGGGGGGGGGGGGGGGGGGGGGGGGGGGCCGGTTGACACCCAGTCGTATGGCCGGTGTGACAAACACACGTAGGCCAGATTGTGAAACACACATAATAGCCAGGTTTTGACAACACACAGTCGTACTTTCCAGGTTGTGACAACAGAGTCGTACTGACCAGGTTGTGGCAATACACAGTCGTACTGGCCACTTTGTGACAACACACATTCGTACTGGCCAGGTTGTGACAGCACACAGTCGTGCTGGCCAGGTTGTAACACCACACAGTCGTACTGGCCAGGTTGTGACAACACACAGTCGTACTGGCCACTTTGTGACAACACACAGTCGCACTGGCCAGGGTGTGACAACACACAGTCGTACTGGCCAGGTTGTGACTACACGAAGTCGTACTGGCCAGGTTGTGACAACACATAGTCGTACTGGCCAGGTTGTGACTACACACAGTCGTACTGGCCAGGTTGTGACAACACACAGTCGTACTGGCCAGGTTGGGACAACACACAGTGGTACTGGCCAGGTTGTGACAACACACAGTCGTACTGGACAGGTTGTGACAACACACAGTCGTACTGGCCAGGTTGTGGCAACACGCATTCGTACTGGCAAGCTTGTGACAACACACAGTCGTACTGGCCAGGTTGTAGCAACACACAGTCGTACTGGCCAGGTTGTGACAACACACAGTCGTACTGGCCAGATTGTGACAACACACAGTAGTACTAGCTAGGTTTTGACAACACACAGTCGTACTTTCCAGGTTGTGACAACACAGTCGTACTGACCAGGTTGTGGCAATACACAGTCGTACTGGCCAGGTTGTGGCAACACACAGTCGTACTGGCCAGGTTGTGACAACACACAGTCGTGCTGGCCAGGTTGTGACACCACACAGTCGTACTGGCCAGGTTGTGACAACGCACAGTCGTACTGGGCAGGTTGTGACAACACACATTCGTACTGGCCAGGTTGTGGCAACACACATTCGTACTGGGCAGGTTATGACAACACACAGTCGTACTGGCCAGGTTGTGGCAACACGCATTCGTACTGGCCAGGTTGTGGCAACACACAGTCGTACTGGCCAGGTTGTGACAACACACAGTCGTACTGGCCCTTTTGTGACAACACACAGTTGTACTGGCCAGGTTGTGACAACACACAGTCGTACTGGCCAGGTTGTGACAACACCCAGTCGTACTGGCCAGGTTGTGACAACACACAGTTGTACTGGCCAGGTTGTGACAACAGAGAGTCGTACTGGCCAGGTTGTGACAACACACAGTCGTACTGGCCAGGTTGTGACAACACACAGTTGTACTGGCCAGGTTGTGACAACACCCAGTCGTACTGGCCAGGTTGTGACAACACACAGTCGTACTGGCCAGGTTGTGGCAACACACAGTCGTACTGGTCAGGTTGTGGCAACACACAGTCGTACTTTCCAGGTTGTGGCAACACACAGTCGTACTAGCCAGGTTGTGGCAACACACAGTCGTACTGGCCAGGTTGTGGCAACACAGAGTCGTACTGGCCAGGTTGTGGCAACACACAGTCGTACTGGCCAGGTTGTGACAACACACAGTCGTACTGGCCAGGTTGTGGCAACACACAGTCGTACTGGCCAGGTTGTGACAACACACACAGTCGTACTGGCCAGGTTGTGGCAACACACAGTCTTACTGGCCAGGTTGTGACAACACACAGTCGTACTGGCCGGGTTGTGGCAACACACAGTCGTACTGGCCAGGTTGTGGCAACACACAGTCGTACTGGCCAGGTTGTGGCAACACACAGTCGTACTGGCCAGGTTATGAAAACACACAACCGTACTGGCCAGGTTGTGGCAACACAGTCGTACTGGCCAGGTTGTGGCAACACACAGTCGTACTGGCCAGGTTGTGACAATACAGTCGTACTGGCCAGGTTGTGGTAACACACAGTCGTACTGGCCAGGTTGTGACAACACACAGTCGTACTGGCCAGGTTGTGGCAACACTCAATCGTACTGGCCAGATTGTGGCAACACACAGTTGTACTGGCCAGGTTGTGACAACACACAGTCGTACTGGCCAGGTTGTTGTCAACACACAGTCGTACTGGCCAGGTTGTGGCAACACACAGTCGTACTGGCCAGGTTGTGGCAACACACAGTTGTACTGGCCAGGTTGTGACAACACACAATCGTACTGGCCAGGTTGTGCCAACACACAGTCGTACTGGCCAGGTTGTGGCCACACACAGTCGTACTGGCCAGGTTGTGGCCACACACAGTCGTACTGGCCAGGTTGTGGCAGCCACCGTCAAAATTCTTATTGTCAACAGATCGAATCATCCAAGTCGAGAGTTTTTTTTTTTCATCACTGAAAGTTTTTATTTTTTGTCTGTTGTGGTGAATGTTTTTTTAAGTCATTAATAAAGAGGTGAGAGAAGTGTAAGTATGAGAATTGAGAAAGTTATTTAATAATTAATTCTACTTAAACAAAGTGTTTATTCTTCTGAATATCTTCTTTATCTTAACCACAAGTCTCTCAAGTTAGTAATTTCTTCACATATTTACATCTTTTACCACATTATTTCATCAAAAAATTATAACCCTTATTGCACTTTCTTAGAGAAAATTTAAATGATATAAACAAAAATTATCTAAATTCTTATTCACAATTTATACAATATTAATTTTAATTAAACAATGGTGAGGGAGAGTGTTGATATGTCTATGATAACGCGTACACATGTATGTATATATGTGTGTTGGTAGTAGTGTGTTTGTAGTGATGTGTATGTGTACACATGTATGTAAATATGTGTGTGGTAGTAGTGTGTTTGTAGTGATGTGTATGTGTACACATGTATGTAAATATGTGTGTTGGTAGTAGTGTGTTTGTAGTGATGTGTATGTGTACACATGTATGTAAATATATGTGTGTTGGTAGTAGTGTGTTTGTAGTGATGTGTATGTGTACACATGTATGTATATATGTGTGTTGGTAGTAGTGTGTTTGTAGTGATGTGTATGTGTACACATGTATGTATTATGTGTGTTGGTAGTAGTGTGTTTGTAGTGATGTGTATGTGTACACATGTATGTAAATATGTGTGTTGGTAGTAGTGTGTTTGTAGTGATGTGTATGTGTACACATGTATGTATATATGTGTGTTGGTAGTAGTGTGTTTGTAGTGATGTGTATGTGTATGTTGGTTTTCCCTTACCATGAAAACTTGGTTGATATGCCTTCTCTTCTTAAGACTTTTAATATTAAAGTTGTATTCAAAAATCTTGATACAGTTAAAAAAAACTTTTGATGAAGAATTCCCCCCAAAATGCTGATGGATGTGTCTATAAGATTCCTTGTAAAATTTGCGATAAAGTTATTACGGTCAAACTGGTAAAAATCTCGAACTAAGATTAAAACAACATAAATATAGCATTAGAAACTGGACAAGATTCCAATGCTCTATTTATTCATGTAAGAGATTTTAACCATCCAATTGATTTTCAAAAAGTTGAGAAAGTAGTATCAAGCAAGTCCATGGTCGACAGGAATATAATTGAATCTTGTTTCATAAAAAGCAGTTTTGACAATAATATGAATATTTCGTTTGGTTTTATATAAATTAGATCCATTTATAATTAATATAATTTGGGAAGAATTTAATATACACTGGACAAATAATTTTTAAATTTTCTTGGGTAGAATAGTTTGTGGGGTGAGTTGTGCAAAAGGACCTATCCAAGTTGGGTCGGCGCGCATCAGGTGTTTAACCGTTGTGGGATCTGATAGTGAGGTGCTGGCCAGACCCCTTATATAGCTTCCTTGGATGCTTTACTTTCATAGTTCCTTGATAATGTGAGTAGTCACGAAAGCGCTTGGAATTTCTCTATTCTTTCAGAGTGGTTGTTTTGCATATATATATATATATATATATATATATATATATATATATATATTATAATATATATATATATATATATATTATATATATATTATATATATATATATATATATATAATTAATATTATATATATATATATATATATATATTATAATATTATAAAAATCCATATTTCTACAATTTTATATAATATATCAGGTACTAAATTTAAATAATCATATATAAATATTTTAATCGGTCAGTATCAATAAAAAAAGTCTACGTTCAATCTACCATAATTGTTGTTTTAAAACTTAATACCAAAAATGATACAATTTTTTTTTAGCAATCTCAAGAATTTGAAAACCGAGATAAAGTGGTTGTTTAACTTCTAATTTCTCTTTGTTGAATGTCAATATTCACTCTGTCTTGATTCAAATGTGTGATATTTTTTAAGAAGGATCTTACTCGCTCTAACAAATGCTTTCTCATTATTGATATAAACTATAAAAATTGAGCATACTTTGTAATATTCAACAATGATTTCCCATATATGGCGTTATTAGTTAATTTGAAAGCTTTTGACTTGATAAGACATCGTGTGGCTGTTCTCTGTGCAATATTAGTTGTTATGAAAGGTTCTAAAAATTTTGACTGAGTATATTAATATAAATTGTATGAACCTTTTCACCTCTAACCCAAGTTCCAGTAATAATTGTAACAAATCTAGACTGATCAAATAATTTTTCTGAGGTAAATGACTGCCCACTAATTTCGCATTAGATTGTGGGATCTTTCTACTTCATTTTTCAATAAGTTCACAATAAGGAGATAACATCTCTTCTGATATATTCATGTGTGATAATATCAAAGGAAGTTCATCAGTACGTCTAGCTACCTCAGGGTCACGTGTGTGATAGTATCAAGGATTCACATTCGCTACTGACACGGTAGAGTGCGGTTGTGCTCTGCACTCCTCTGCTGTTTGTAGGCGGCTCTCTTGTCAGTTACCTGGTGCAGCGGTGTGAAGTGGTGCTGTCACGCCTCTGTTAACAACATAGGTGCACTGTGATTGCCAAGATGGCGTTAGTCTGAGACGCCGGATAAATACTGTAGGCATGAGCTACTTAAAGGAACGATAACCTAGTTCTGCGCAAAGTCTTTTGCAAGATCATCCGGAGACTATGGCTACAAGATAGTGCTTGATGGTGTAGCATTAAACGAGAGCAAGATTTTCTCAAACTGCTAGTACGGTTTATGAATCCGTTGTCAGGTCCTTTTGGTTACCGTCACGGGTTTTAAGGGGGTAGT
>NC_069497.1:13515387-13537700 GCF_026875155.1 Cherax quadricarinatus | reverse complement strand
CCGGGGAGTGCCTTCCTCTGATCACGAATAACACCTAGCTCTGCTCATCTGGTTTTTTTGAAGATCGCGGTATGGTTCTGCGAAGTTTTCTGTCTTTTGGGGGGGGGAAAATTTTCCCCAGATTTAATTTTGGCTAGTGTATTTGATAAATATTTCAATATACAGGGGGCAAGAAAATAGAGGACCATTTAAAAGGGGGGCTGCACCCCCTTTCTCTTTCCGACATTGGATACCAATTGGAAAAAGTTTGGTTTACTCCTCTCTCTTTCCATTAGGGGTGAAAAAAATATGTACCCCCAAAACAACAGCTCATTTTAACTGTTCTTTACCAGCAGATTCTGTTGCAACGGGTCGTAAGGAGATCACATTTAAACTGTGGCTGGGACTTACCCTTTTTCCCTCCTGCTCCTCAGAACCCTGAAATGTTTGCCCAAGAAAACCCCTTTTTTTTATCATTTTTTATTCACGGGTAATAAAAAAAACTTTGTCAAAGATTTTGAAGGTATTTGGGGTTTTTTTTGGGTTGCTAAATTGGAAAATGGCAGGGGGTTTTTTATAAAATGGCTCTAGTTTGTGTGATTTGCATACCTACCGTCTTTTAACTACCGTCTATTAACGCGAGAATATGTAGGCAATTTGTATATTTTTTTAATAATGATTAAATTTTAATTTTAATATAAAAATTTTTAACGAAAGGAGTTGTATAAACAAGTAACCGTATGACATATTGTAGCCTTTATTTTTAGATAAATGATTTTCTTCAAAAAAACGAAAGCCTGCTAACAATCCCAAAAATTTTGCTACATTTGTGGTGAATATCTTTTTTTAAAAACCACAGTTTTGTGAAATAACTTATCTTGCTTATTCTGGAGTGGCCTTGGAGAACAAGTCTTGGGCTTCCAAAGGTTGCAAACCCTGTTAAAAGCTTAAAACAGTAAAAAAAAACAAAGGAAAATTTTCAACTTCGGTGTGCCTAGGTGTGGAGAAAACCCGAAAAAACCCACGAGATTGTTAATTATGGTGAATGTGAAAGGTTTCGGTAGATACATGAAAGTCAAATGGAGTGTCTTAAGGGATTTTCAGCAAGGGACCTGTGCCACACAGCGAAACGTTCCCTACCATTGTTCACAACATTCCTGACCTTCCGTTTGTGAATGTTAAGAAACTCAGGGTTTGGGATTAACACTGGGGTGTTTTATGGAATGAATAGGGGTAAGCTTTTCAACACCAAACAGGCCCTAAGAAAATTAAATGATCTGAACTGATCTCATCTGTCATAACAATCCCGGGAACTTTTAGCTCCAGGTAAAAAAAAAAACGTCTAGAACGGAATTAAAGCAACTGTTTACAGACAAGAGGGGTTGAATCCACCCTTTAAACTTCACCACTAAAACAACTTGTATACTGCAAAATATCCCGGACTTCTTCGAATGGTACTTGAATAAAAACCCAGGAGATTGACGGCGTTTATAGAACTCCTTTAAAGTTTAAAAAATTTTTTCTATTTGCATAGGGTAACAAAATATGCTCTTTCCAATGGCTCCTCAAAAAAACTTAAAAACAAAATATCAAAGGTTTTGGCGATGTTTTGACTATCACAGCACAAATGCTATTTTTGTGACGAAGATTGTAAATTTTTCTTTAGCAACAAGTTGTATAAAAGTACCCTTTGTTTCATCCATTTGGGGATCATAGGGCGAAAGCATCATTGACAGAATGACGGGAATTTTCAAAAAAAACATGAAAAAAGGGCATCAATACTTTAACAGCTACTAGTTGAAAAAAATGACATTCAATTAAATTAGGGTAATGAAACACTTCGTTAAGGCCTTTTGGACAGAGATGAAAAGCGGGAACCTTAAGGGTCTTCAGAATTAAAAATCGTATAAAAGATTCAAATTTTTACAAAATTAGAACGTTAAGTTTCTGCTGATGCAGTTTGTGTCTTGTTAAAACTTTTTGGGGTAATCACAAATCAACAATTATAGGAATGGTGCAAAACATGCTCCAACTCAAGAATTTAGGACAATATAGCATAAAGGTACCTGTCTAATATTTCTAGACAACTTAAAACGTAATCTTGGGGGGGTGAGTGAGGAAAAAGGGGAAAAGCCCCACAAGAAAAAAGGGTATGGGGGAAAGGTTAAAAGGCAATGGAACAACATTGATGCAGGTTTGCGGGACCCCCAACGGGCTGTGCGGATGACCAAAAAAGAAGAAAATAGTACGACTTTTTTCATATGCAGTAATTAGTGGTAATGAGTTATTTAATTTTAATTTTTTATTATACAGAAAAATCGCTGTTTTATTACTGTTTGATTTCGCATGATCAAAAAAAATAATTTAAATACGCATGTAATTAGTCCCTCTGTTCAAAATTTTACACAAACCATACCAGGGGGCGGGATAAACTCGCGATCAGTGGAAACAAGTTTTATAAAAAAACTAAGCAAATCAAGCAAAACCTTAAAATTTTTCAAATCAGCCCCCAAAACTTATCCTAAAGTGGGTTTTTTTATCATTGGCCAAAAATAAGTTTTAAAATATTTAATAGAAATAAGCTTTTAGTCTAATTACATAACATAAGATCAATATGAAATGCATCGGAATCAGCGAAATCAGTTCCTTGACTCAATCGGAAATGATGGCGGGTCCCATTTTTTTTCAGACAGTATGCAAATAATTACGCCAACATAAGGAGGGGGGGGAGGGCAAAAAACACATGAAAGACTCTTGAAGATAAATCCGAGGGGAAAAAGTTAATACTGCGAAAAACCCCGACGATCGCACAGCATAGAAAAAGTGTTAAAGGGGTGATAAGGCAACCATATCGATGCAGTAACTCGGGGCGATTGCCCAAAATACAAGTCATACTCCTCTTTCCCAGGTGACAAACTTCAAATATTTCCGAAAAAGATCATCTGTGGAGTGTTAACTCGGGGTCATAATCGCTCTATTAAAACCCCGTAAATACCGACTCATCGGGGAGCCCCTAAACTGCGACTGCTAGGTTTTCTTAGCTGTAAAGGTTTCAGGGGCTTTAATGCAATTTATTTAGAAAATGATTAAAAGTGTTTAACACCGGGAGAAGAGAGGATGTAGGGGAATAATTAAAGATGCTTGGGGATTTTTTGAACTAAGAGTTATTGGGGCGGGGGACTAAAGCTAAAGGGGAGAAACTTGTAGAGGAGGGTGGGTAGGAAACTGTTTTAGGGGGACGGGTAGGTGGGAAACTGGGGTAAGGGCAGGGTGGGAAAAACTGTTGTTTTGGGCGTGTAGGCCCCCCAAAAGGAGGGCCATATCAGAAAATTCAAACTAAGGGGAAGGAAAGGTTTTATAAACTAAAAAAGGAGGAAGTTAGGGTAAATATAACAACTTTTGGTGAAAGATTTTTTAAAAAAGGGCAATGGGTTGAAGACTATGCATGTTACCGTGTTTAGCAAATTTTTGTGGATATAAAGTGGGATGGGGGAGGGAAGTGGTAAATGGCGGAATGAGGTAAGAGAGAAAGTTAGCATATAGAGGTTTTTAAAAATGATATGGGGAAGGGGAGAATAGGAGAGAAAATAAAGTGAGAGAGTCGTGAAGGAATGTAAAGAGGAGCAAAAAAATATGTAAATCTGTCACAGCACTTCCTCCAAGAAAATCCGGGCTCCATCTCCTAAATCAGATGCGGTTCATCGTGATGTTACGATAATGGTCACTTCATACATCTAAGGATCCAAAATACACGTAGTTAAGCAAGGACACTCATGCAGGGTTACTTAATAAACCAAATTAATTTTAAAAGCTGCGATCAGTGATAAGAAAAGATACGGGATGAAGCTAGTTGAAGGAAGCAGTCAGTAAACGAGGCCATCCACCGTGCATTATGTAGATACAAAATGTTTGTAAATTATGAAGGACAAAGCCATTTCGAGTATCACAAAGATAATCACCACTAATAAATTTTCCAATTCAAAATCTTTTTTTGGAAGAACCTTACATCTTTAAATTCTTTTTTTTGCGTATTTAAATATTTGGGTCCCACATAAAAATAAATTTAAAATTATTGCGCAGCTTCAAAACATAAAAATACCTTCCTAACCCTAAACTCTTCCCGACTTAAAAATCAACCACAGGGCTGATATTTTCCCCCGATCATTTCAAGTTCCTATGAATCCTTTATTGCAAAAACAACATTCACGTCGGGGAAAAACATTGACCCGCTCCATGCAAGTTTTCGGCGCGCCTGTCCAGTCTCTCACTCTTCATTCTCTCATATATCTTCAACCACTTGTAATTGCCTAAAGTGTACACGGGAGACAACGCTTTTAAACCCAAACAATGTATATAGTTTATGTTTTCGATATATTAATATATCAGTGGTGACGTGTATTTACTCTGTGAAGACCTGTTTGGGTGCCTCTGTGAACTTACCAGGGGGCCCTTCTGACAATTTTACCAGCACTGAGAGAAGAGCTCAGAGTTTAAGATGGAAACGGCGAAACGAGGGAACAAGAGGACGTAGTAATTTTCTGTTGTGAGTCCCCAGGTTAAGAAGGGAGCTTGGTCAGGGGCCCGGGAAACATGGAACCAAGCTGAAGATCAAAAAAAAACGTTGGAGAGGCAGAAACAACGAAAACCAGAAGACTACCGGGGAAAAATTTCCAACTCATTTCGGTGCTACCTGACAATTGAGTGTTCTACGGGGGAATGCCACAACGAGCACCAAAGAACATTGGCAACGGGGAAAACACCCTAAAAACCCCCAACGAAAAACCATCGAGAACGTCTGACGAATTCTAAAAGTGGTGTAATGCTACCTGGCAAAATGTGAGTCGACACTCGGAGCATCACGACGGACGACGCCAAAAGGGTTAAAAACATTTTGTTGTTGGGGAAGCCAATTAGGTAAAGGGAAAAGGGCATTCTGCTTGAAGATAGGATAGGAGGAAAGAGTTGTTTCCGGGGGCGGGATGAAGATATTGTTACCCGTCTGGAGACATCAGATAGGTAATGGAGCAATCCTATTATCTGTCTCAGTGCTGGGGGCAACGATGTTGGCAGACGTAGGAGTGGGCCCTGATTAGCGGGATAGGTCAGCAAAGAATAATTAGGAGGAAAGGGGTGGGAAACCTTCAAGTGGCATTTTGCCAAGGAGAGGATTGGAAATGAAGGTTGTCCAAGAAATTTGGTGTCAATTGTGGCTGGACAAATCTGAAAGGAAAATGCGGTAACTTTCATTGACAACTGGACCTCTTCTAGGCGAAATGACATTATCCCAGGAGGGGGTTCACTTATTGGGTGTGGGGTGGGAGCACTGGCCAACCCCAGTGGAGGAGCTTTAGGTCTTTAAACTGGGAAATATTAGGGGTATGGGTTTTGGCGGAAAATGTGAACCCGGGTAGAAACTATACCGGGAGAACTAGTAAAAGGAAAAATTTGGGGGGATATTGGGAACCCCAGGCACAAATTTTGACAAGGAAGTAATGGGTTTTTAGTGGAAAACAGAAAGGAGCAGGAAAGGGGTAAAGAGAGGGGAGGTCTTTAAAAATATTTTTTACACAAATATCGCATGCTGGGAATAAGATGGACATTGAACTATTTTCTAGTGCAGGAACTTTAATGTTTTTTTGCCATTACTGGACGGGTTTAATTCAAAAAGTGGGGACAGCCTGCAGAATGTCACTTTCGGGGTTTTTTAAATTGTTCCAAGTAATAAAGTATGGGGAAGGGGGGTGGGGGGGGCATTTTAGTCCAGACGCTTGAACTTTTGCTAAAAACGGGTATTAAGTCTAAAGTAACACAACAAGTCTGTTTGGATGAATTTTAAAGGGGGGCATGAAAATTAATTTTGGGTGATTACCGTCCCCCAATTTAATAGGGCCCAAAGGGGAGACTACTATGGGGGGGAAATTTTTTGGGGCCCAAAAGGGCAGATTAATGTATAAATTCAGGAGATTTTAACTTTAGTCATATTGATTGGAATTTTCTTGACTGGGAATTTAATCATAATTTTTTAGAAGTATTTCAGATTGTTTTTTTGAAGCGTTTGTGACAAAACCTAAAAGGGGGAAATAACCTGCTTACTTATTCTGGAAACAATGAACCCCTTCTTAATAATTTAGAATTTCAGAGGACTGGGTGCAGCGACCACAAATCAATTACATTTAGAATTGAATGGAAGAAAGGATAGTAGGGATAACTCAAAACAGTCCCAGTTTTTCCTTGCAGTTTACGATGGGCTTAAGAAACTTATCACGTTGACGGGGGTAAGAAGAGACATCAAAAAGTTTTTTGAACACAATACAGCTGCTCAAAGAACGTTTATCCCTTAAAGAAATTAGATCAAAAGAAATGACCCAAAAGGATGAAAAAAGGGCTGAAAAAATCTACTAGGCTAAAAAAGGAATTTATGGGCTATCAAAAGGGCGGGGGGTCACTTTAAAACATATAAAAATTTAAGAGAGACATTAAAAAGGGGATAAAAAAAACTAAAAGGACTATGAAATTTAAAATTGCTAGGGATTCTAAAACTAACCCAAAAATTTTTTTTTCCGGGTATAAGAACAAAATCAAGATAAGATAGGTCCCCTTAAAAATAATATGGGCATCTTACTGGCAAAAAGAATGAAAGGGTCGATTTTTAAAAAATTACTTTCTCTCGGTTTTTTAAAACAGGAAGACACTAATAATATTCCGGGAATTAATTTTTATATGGTCAGAAGAAAAAATTAGTAACATCACAGTCACTATGAAATGGTTGTAAGCAGATAACCGACTGAAGCAAAATAATCACCGGTCCGATGAGGTTTTTTTAAGGTTTTTAGGAAAGCAAAAGGAACTCTGTAAAACCCTTAACAATATTTTTAATTTATCCTTTAAACGTGTAGTGTCTGTTTGGAAATGGGTAATTAAATTCTATTTTTAAAACAGGGACAATCGTTTTCCGTCAAATTACCGCCCCTAAGCCGACCTCATTGTAGGAAAATTTCTAAATCAATTATACTAGATTTAAGAACCACTCGATAAGCACAGCTTGATTAATGAACTCACATGGGTTCACAAGAGCCGGGCTTGTCTAACTAATTTATTAACTTTTTTCATAAAGCTTTTGAGGGTGTTGACCACGAAAAAAAATTTGATATTTTTTACTTAATTTTAGTAAGGCATTTGTAGAGTTTTCCCCACCCAAAAACCTTTTAAAAAATAGCAGCTCATGGATTGGGGGAAGGTCCTCGTGGATCGAGTCATGCTCACAGACAGGAAGCAAGAGGTCCAAAATGGGGTTTAAAACCAGTGGGGATCAGTAACAAGTGGCGTTCCACAGGGGGCATTTTTGGGCCCGTTGTTGTTTAAATAAATCAAGACTTTATGAAGGAATTACTAGTGAATGAGAAATTCGCCATGACACGAAGAAAGGGAGGGTAATTGATTCAAACTAGATGTTAGGGAACTTCAGGGGGATTTAACAAACCACTCTTGGCGAAAAGTGGAGACAGTTCAATGAGATAAATGCAAGTTCTGAAGCTCGGGGGTGTCCATAAACCCCCCAAATTATAAGTTTAAAAATGAGAACTTAGCCAAAAAGATTGCAAAAGGGCTTTTTGGGGTTTTGAAGCACAACCTTAAAACCCAAACAGCAATGCCTAAGCGTACGTAATAAGGGAAATAATTTCTGGGGTTTAATCAAGAATGAAGCAACAGAAGTCCAAGGTCTACCGCCCAAATCCCCCCAAAAGATCTGGTCTCCTATTACAGAAAGGACATAAATTTTGTTTTGAAAACTTCACGTAGGGTGACTAAATTAATCATAGCTTAGAAATCTTCCTTATGAGAAAAATTGAAGATCTTAAGTTACATTCACTTGTTAACGAAAAAAGAGGGGAGACCTATCGAAGTGTATAAGGGAAGATAGGGATTTAAAAAAGGGGATATTAACAAGGTCTTGAGATACCTTCCCAAAAAAACCCCAGTAAAGGATTTAAATTTAAAAAGTTTAATTTAGAAAGGACATAGGAAAGTAATTTTTTTGGGAAAAAGGGGAGTTATGAGTGGAAAAATCTACCTATTGGGTTTTAGGGGGACTTTTGGGGATTTTTTAAATTTAGGTTTTGGGAAAATACAGAGGGGGAGGGGTTGGGTTTGAGAGGACTTCACATCGGGGCTTTTTCTTGGGGCATTTAAAAATTTGGGTTGGGCATATGTTTGTTAGTGGGTTTAATTTTAAAGGACCTGCCTAGTATGGGCCAAAGGCCCCTGCAGTGTTTCCCCCCCTTTTTTTAGGGTTTTTTTTAGTAAGCGTACTGAAAATGTTATTACTTACCCCCTTTCCAAAATCTTTTTAAAGGACATCATTTTTACTCAACATCAAGTGACCAAAAACATTTTTTTTTCCTTTTTTTCTATTTATTCCATACTATTTTCCAATCTTTTTGTCCATCCATTTAACTTCCCCCTCCTCCCCCCCCTTACCCGTATGATCACTATTCAAGAAATCATACAACCCTGTGAACCTCCGTTTTTTTACTAACATTCACCCTTTACCTTTCATTCTCCCCAAAACCTTTCCCACAAATTAAAGATAAAATGAGGAGCTACCTATAGAATGAACATAACGATGGGAGAATTAACTATGGGGGTCTATTAGAGCCAAATTTGGCCTCGTATTTATCTAGTCTGTATTTATAAAACCCAATCAATAAACTTCATGTCTTTTTTTTGCGAATAATGCTGAAATAAAAATATTAATACCAAATTTAAAAAAAACAAAGTAGACTGCGAAATGATTTTAAAAAACATCCTCAAAATAGTCGACTAGTAACTGGAAAGTCATTATCAGGAAAAAGCAAAGTTAAGAAAATGGGAAATGAGGATAAAGCGAAAATAGTTCACTGTCTTTAAAAAAAATGATTAAAGAAAAGAAATTTAATACCTAAAATTTCCCCAAAATTCTAATCTCAATATGTTAAAATTTACCATAAACCAAGAAGAAAAAAAATAGTACAGCCTCACCCCCGTTACTGAGGCAACTGTATAAAACCTAGAGGAATCCAAACGGACTCATTAAAACTGGTGTCCAGCGAGGAAAGGTAAGTTGAAGAACAATAACAGTGTAGGGGTGGGGGTACGGGGCCAGCTCGACAACAAAATTTTAAAAACATATGGGCAAATAGTGTCACTTGTGTCACTGTAGGAACGAAAAATAGAGGGGTTGGTTTAAACTTTCAAATCCAATTAACCATAAAAGTGTCTGCAACAACAAAGTTTGAAAGGCATCAGCTTCCCCACCAGGGGTTCCGGGAATATTTTACATGCCAAATTTTGAAAAAAGGCCTAAATTGAAGAATCAAAAACCAGAACTCACCAAAATTAATATTACTATTTCTGCTACTACTACTACTACTATTACTACTACTACTACTACTACCCTTTTTTAATAATAATAATAATGATAATAATTTAAAAAAGTTTAACTACTGATGCTTTGACAAAATTTACTACAAAATACACACCCAAAACAAACCCCCCCAACCCCCCAAAAAACCCCAAACACAACCCACACACACACCCCCCACACACCCCAAAAACCCAACACCCCAAAGAACCCCCACCTCCCCCAAATCCAGGGGTAAAAAGGTATGGGAAGACTGAATTTTTTTTGGACTTCATGAAGACTTCAAACAGTACTGCACAAGAAATTGGGAAAAAAAAAAAAGAGAGGGAAAAAGCAGGAAAAACAAACGCTCAAGGAATACCTGCCAAACAGGGAAAAAAATATGATGGTACTGACAGGCGCCAAGGCGATATTTGGGTCGATTGGGTTTTCCCCAAGGGGCAGTCCTAGGGCAGGGGCTATTTCCCCTATAGTGAATGCATGACAGAAGAAAACATTTTAGAGACGTCCCGTTTGTAACGATGTAAACTAATAACTAAAGCGGACGAGGATAAGGAAAAACACTAAGGATCTAAACAATTCCATGCTTTTTCCCCAAAAAATCCCCCCTGCAGTTTTAAGCTCGCGAAGTGTATGTTAAGAAGCTGGGGAAAGGACAAGAAAAACCGCGATGTAATACAGACTCAAAGGTCAAAGACGGAAAACTTACTCAAGGGGAAGAGTCTTGGGGTGAGCATCATCCAGGGTATTCCCGAGGGACACCTCAACCGCTGCAGCATTGGGCGCCTTGCAAACCAAGAAAAGGGCATTAACATCTAAAGGGGTAATTCACGACACTGTGCACCTTACGAAAAGGCCCATATTGAGTATGCAAACAAACTAGAACCCACCCTGGTGCAAAACTTAAAAAAAAAACTAGCATGAACTAAGGTTATGCTTTTGAGGAGAGGTTAAGAGACTCAAAACCCGAAAAAACAAGAAAGGAAGGGTAGGGGCATAATAATGACGTATAAAACGAGAACTGATAAGGTGGGGAGGCCAGAATTTTCAAAGATGGGGAAAAATAACAAGAAAGCATAAAATGAAGTTAGTCACAGGGGTGTTGGGGGTTTTTCTTTAATTTTAGAGCTGCAGGAAATGGACCATCCCGGTAGGAGTGGTAGAGGCAGAATCTTAACACAGGTTTTAAAAAGAGGGACGATAAGGGTATTTGGGGCAGGGGGTGGTGGACCTAATAGCGACCAGCGAAAAGGCAGGGGCCCGGGGCCGTGAATCGACCCCTGCAACAACAATAGGAATATACGCGCCACACCACACACACACACACCACCCCCCCAACAAACACAAACCCCTCAAAAACACCCACAATGGGAATTTTGAAGACCAAAAATAAAGGGATGTTGGAAGTTTTCCATCATAAGTGTGGCCAGGGGAAAAGCCAAAAAGGATTGGTGGACGGAAAATAATTTTTAAAAAGGTATGATGACCAGGGCAGAAGAGGGGCCAGTACACCCCGGAAAGGCCCAGAGCCCTTCTCGACCCCCTGAACCCAAAGGGATAAAAAAGGGGAACCCCTTTCCAACAAACAAAATCCCCTTTTCAAAATTATTTATTTTTCTAGGGTTTTTGGTGAGGAAGAAAATTTATACGAATTTGGGGGTTTCGCTGTCCCCAAACCCAAAAGTGGGGGGCCCACAGTTTCGACAGTGAAAAATTCCAAAGAAAAAATTTTCCCACTAATTAATTTTAAAAAATATCCCCCGGAAATTTTATTTTAACCCAAACTTAAAGTTAAAAATAAATGGGGGGGGAAACCTAAAGACCGAATTGCCATTCAAAAAAGAATGTTCCCTTCCAAAGGGAAAGGAACCCGGATTTTGTTGCGAGAAATAAAATTTTTGCATCTTAACCCAAAAATTTAAAAACCTAAACAAAAACTTTTCAAACCCCCCGATTGGATAAATTTTTAATGTTTGTTCTAGACTTTTTTTTCCAATGCAGTAACAAATAAAAAAATTTCAGTATACCCCGGGAGGTGGGGTAAAACACAGTCCACCCGGAAAGGGTAGGGGCAGAGGAGAATTGGGGGGACCCCATGAAAGTAGGGAAGAGTTTAAAAAGCGTGAAAAAACGTTAGATTATTTTTTTAAAAACATTTTGCCTAAACTGATAATTCTAACCCACCCCCCCCCAAAATAGTCGATAAAAGGCCCAAAATGGGGGGGGGAGTGCACAGCCGAAAAAGCCAGGGCTTATTTTAAAATTTTGGTCTTTAGAAAAAAAGGGGAAGGGTTTCCTTGTTATTTTGGGCGTTTCGTTTTTTTTGCCCAATTTTGTTTTTTTAGGTACAAAAAAGGCTTTTTAGCCCGCAATATTCCAAGTCTTTTTTTGGAACCGTGCATACCCCTTTCCTCAAATTTTTTTTTAAAAATCTTTGGTTTTAAGGGTAATTCCCTCCAAATTTCTCTAAATATGTCCTGGGTTTTTTTCTTTACACTAATTTATCAAACAATTACCAAGTTTTTTTCCCAAGAATTGGAAGGTAATAAGTCGGAAAACCAACCCTCATTTTTAAAAGGGAAATAAACTGGAAATTTAATTGGCCTTTGGGGGAAATGGGGGAAAACCCCCGGAAAATTTAAACCCCGAAAGGGATTAATTGCCCCCAATTTTTTTTTTTAAAAATTTTAAAAATTTTCCCCGGCCAAAAGCCCCCCTTTTTTTAAATTAAAGTCCCTGACAACTTTCACACTAATTTATCAATATCAATTACCAAGGTTTATACCAGCAAGAAGCTCTCGGAAGTGGTAATAAGCTTCGTGGAAGCTGCAACGGGCCTCATGGAAGTAGAAATAAGGATCATGGAATTGGATCAGGGCCTGATCAACTAGGCTGTTACTGCTGGCCGCACGCAGTCCGACGTACGAGCCACAGCCCGGCTGATCCGGCACCGACTTTAAGTATCTGTCCAGCTCTCTCTTGAAGGCAGCCAGGGGTTTATTGGCAATTCCCCTAATGCTTGATGGGAGGCTGTTGAACAGTTTTGGGCCCCGGACACTTATGGTGCTTTCTCTTAGTGTACCAATGGCGCCCCTACTTTTTATTGGCGGCATTTTGCATCGCCTGCCCAGTCTTTTACTTTCGTAGGGAGTGATTTCTGTGTGCAGATTTGGGACCCTTCCTTCCAAGATTTTCCAAGTGTAGATTATGATATATCTCTCCCTCCTGCGTTCCAACGTGTAGACAGTCTGGTTGTGTCTCAGGAAACTTCCTGCGACTACCAGTTTATGTCTGGAAATTATCCAGTTTTCGTATGTAACTACTGAAGTTCATATATCCACAACAATGCACCTGTAATCCCTTTAAGAATTAATGATCTTGAAGTTAACGATGTGCTTGGGGAAAGCGATCACAAATCACTCATTTCCTTTGTATCAGGGAATTTCCTTAATAACTGCATTCAAATCAATGTCCCTGACTTTCTCTTGTCCGATTTCAGTGTCCCTGACTTCCTCTGGCCAATTTCATGTCCCTGATTTCCTCTTTGCCAATTCAATGTCCTGTTTTCCTCTTGGCCGAATTCATGTCCTAACTTCCTCTTGGCCGATTTTAAATGTCCTGACTTCCACTTGGCCGATTTCATAGGACTGAAAAATGACCTGAGTGAGGTGAACTGATGTATCTGACCTGTCCTAAATTCCGGAGTCACTAAGTTGTTAAGGTTGGCCAATATAACATTCTCAAAGCATAGTTTAATGTTCAGACTACTTATGTTCCAATTAGGAAAATTAGAAAGAAACCAAAAATAATCTAAATGGATAAAACAATAGTTTAAAACATCCTAGTCAAATGAAGGACATTACAGGCGTATCAAGACGTAGAGGGGCACTGAAAACATCAACATATACAATTAAGAGAGATAAAAATAAAGAATAACCAAGCAAAGGTATTATGACGTAATGGGGCTAAAGATTAAGCCTCAAAAGGTCTACAGGAATAAAGGAGTAAGAAATCGACATGACCAAACAAAGTTGATGTCATGTCATCTCACTACAGTGACAAAGAAATGTGCTCAACTTGAACACTTACTATTCTCTCAATTTTTACAAAGATACCAAGAAATTCCAGAAATAAAAAAAAAATATATAATTAGGGACAATATTGCTCACGATAAAAGTCCACTAGTGACAATGGTTATCAGAAAAATATGTATATTAAAAACCTAGTAAATGCCAGGGCTCTGATGAACTGTTCTGAAGGGTTATAAAGGAATGTGAGGAGGAACTTCAAATATCATTAGCTAGTCATTTCAAGGTATCACTACATACTGGCATAGTGCCAGGTAAGTGGAAAATGGCAAATGTGATACCTATCTACAAACACAAGACAGGTCTAATTATGCTAACATCTGTCTTAATGAAATGTTGCCAATTGAGCTTCCAATGTCTCCATTTGGCCTCAGTGGCTTACCAGAAGTCATCGAGGGAGGTGTACTGATCCGCAATGGTAAACACCGATGCGACCCACTTATTATGATTATATATATAATAATAATAATAATAATAATAATAATAATTCTATTGCAGCATAGTCTGTGTGCGGCGTAGGTGGAGTGAAGCTTAGAAATGAATTACCTAAGTTCATAGTATCATTGTAACATTTGTTGTCCACAGATAACTGACAGGAGAGATTCATTAAGCAATGTGAACTATCATTTAGTGGTTTTTTTAACTGCTAATACAAAGATTAAATACACTTGACCTTTATATTAGATAATTAAAAATTATTGAGCTCAATACCATAATGACACAGTTGTCAGCGTTGTGTTGTAGTTTAGCTGTCAGTGAAGTTTTCAGTTTAGCTGTCAATATAGAAGAATGGTCAATATAGTTAAGTCGGAGGTGTGTGTATGTGTGTGTACGGCGTGTCAGCGTGCCTCGTTGTGCTCCGGGTTTTCTCGTGTTTTCAACGGTCGCTCTTACGTGCTAGAACTTTTAATTTGTGTCATCAATCCTATATACATACATCCTCTCTAGCGCCTGAAAAAATCATGGGCAGAAAACAATTATATAACTGAGTCAAAAAAGGAGAAATTAGTGTGCACTACCTAGCAGAGTTTACTGCCAAAGGGGAATCATAGTCTGTGGTTCCGTGTGCAAAATAATAATAATTGAACTTTTCCGTGTCAGAGAAAGAATAAGTCTCCCTGATAACATTGTTATTACATAGTGTATAGTGTATACTACAGTGGCCCCTAGTATATGAGCTAAAGACAAGTTGTCTTGAAAACAGTTGAAATTTGTAAATGAAGTGATAACCAATAGCGGCAGGTCCAGAAGTCGCCAGAAACTTACACAGGTCAGCTGTTTTAATAATCTTCCTGGCCTGCTAGTGTACTCGCATGTAATCTAGTGATACCATGAAATAGCAGAATACAGTGCTGTAAGTAGCAACTAACCAGTATTAATGGTACTTAGTGGAGTGGAGTACTTTCATTAGTTTCTTTTTTTCTTGAAATTACCAGACGTATACTGTGAATTTCAAATAACCGTGAGTTACCACGGTCGCAATAAACACAACGAGAAAGCAATTATTACTACAGAAACGCGTCCTTCCTCCAAATTTTCCACCAGTCAACAATAGGATAATATAGCATTTATTGTGGTGGAGACAAAAGAAAAATAGAAACGCTAGATACAGCGATTGAAAACAAGGGATGAGGCTTCGACCGTTTCGTCATTGTATGGATTTTCCCAGTCAGTCACCGTTTCTTCAACCCGCAAGTTATACATTTGTATCAATCAAAAATCACATATTACCTCGGTAGATATTTCCCGTAGAACCTTCATGTGTTAACCCTCTAATCACCGACCAGTTGTTTTTAAATAAGTGACCCACTGATCAGATCAGATCGACTGGTCCGAACCCATGACTGGTCCGAACCCTTGACTGGTTTCAAACGGATTCGTTTGACAATAAAGCAGCTGTAAACGGATGGGGTTGAAGGCGCCCGTATCAAACACAAACAATAAATATAAAACCGGAACGTGCACGGTAAGCTGTCCAATATACAAAAACTTAGAAACAGAAATCAAAAATAGCTTAGAGCTACATTTAAGGAGTTATTAATATAATCTTCAAGAGGTTGCTAGTAGAAATATAACAGAATCAACCATTCAAATCATTATGAAAGCTCTGTGTAGTCTGGTGGACAATCAAACAAACGGGCTTCCACATGGATAAATTGTCATTTTTGTGGAAATTGTGTCACGCCCCTTGTGCAGATATCCAAGAACTCTACAAGCAGTATTAAAAACAGGGAAGGTGTTTTTTTTGGGTATGCCCAAATGAGATAAATCTGTGGACTAAAATCACAAGGGTATTAAAAAGGACAACATCCAAAGCTGCATTTCATAGAAAACCTGAAGCTTTCCTAAACAGATGGAACATAAAAGTCTGGGCTGAATGGAACTGCCCTTGATACTGGCCCATGTAGTCAGAAAACTGTATGCGGGAGGTGAAGTCCTGGTAGTCAGAAAATGTGGGCTGATAGTGCTGTCCTGGGAGACCCGTAAGGTGAAGGCTGGAGGTGCATGCCTGGCGAACCATAATGTGAGCCTGGAGGTGTGTCCTGGGAGACAGTAATGGTTACGCTGGAGATGCTGTCCTGGAGACAGTAATGGTGAAGCTGGAGCTTATGTCCAGGTAGATCGGGATTTAATACGCAGAAGAATACATATAAATGACCTCATGAGGGGACAGGAGCCGTTAGTAGTGAAACAGTGTAGCAAAGATAAGATAAAACCAATATTGCAAACTAGCAAATACCGCAGAAATAGCAAACGAGATGACACCACTGATAGTGAGGATATATAACCAAAAACAACTGGTGGAATCCATTGTTGTGCTAGGGAGGAAAGAGTAAGAACAGGGAAACATGCAACCAACATGGATACAGTCACAGCAAAACCCAAGGCAGGCAAACGGAAACCAAGCCTGTGCACATACTAGCACTTGGTACTGCAGGCATGGAAATCTGGAAAAACAGATGGGACGTGCAACTATGACCACCCTAGAAACGCCATGCCATATGGACACAGGAAAATGCAAACTCCCTTCCTGTAAGTTTTTCACCCTGAACTGTGTACCTCTTCAGTAGAGGAAAAGACAGTGCTATAACTTAAATTTGTCCAGGCCATACATCTAAAGGGGACAAAAGATACAAAACAACCCAGGCATGGGAAACCTGGGTAGCCAGAAGCCACTCAAGAGGATGAGTGGTTTTTTAGTGCCAGGAAGTAAAAAAAAACTGGCAGACAATGCAGTCGATGGCCTCCACTCCAAACCAACAAACAGATACTAATGCCGGAAAAAAAAAAGGCCCACCCAGTACCCCAACAATACCACCAGTCCAGATAACATTCTTCTTTGCAAATATAATAGGGTCTAAAGCCCACCAACAAACAACAAAAATACCTTTTCATTCCGTGGACTGCTTGCAGGGCAAAGGCAATTATCGCGGCATTCACTGAGACCCACATAAACGGATCACTTGGACAACGAACTATGGTTAACCAGGTTACCAACGTATACAGATGTGACAGAGTAAACAGGCAAAAAGGGGGGGGGGTTGGCCTGTACATTGCAGAGTTCACTTGTTTTCACAGAACTGCTTAATGCCTCAAATGACGTAGTGGAAGTTTTAGCAGATAAGTCGAGAACCAAAAACATAGACATTTGAGTGGTAGTCTACAAGCCTGCCCGGATGCACATCCCAGCAAGTTCAGAACAGCTGTTAAAAATTGAACCACTGGTCTGGAAAATCTTCCTGCTCCAGCAACCCAACATCTTGCGTCCTGGGGGATTTCAACTTAAGGCAAACCTAAAAATGAGAAATCTACGCAATAATATTGTTGCAGTAATAACACCAGGAGGCAGCTCTGATGAAAACCTCACACTCACACGAGCTTTAAATCTCTGCACAAATTCAATTTACACCAGCAAATAATAGAGCCTACTAAGACTGGAAAACACTAGAACCTCATTATCTTCACTAACAATGATGATCTGATAAGAAATGTCACATATCAAAACAAAATACTCAGATCACAACATAAATAGAGGTTCAGAACATGTAATGCGTGGAGCCCCAGAACCGACATAATGAGACTAGTCACGAGGGAGCTTTCAACCAATTCAACTTCAAATAACAAAACTAAAGTGGGACCAAGTAACCCAAGTCCAAAACCGATATAAGCTGGGAAGATATACTAGCAAAATACAGAAAGAGACCCCAACTTATGCCTAGAACAGATTAACTGGTGGCACTCGATGTATGCACAAGGCTTTTCCTCAAAGAAAAAGGAGTAGTAGATGTAAAATAGAAAGAGACAGGCGCTCCCTTTCAGGCGACGGGAAAAGAATAACAGAGCGGCCTAAAAGAGGTCAGTAATCTGAAATGTGTAGGGAGACACTGGTCCAGAGAAAATAGCAAGCATCGAAACTTAACTAAGGAATCTTATAGAGACAGGAATCGCGGGAAGAACTAAAAGCCATCAAATGAAATCGAAAGAAACCCAAAGAATTCTTTTCCCTAAGCCAAATCAAAGTCGAGCACAACGTCCAGGATATTGGGCCCCCTACTTAAAACAAGATGGGACCTACACAGATGACAGCAAGGAAAATGAGTGAGCTACTCAAGTCCCAATATGACTCAGTTTTTAGCAAGCCGCTAACCAGACTGAGAGTCGAAGATCAAAATGAATTTTTTATGAGAGAGCCACAAAATTATTAACACAGAGGCCTATCCGAGTTATCTGACCAAATGACTTCGAACAGCGATAAATGAACATGCCATACACTCTGCCCCAGGGCCAGACTCATGGAACTCCGTGTTCATCAAGAACTGCAAGAAGCCAGGAAGGAAAAAAAACTGGCAGGAAATGGCAGTCGATGGCCTCCACTCCAAACCAACAGATACAGATACTAATGCCGGAAAACAAAAAATCCCCCCCCAGTACCACAATACCCACCGTCCCGATAACATCTTCATTGCAATATATAGGGACTAAACCAGCAACAAACAACAAAAATACCTTTCATCCGGGGACGCTTGCAGAGGCAAAGGCATGTTCGCGGCTGTCACTGAGACCACAACCAAGGATCCACTTTGGACAACGAAATATGATCCCAGGTTACAACGTTTACAGATGTGACAAGTAAACAGGCAAAAGGGGGGGGGGGTTGGCCTGTACATTGCAGAGTCACTTGTTGCACAGAACTGCTAATTGCCTCAAATGTTTGTTAGTGGAAGTTTTAGCAGTAAAAGTCGAGAACCCAAAACCTAGTCTTGTGGTAGTGTCTACAAGCCTCCGATGCACCATCCCAGCAATTCCAGGAACAGCTGTTAAAAAATGGACCACGGTCTGGAAAATCTCCAGCTCCATGCACCCAACATCTTGCTCCATGGGGATTTTCAACTTAAGGCACCTAAAATGGAGAAATATAGCAAATAATATTGTTTCAGATAATAACACCAGTAGGCAGCTCTGATGGAAAACTCACACTCACACGACGTTTAAATCACTGCACAAAATTCAAATTTAAACAGCAAATCATAGAGCCTAACAAGACTGGAAATACCTAGACCTCATCTATCACTAACAAATGATGCTCTATAAGAAAAGACACCATAACAAAAACAATATACACAGATCACAACATAATTGGAGGTCAACATGAAAGCGTGGATCCCCAGACCGACATAAAGAACTAAGTCCCTAGGAGGCATCACCAAATTCAACTTCAATAAACAAAAACATAAGTGGGACAAGTAACCAAGTCCATAACCCGATATAAGCTGGAAAGATATAATAAGCAAACCCAGACCTCCAACTTTGCCTAGAACAGAATAACTTGGAGGCACTCGATGTAGCTCAAGGCTAATTCCTCTAATAAAAAGGAGTAGTAGATGGTACAAAAGAAAGAGACAGGCGCTCCCTTTATCAGGCGACGGAACAAGAATAACAGAGCGGCTAAAAGAGGTCAGTAAATCTGAAATTGTAGGGAGATACTGGTCAGGAGAAATAGAAAGCATCGAACTTAAGCTAAAGGAAATCATATAGAGTACCGAATCGCTGGAAGAACGTAAAGCCATAAATGAAATCGAAAGAAACCCAAAGTATTTCTTCTCCTATGCCAAATCAAAGTCGAGAACAACGTCCAGTATTGGGCCCCTACTTAAACAAGATGGGTCCTACACAGATGACAGCAAGGAAATGAGTGAGCTACTCAAGTCCCAATATGACTCAGTTTTTAGCAAGCCGCTAACCAGACTGAGAGTCGAAGATCAAAATGAATTTTTTATGAGAGAGCCACAAAATTTGATTAACACAAGCCTATCCGAGGTTATCCTAACGCCAAATGACTTCGAACAGGCGATAAATGACATGCCCATGCACTCTGCCCCAGGGCCAGACTCATGGAACTCCGTGTTCATCAAGAACTGCAAGAAGCCAGGAAGGAAAAAAAACTGGCAGGAAATGGCAGTCGATGGCCTCCACTCCAAACCAACAGATACAGATACTAATGCCGGAAAAAAAATCCCCCCCCAGTACCAACAATACCACCAGTCCGATAACATTCTTCTTTGCAAATATATAGGGTCTAAAGCCAGCAACAAACAACAAAATACCTTTCATCCGTGGACTGCTTGCAGAGGCAAAGGCAATGTTCGCGGCTTTCACTGAGACCCACATAAAGGATCACTTGGACAACGAAATATGGATCCCAGGTTACAACGTATACAGATGTGACAGAGTAAACAGGCAAAAGGGGGGGGGTTGGCCTGTACATTGCAGAGTCACTTGTTTGCACAGAACTGCTTAATGCCTCAAATGATGTAGTGGAAGTTTTAGCAGTAAAGGTCGAGAACCCAAACCTAGTCATTGATGGGTGATCTACAAGCCTCCGGATGCAACATCACCAGCAAATTCCAGAACACAGTTTAAAAATTGACCACTGTCCTGGAAATCTTACAGCTCCTGCACCCAACATCTTGCTCCTGGGGGATTTCAACTTAAGGCACCAAAATGGAGAAATATAGCAAATAAATTTTTGCGAAAATAACACCAGGAGGCAGCTTATGAAAACTCACACCACACGAGTTTTTAAATCTCCCCCAAAAATTCAATTTAAACCAGAAAATAATAACCCTACAGACTGGAGAATACACTAGCCCATCTCACTAAAAATGATGATCTGATAAGAAAGTCACCATATCAAAAAAAAAATTACCAATCACAAAAATGAGGTTCAACATGTATGCGTGGAGCCCCAGACCACATAAGAGACACACGAGGGACTTCACCAAATTAAACTTCAATAACAAAAACAAAATGGGACCAAAAAAACCAAGTCCTAACCGATATAAGCGGGGAAAATACTAACAACACAGACCCCAACTTTCCTAGAACAGATAATTTGGGGGCACTCGATGTATGCAAAAGGCTTATTCCTCTAAAAAAAAGGGAGTATAATTAAAAAAAGAGACGGGCGCCCCCCCTTTACAGGCGACGGAAAAGAATAACAGGCGGCTAAAAGAGGTCAGTATATTTTAAATGGTAGGGAACACGTCAAGGAAATACAAGCATCGATTTAAGCAAAGGAATCTTATAGGAGTCGGGAACGCGGGAAGAACAAAAACCAAAAATGAAATCAAAGAAACCCAAAGTATTCTTCTCCTATGCCAAATCAAAGTCGAAACAACGTCCAGTTTTGGGCCCCACTTAAACAAGAGGGTCCTACACAGATGACAGCAAGGAAAGGTGACTACTCAAGTCCCAATATGACCAGTTTTTGCAAGCCGCTAACCAAATAGATCGAAGATCAAAATAATTTTTTTTGGGGAGCCACAAAATTTGATTAACACAACCTATCCAGGTTATCCTGACGCCAAATGACTTCGAACAGGCGATAAATACATCCCATAAAACTCGCCCCAGGGCCAACCCTGGAACTGTGTTTCCTCGAACGGGAAGAAGCCAGGAAGGAAAAAAAACTGGAGGAAAAAGGATCATGGCCTCCCTCCAAACCAACAGATACAGATACAATCCGGGAAAAAAAAAAAACCCCCCCAGTACCAAAAATACCCCATCCGAAAAAATCTTCTTTGCAAATATAAGGGGCTAAAGCCAGCAACAAACAACAAAATACCTTTCATCCCTGGACGCTTGCAGAGGCAAAGGGAATGTTTTTGCGGCTTCACGAGACCCACATAAAGGCACTTTAAAAGAAAAATTGGGTCCCAGTTACAACGTATACAGAGTGACAGAGTAAACAGGGAAAAGGGGGGGGGGTTGGCCTGACATTTCAGAGCACTTTTTGCACAGAACTGCTTAAAGCCTCAAATGATTATGGAAGTTTTTTGCAGTAAAGGTCGAGAACCAAAACCCACATTGTGTAGTCTACAAGCCCCGGATCAAAAACCCCAGCAATTCCAGGGAAAAGCGTTAAAAATTGACCCCTGTCTGAAAATCTTCCAGCTCCTGCACCCAACATCTTGCTCCTGGGGATTTTCAACTTAAGGGACCTAAAATGGGGAAATATAGCAATAATATTGTTGCAGTAATAACCCAGGAGGGAGCTCTGATGAAAACCACACCCCACGAGCTTTTAAAACTCTGCACAAAATTTAATTTAAACCACAAATAATAGAGCCCACTAACTGGAGAATACACAAACCTCATCTTCACAACAATGATGATCTGATAAGAAATGCCCATACAAAAAAAATATACTCAATCACAACATAAATTGATTCAACTGATCGGGAAACCCCAACCGACAAATGAGACTAGCACGAGGGAGCATTCACCAATTCAACTTCAATAAAAAAACATAAAGTGGGGCCAAGTAAACCAATCCTAACCGGGTA
>NC_069497.1:13492319-13514887 GCF_026875155.1 Cherax quadricarinatus | reverse complement strand
GATCTGACTTATTCACGTGGTCAAGTCCTGGTGACTCGCTGTCAGCTTGGCTGACTCTGCTGTCAGCCTGGCTGACTCTGCTGTCAGCCTGGCTGACTCGGCTCTCAGCCTGGCTGACTCTGCTGTCAGCCTGGAGAGTTTTGGGCATACCAGTAAAGTTTATGTCAGAATTATGATTATGAAGTGATGATAAAGATAATATGATAACATAGAAGACTGTGACAGTTCAGAAAGTGAAGGTAATCTGTGGATCATGTGTAAACACTGAAATACTGAAGTTAACAACACTTATATAAAGGAAAGTTGCACTTGGTGTATTTATAGTTGTGGAAAACATATATGAGAGATGTTAACAGAGTAGAGCTTTGATAGCTAAAGTGTTGAATTAAGTTACAATATGCAAGAAAGATGGTAAATATTTACCGAAAAAATGAGTCTTAGATAATGTGTGATGTCGCCTGTGGTGTTAAAGACGTGTGATGTCACTGTACTTTGCTCAAAAGAGCTAAATAAGTAAAAAACAACTTGTTCTCAGTATATTTTCATAGTGTAACATAAAAGGATTTCCAAAATTTACGTTAATTAGCCTCTCGGAGGTGGCGGAACTGTGAGGCCGCTTGGTGGCGTCTAGCTGACCTACGGTCGCGGCTGTCTTGGTGGATGTAATTACTGGACGCAGTTTTCTGTGTGTGTCACCTCCAGTAATTCCACCCACCTGGACAGTCTCTACCGTAGACCAGCTAGACAAGACCAAGTTTCCATGCAGCGAGGTCACTGAAGGTGGCAACCGCTGACTCTGGGGAAGTGGGGAAGGGAGTCCACCTGAGGTGACACTAGTGGACTCCTGGAGACACTGATCCGGGGAAGGCACCGCTGACTCTGGGGAAGTGGGGAAGGGAGTCCACTCAGGTGACACAAGTGGACTCCTGGAGACACTGATCCGGGGAAGGCACCGCCGACCTTAGGGAAATGGGGAAGGGAAGACATCCGGAGCGAGCGGATGGATTCCTGGATACATGAACTTGAGGAAGGTTGTTGTTGAGGCTGACCTTGGGTAAGTGGGGAAGGGGAGACATCCGGAGCGAGCGGATGGATTCCTGGATACATGAACCTGAGCAAGGCAAGAATACATGCAGTTGAGGCTGACCTTGGGTAAGTGGGGAAGGGAAGATATCCGGCGGTAGACGGAAGGATTCCTGGATACATGATCCTGGGACGGCAAGAATACCGCGACCTTGGGGAAAGTGGGGAAGGGAGTTCATCTGAGGTGGACATAAGTGGATTTTCCTGGAGACACTGATCCGGGGAAGGCACGCCGGACCTTAGGGAATGGGGAAGGGAAGACATCCGGAGCGAGCGGATGGATTCCTGGATACATGAAGTTGAGGAAGGTTGTTGTTGAGGCTGACCTTGGGTAAGTGGGGAAGGGGAGACATCCGGAGCGAGCGGATGGATTCCTGGATACATGAACCTGAGCAAGGCAAGAATACATGCAGTTTGAGTCTGGACCTTGGTAAAGTGGGGGAAGAAGATATCCGGCTTACAAGGAAGGATTCCTGGATACATGATCCTGGGAATGGCAAGAATACCGGCGGACCTGTGGGGAAGTGGGAAAGGAGTCCCTCTCAGGGGTGACATAATGTTAACTCCCTGAGACACTGATCCGGGGAAGGCACCGCCGACCTTAGGGGAATGGAGAAGGGAAGACATATCCGAAGCGAGCGGATGGGAATTCCTGGATACAAGAACTTGAGGAAGGTTGT
Source organism: Cherax quadricarinatus (assembly GCF_026875155.1). Classification (NCBI taxonomy): domain Eukaryota; kingdom Metazoa; phylum Arthropoda; class Malacostraca; order Decapoda; family Parastacidae; genus Cherax; species Cherax quadricarinatus. The sequence continues at coordinate 13,513,124 of NC_069497.1, read as the reverse complement.
TGTTGATGCTGATCTTGGGTAAGTGGGAAGGAGACAATCCTGAGCAGCGATGGATTCCTAGTACATGAACCCTGAGCAAGCAAAGAAACATGCAGTTGAGGCTGACCTTGGGTAATGGGGAAGGGAAGATATCCGTTGTAGACGGAAGTGAATCCTGATACATGAACCTGGGAACAGCAAAAAACAGGTTGGTGAGGCTGACCTTAGGAAGTGAGGATGGGAAAACATCCGAAGCAGACAGATGGATTCCAGATTCAATGAACCTGGGGAAGGCTGAGTCTGGAAGGCAGAGCGAGAAAAGAGAGGCGGGGCTGACCTTAGGGAAAAATGAGGAAGGGGAGACATCCGGGGCCCACGGAATTAATTTCCTGGACACATGAAACCTGGGGAAGGCGAGGGGGAGGACCTTAAAGACGAACCACTGTCCCACCACGTGGCAAGGTCTGTAACTCAGAGATAACTCTGAGGCGACAGTGGTCGCAATTATATTATAATACCATTATAATATATTAATATTAATATTATGTTATTATGTTATTATTATTAATTATTATTGTTATTATTCATGATTTGGATTTCAAAAGCGTCAACCAGCCTCCCTACAGTAGCATTGGTGTGTTACTCCCACTCCAGCCTACCTGCACTAGCAACGGGTGATGTTATCCAAACTTCAGCACTCCCTGACATAGCATCGGTATGTTATTTCCACTCCATCCAGCCGTCCCGACAATAGCATCGGAGATGTATTCAAACTTCAGCCCTCCCTGACGTAGCAATAGGTGGTGTTAAATGCCCACACCAGCCTACCTGACCAAGTAGCATTGGTGGTGTTATTTCCCACTCCATCCTACCAGACAGTACATTGTTGTGTTTATTCCACTCCAGCCTACAGAACAGTAGCATTGTGGTGTGATTCCCACTCCAGCCCGCCCTACCTGACAGTAGCATTGGTGTGTTTATACCCACTCCCGCCTACCTGACTGTAGCATTGGTGGTGTTATTCCCACTCCAGCTACCTGACAGCAGCATCGGTGGTGTTTATTTCACACTCAGCCTCTTGACAGTAGCATTGGTTGTGTTTATTCCACTCCAGCCTACCTGACAGCACATCGGTGGCGTATTCCCACTCCAGCCTCACTGACAGTAGCATCGGTGGTGTTTTTTCCCACTCCAGCCCTACTGACAGGCACATCGTGGTGTTTATTCCCACTCCAGCCTCCTGACCGTAGCATTGGTGGTGTTCTCCCACTCCAGCCTACTGAACAGCACACCGTGCGTTAATTCCACTCCCAGCCTCACGACAGTAGCAATCGGTGGTGTTAGTCCCACTCCAGCCTCCCTGACAGTACATCGGTGGGGTGTTTATCCAACTCCAGCTCACCGGACAGTAGCATCGGTGGGTGTAATTCCCACTCGAGCCTCCCTGACAGTAGCATTGGTGGTTTATTTTCCCACACCAGCCCCATGAACAGTAGCATCGGTGGTGTTTATACCCACTCCAGCCTCCCTGACAGTAGACATGTGTTGTTATTCCCTCTCCAGCCTCCCTGACAGTAAGCATCTAGTGGCGTTATTTCCACTGCCAGCCACCCCTGACCAGTGTGGTGTTATTCCCACTCCAAGCCTTCCTGACATAGCCATGGTGGTGTTATTTTCCCCCTCCACCTCCCTGACAGTAACCATGTGGTATTAATTCCTACACCAGCCTCCCTAACAGTAGCATCGGTGGTGACTAATTCCCACTCCATCTTCCCTGACATTAACCATGCTGGTATTATTCCTACTCCAGCCTCCCTAACAGTAGCATCGGTTGTGTTATTCCCACTCCAGCCTCCCTGACAGTAACCCCTGCTGGTATTTATTCCTACTCCAGCCTCCCTAACAGTAGAAATCGGTTGTGTTATTCCCACTCCATCCTCCCTGACAGTAACCATGGTGGTATTATTCCTACTCCAGCCTCTCTAACAGTAGCATCGGTGGTGTTATTCCCACTCCATCCTCCCTGACAGTAACCATGCTGGTATTATTCCTACTCCAGCCTCCCTAATAGTAGCATTGGTGGTGTTATTCCCACTCCAGCCTCCCTGGCAGTAGCATTGGTGGTTCCTAACCCTGAATCTCTTCACTGACTTAAAAATCAACCACAGTGGCTGATACTTTACCCCGATCAGTTCAAGTTCCTATGAATCCTTTATTGCTAAAACAACATTTCACGTCTAGAACAAACATTGGACCCGCTTCCAGTGCAAGATTCAGCGCGCCTGTCCCAGACCTCTTGCACTGCTTCGTTCTCTCATATATCTTCAACCACTATGTAATTGCCTGAAAGTGTACACTGGAGACTAACCCCTGTTAAAAGCACAAACAATGTATATATGTTTATGTCTTACGTATATATATGAATATATCTCTTCATATATAGTATTTATATGTAAGCGTACTGGAACGTGTTATGTACTGTACCTCCCTTTCCAAAATCTAGTTTTACCCGGGCATGCATTTTACTCAGACATCAGAGTGCACCAAAATCATTTTATTTTCCTCTCTTTTCTATTTATTCCATACTATTTTTCCAATCTTTCTGTCCATCCATTAACTTCCCTCCTACTCCCCTCCTTACCATGTAATGATCACTATTCAAGAAATCAATACAACCGTGTGAACCTCCGATATTCTTACAACATTACCCTTACCATATTAATTCTCCCCAAGACATTCCACAAAATTAAAATAAGATGAGAGCACTCTATAAATGAAGCATAGCGATGGGGAATGTAACTAGGGGAGGTCTTTTAGAGCCAAAGTTTGGCCTTTGTATTTACCTAGCTGTATTTATAACCAGAGTCAATAAACTTCATGTCTTTGCTTCGAATAATGCTGAAATAAAAATTTAATACCAATTAAAAAACAAGTGACTGCGAGAATGTTTTAATAAAGCATCCTCAGTAATAGTCGACTAGTTACGGGATGTCATTATCAGGAAGAGGCAAAGTTAAGAAGATGGGAAATGAGGATATAAAGACTGAAAATAGTTCACGTCTTAAAAAAATGATTAAGAAAAGAAATTTAATACCCTAAACTTCTCAAAAGTTCTAATCTCGATATGTAAGTGTTATCCATAAACCAAGAAGAAAACACAAATAGGAACAGACCTCAACCCACTGTGAGTCTGGGGCAACTGTATAAAACCTAATGATCCAAACGGACTCATTAAAATGTGTCCGACAAGAAAGGTAAGTATAAAAAACAATAACAGTTTTAGTCTCATGTTCTGAATCTCATCTCGTACACAAAATTAAATCATATGGTCAATATGTGTCACTTGTGTACTTAGGACGAAGAAATAAAGGAGTTGTTGAAAGCTTCAAATCCAATTAACATAAAAGTGTCTGCAGCATATCTTAAAGTTGAGAGTGTTAAACTGACAGTGGATGCTCTCCAAACAGGGGTTTTCCGGAAAATATTTGACAGTGCAATTTAAAAAAATGGCCTAAATTAAGAGATCAAAAAGCCAGAACTCACCATATTAATATTACTAATGCTGTACTACTACTACTTTTAAATTACTACAACTAACTACTACTAATAATAATAATAATAATTAAAATAGTTTAACTACTGATGCTTCGACAAATATTACTACTACTACACACACACATACACCCACCCACACACCCACCCACACACACACCCACACACACACATACATCCGTCATACACACGTATGTAATCCCCCACCTCACACACAGGGTAGAAAGGTATGGGAAGACTGAATTTTCTTGGACTTCATGAAGACTTTCGAAACAGTACTGCACAAGAAATTGGTAAAAAAATAAAAGAGAGGAACAAGCAGGAAAAGACTGAAACGCATCAAGGAATACCTGACAAGCAGGAAACAATGAGTGATGGTACGTGACGAGGCGCCAAAGCGAGTATTTGGGTCGAGTTGGGTTCCACAAGGGACAGTCCTAGGGCAGGTGCTATTTCCTGTATATGTGAATGACATGACAGAAGGAATACATTCAGAGACGTCCCTGTTTGTAGACGATGTGAAACTAATAGACTAAAGCGGACGAGGATAAGGAAAGACTACTAAGGATCTAAACAGATTCCATGCTTGGTCCAACAAATGACTCCTGCAGTTTAAGCTCGCGAAGTGTATAGTTAAGAAGCTGGGGAAAGGACAAGAAAAACCGCAGATGTAATACAGACTCAAAGGTCAAAGACTGGAAAACTTACTCAAGGAGAAGAGTCTTGGAGTGAGCATCATACCAAGGATATTCCCCGAGGCACACCTCAACCGCTGCAGCATATGGGCGCCTTGCAAACCTAAGAATAGTGCATTAACATCTAAGGAGTAATTCACGACACTGTGCACCGTGTACGTAAGGCCCATATTGGAGTATGCAGCACAAACATAGAACCCACCCTGGTGCAAAACTTAACAACAAAACTAGTCATGGAACTAAGGTGTATGTCTTTTGAGGAGAGGTTAAGAGATCTCAACCTGAAATACTAGAGAATAGGAAGGATAGGGGACATATGATAATGACGTATAAAATACTGAGAACTGATAAGGTGGGCAGGGCCAGAATGTTTCAAAGATGGGATACAATAACAAGAGAGCATAACTGGAAGTTGAGTCACAGGGATGTTAGGAGGTATTTCTTCAATTTTAGAGCTGTCAGGAAGTGGACCAGTCTGGATAGTGAGGTGGTAGAGGCAGAATCTTATACACAGGTTTAAGAAGAGGTACGATAAGGCTATTGGAGCAGGGAGTGTGTGGACCTAATAGCGACCAGCGAAGAGGCAGGGCCAGGAGCCGTGAATCGACCCCTGCAACAACATATATGTGAATATACGCGCACACACACACACACACACACACACACACACACACACACACACACACACACACACACACACACACACACGTTCCTTCCCAACAAACACAAATCCCCTGTTCAAAATTATTTGCACCTTGTCTTACTATGGATGTATGTTGGTGAGGTAAGACCAAATTTATGACGGCAATCTTGGTGGGTTATCGTCCTGTCCCAGACTCATAAATTGTGGTGAGCCACAGTTTGCGACAGTGAATGTTGCCAACTCAGGACTAAATGTTGCCCACTCATGATTGAATGTTGCCCTACCAAAAGTGAATGATGCCAACCCAGGACTTGATGTTATTGACCCAGAACTTAACGTTTCCAACCCAGGACTAAATGTTGCCACCTCATGACCGAATGTCGCCTATCTCAAAACTGAATGTTGCCCTTCCAAAAGTGAATGACGCCAACCCAGGACTTAATGTTGACGACCCGAAACTAAATTTTGCACTCATAACCCAAAATATTACACACCTAACAATAACGTTCAACCACGATTGGATAATATAATGTTGTTCTAGACTTTTTCCAATGCAGTGAACGGAATGGAATGTGAAATTTCAGTATAGCCCAGGCAGGTGTGGTCAAGAACACAGTCCACCCAGGAAAGGGCGTAGGGGGCAGACTGGGACGACAGTCTGGTGCGACCCTTAGTGCCAGAAGTCGAGGAAGGAGGTTAAAAGACGCGTGAACAAACGTTAGATTAATTTATTAAAAACATTTAGTTCCTAGGAACTTGATAACTTCTAACACACACACACACACACACACACAGTTGAAGAATAACAGAATAAATAGGCTGAAAGTGGGGTGGGAGTGACACATAGTGACCTGAAAATTGCCAGTGTGGCTTATTTGAAATGTGGTCGGTTAGACAAAGAGGCCATGTGATTCCTGTGTTATTAGGTGACTGTGCTTTGTTTTTATGTATGCCAATGTTTTCCGCAGTGTCTGTGACGGTGACTAAGAAGCTTTCTAGACACCGCAAGTATCCAAGATCTTTTTCCGGTCACCATGTGCCACTCGCACCCCAAATTCCGTCTATATATATTTTTAATCTTTGTGTTCGAAGTGGTCAAGTTCCCATAACCGAAAGGGTTTCTCATAAATATGTCCTAGTGTTTACTGACATCTTTCACACTAATTTATCAATATCAATTACCAAGGTTTATACCAGCAAGAAGCTCTCGGAAGTGGTAATAAGCTTCGTGGAAGCTGCAACGGGCCTCATGGAAGTAGAAATAAGGATCATGGAATTGGTAATAAGCCTCGTGGAAGTGGTAATAAACCTCATGGAAATGTTAATAACCGATAGAGTATAATATGCGTGACATGTTATAATCCTAAGGCCATGCGAGACTTCATTTTAATTGAAAGAACAATAGACAGTCTGGTTGTGTCTCAGGAAACTTCCTGCGACTACCAGTTTATGTCTGGAAATTATCCAGTTTTCGTATGTAACTACTGAAGTTCATATATCCACAACAATGCACCTGTAATCCCTTTAAGAATTAATGATCTTGAAGTTAATGATGTGCTTGGGGAAAGCGATCACAAATCACTCATTTCCTTTGTATCAGGGAATTTCCTTAATAACTGCATTCAAATCAATGTCCCTGACTTTCTCTTGTCCGATTTCAGTGTCCCTGACTTCCTCTTGGCCAATTTCAATGTCCCTGATTTCCTCTTGGCCAATTTCAATGTCCCTGATTTCCTCTTGGCCGATTTCAATGTCCCTAACTTCCTCTTGGCCGATTTTAATGTCCCTGACTTCCTCTTGGCCGATTTCATAGGACTGAAAAATTACCTGAGTGAGGTGAACTGATGTGATCTGACCTGTCCTAATTCCGTGAGTCACTAAGTTGTTATGGTTGCCAATATAACATTTTTCAAAGCATAGTTTAATGTCCCAGACTACTTATGTTCCAATTAGGAAAATTAGAAGAAACAAAAATAATCTTAAATGGATAAACAATAGTTTAAAACATCTAGGTCAAATGAGGGACATTTACAGGCGTATCAAGAGGGTAGAGGGGCACTGAAAACATCAACATATTCAATTAAAGAGAGATAAAAATAAAGGAATAACAAGCAAAGGGTATTATGAAGTAAGGGGCTAAAGGATTAGCCCAAAAGGGTTCTTACAGGTATAAAGGAGTAAGAATAGACATGACCAAACAAAAGTTGTTCAGGTCATCTCACTGACAGTGACAAAGAAATGTGCTCAAACTTGAACACTTACTTATTTCTCTCAATTTTTACAAAGATACCAGAGAAATTCCAGAAATAAAAAAAAAATATATAGATAGGGACGAATTTTGCTCACGATAAAAGTCACTAGTGACATGGTTCTCAGAAAAATATGTATATTAAAACCTAGCAAATGCCAGGGCTCTGATGAACTGTTCTGAAGGGTTATAAAGGAATGTGAGGAGGAACTTCAAATATCATTAGCTAGTCATTTCAAGGTATCACTACAAACTGGCATAGTGCCAGGTAAGTGGAAAATGGCAAATGTGATACCTATCTACAAACAAAAGACAGGTCTAATTATGCTAGCATCTGTCTTAATGAAATGTTGCCAATTGAGCTTCCAATGTCTCCATTTGGCCTCAGTGGCTTACCAGAAGTCATCGAGGGAGGTGTACTGATCCGCAATGGTAAACACCGATGCGACCCACTTATTATGATTATATATATATATAAATTATATATATATATATATATATATAATATATATATATATAATATATAAAATAAAATATATATATATATATATATAATATATATATATATATTTTAATATATTATATATAATAATAATAATAATAATAATAATAATAATAATTCTATTGCAGCATAGTCTGTGTGTGGGCGTAGGTGGAGTGAAGCTTAGAAATGAATTAACTAATTTTATAGTAATCATTGTAACATTGTTGTCCACAGATAACTGACAGGAGAATTCAAAAGCCCAAAGTGAACTATCATTTAGTGTTTTTTTTAACTGCTAATACAAAGATTAAATACACTTGACCTTTATATTAGATAATTAAAAATTATTGAGCTCAATACCATAATGACACAGTTGTCCCGCGTTGTGATGTAGTTAGCTGTCAGTGAAGTTTTTAGTTTAGCTGTCAGTAATAGAAGAATGGTCAATATAGTTAAGTCGGAGGTGTGTGTATTTTGGGGTGTACGGCGTGTCAGCGTGCCTCGTTTGCTCCGGGTTTTCTCGTGTTTTCACGGTCGCTCTTACGTGCTAGAACTTTAATTTGTGTCATCAATCCTATACGATACATCCCTCTAGCGCCTAGGAAACATTCTTGGGCAGAAAACATTATATACTGAGTCAAAAAAGGAGAATTAGTGTGCACTACCTAGCAGAGTTTACTGCCAAAGGGGAATCATAGCCTGTGTTTTCCCTGTGCAAAAAATAATAATTGAAAATTTTGTGTCAGAGGAAAGAAAGTCTCCCTGATAACATTGAGTATACATAGTGTATAGTGTATACACAGTGGCTCCCTAGTATATTGATGATAAAGGCTAAAGTGTCATTTGAAAACAGTTTTAATTTTTAAAAAGTGAAAGCCTATAGAGGCAGGTGCCAGAAGTCGCCAGAAACTTACCACAGGTCAGCTGTTTTAATAATCTTCCTGGCCTGCTAGTGTACTCGCATATAATCTAGTGATACCAGGAATAGCAGAATACAGTGCTGTTTGTAGCAACTAACCAGTATTATAATGGTACTTAGTGGAGTTGGAGTGATTTTCATTAGTTTCTTTTTTCTTGAAATACCAGACGTATACTGTGAATTTCATATAACCTGTAGTTACCACGGCGCAATATACACAAGGAGAAGCAATTATTACTACAGAAAAAGCGTCCTTCCTCCAAAATTTCCACCAGTCACTATAGGGATATATAGCAAATTTTTTGTGGTGGAGACGAAAAAAAAAAATAGAAAAGCTAGATACAGCGATTGATAAACAAAGGGTTGAGGCTCGACCGTTCGTCATTGTAGGAGTTGCCAGCAGTCACCGGTTTCTTCAACAAAGCAAGTTATACTTTTGTATCAATCAAATCACATATTACTCGGGTAGATAATTTCCAGTAGATCCTTCATGGTTAGCTCAAATCACCGACCAGTATGTTTTAAATAAGTGAAACCCCCTGATCAGATCAGATCGACTGGTCCGAACCCTTGACTGGTCCCCAACCCTTGACTGGTTTTAAACGGGTTCGTTGGACAATAAAGCAGACTGTAAACGGATGGGGTTGTAGGCGCCCTTATCAAACACAAACAATAAATATAATCAGGGAAAGTGCACGGTAAGCTGTCCAATATACAAAAACAGTTAGAAACAGAAATAAAAATAGCTAGAGCTTCATTTAAGGAGGTTATTAATAGAATATTCAAGAGGTTGCAGTAGAATTACAGAATCAACCCTTCAAATCTTATGAAGCTCTGTGTAGTCTGTGGTCAATCAAACAAACGGGCTTCCACAGGATAAATTGTCATTTTTGTGGAAAATTGGTGTCACGCCCCTTGTGCAGATATCCAAGAACTAGCTACAAGCAGTATTAAAACAGGGAAGTGTTTTTGGGTATGCCCAAATGAGATAAATTTGTGGACTAAAATCATAAAGGGTCATTAAAGAGGGCAACCCATCCAAAGCTGCTTTCATGAAAACCTGGATGCCTTTATCATAAGATATGGGAACATAAAAAAAGTGCTGGCTGGAATGGTACTTGCCTAGATTATGCATGTAGTCGAACCTGTTAAGGCTGGAGGTGAAGTCCTGGGAAGTCAGAAAATGTGGGGTGATAGTGCTGTCCTTGAGACAAGTAATGGTGAGCTGGAGGTGATGTCCTGGGTGACAGTTAATGGTGAAGCGGAGGTGCTGTCCTGGGAGGACAGTAATGGTGAAGCTGGAGGTGCTGTCCTGGGAGACAATAATGGTGACCTGGATATTTTGTCCAGGTAGTCGGGAATTACACGCAGGAAGGAAAAGAAATACATTTAAAATGACCTCTTAGGGGACAGGAGCGTAGTAGGGAAACAAGTGTAGGCAAAGATAAGATTAAAAAACCATATTTGCAAACTTAGATATACCGCAGGAAATAGCAAACAAGATGACTCCCTAGCAATAGTGGAGGATATGATTACCAAAAACAAGGTGAGGAGCTCATTGTTGGTGCTAGGAGGATAGGAGTAAGACAGGGAAACATGCACCAAACTGGGAATACAGTCACAGACCCAAGGCAAACGGAAACCAAGCCTGTGCACTTTACATATGCACTTGTATCTGCAGCATGGGAATCTGGTAAAAACAGATGGGAGTGAAACTATGACCACCCTAGAAAATGACATGCCCATATGACAACAGGGAAAATGCAAAACTCCCTTCCTGTAAGCTTTTCACCTGAACTGTGTAAAAAACCCTTTTCTTTTTCCCCCAAAAAAGGGTAGAGAAAGACTGTGCTATAACTTAAATTGCCAGGCATACCATTAAATGGGGACAAAAAGATACAAAACATCCAGGCATGGGAAAACCTGGGTAGCACAGCCACTCAAGAGGGAGAGGTTTTATGTGCCAGGAAGGAAATGAAAACTGCAGGTAATGGCAGAAATCGTACACCAAATTCCAGTCATTCTGGGAGTGGATCCACAGTCGATGGCTTCCCTTCCAAACCAACAGATACAGGTACCAATGCCGGAAAAAAATCCCCCCCAAGTACCAACAATACCACCCGTACGATAACATTCTTCTTTGCAAATATATAGGTCTAAAGCCAGCAACAAAACAACAAAATACCTTTCATCCGTGGACTGCTTGCAGAGGCAAAGGCAATGTTCGCGGCTTTCACTGAGACCACATTAAAGGATACTTGGACAAACGAATATGGAATCCCAGGTTACAACGTATACAGATGTGGACAGAGTAACAGGCAAAAGGGGGGGGGGTTTGGCCTGTCATTGCAGAGTCACTTGTTTGCACCGAATGCTTAATGCCTCAAATGATGTAGGGAAAGTTTTAGCAGTAAAGGTCGAGAACCAAAACCTAGTCATTGTGGTAGTCTACAAGCCTTCCGGATGCAACATCCCCAGCAATTCAGGAACAGTGTTAAAAATTGACCAGTGTTCTGGAAATCTGCCCAGCTCCTGCACCAACATCTTGCTGGGGGATTTTCAACTTAAGGCACCTCCTAAAATGGAGGAAATATAGCAAATAATATTGTTGCTGTAATTAACACCAGGAGGCCAGCCTCTGATGAAAACTCACACTACACGAGTTTTTAAAATCTCTGCCAAACATTCATTTTAAACAAGCAAATAATAGAGCTACTAGAATGGAGAATACATAGACCTCATCTTCACTAACATGATATCTGATAAGAAATGGCACCGTATAAAAACAAATATACTCAGAATCACAACATAATTGTAGGTTCAGACATGTATGCGTGGAGCCCCCAAGACCGACATATTGACGGACTAGTCACGAGGGAGCATTCACCTAATTCAACTTCAATAACAAAACATAAGTGGGACCAAGTAAACAAGTCTAACGATATAAGCTGGGAAGATATACTAAGCAAACAGACCCCAACTTAGCCTAGAAACAGATTAACTTGGTGTGGCACTCGATGTATGCACAGGCTTATTCCTCTAAGAAAAAGGAGTAGTAGATGTAAAATAGATGAGACAGGCACTCACTTTACAGGCGACGGAAAAGAATAACAGAGCGGCTAAAGAGGTCAGTATATTGAAAGTGTAGGGAGGACACTGGGTCAGAGAAATAGCAAGATCGAACTTAAGCTAAAAGGGATCTTATAGGAGTCAGGAATCGCGGGAAGAACTAAAGCCATAATGATATCGCATGCAACCAAAGTAATTCTTCTCCTATGCCAAATCAAAGTCGAGAACAACTGTCAGTATTGGGCCCCTACTTAAACAAGATGGGTCCTACACAGATGGACAGCAAGGAAATGAGTGAGCTATCAAGTCCCAATATGACTCGGTTTTAGAGCCGCGAACCAGACTCGAGAGTCGAATATCAAAATGAATTTTTTATGAGCCACAAAAAAATAATTTTTGTTTACAGAAGACCTATCCGATGTTATCCTGACGCAAATGACTTCGAACATGCGTTAAAATGATATATGCCCATGCACTTGCTCCAGGGCCAGACTCATTGGAACTCGTGTTCATCAAGAACTGCAAGAAGCCCTATCACGAGCCTTTTCCCATCATTTGGAGAGGGGCATGGACACGGGGTCGATCCCACAGTTACTAAAACAACAGACATAGCCCCCATCACAAAGGAGGGGCAGTAAAGCTACAGCAAAGAACTACAGGACCAATAGCACTAACATCCCATATCATAAAAATTTTGAAAGGGGCATAAGAAGCAGATCACCACCCATCTTGGAAACCCATCAGTTACCACAACCCAGGGAACATGGGTTTAGAACAGGTCGCTCCTGTCTGTCTCTCAACTATTGGATCACTACGACAAGGTCCTAATGCACTAGAGACAAAGAATGCAGATGTAATATATACAGACTTTGCAAAGCCTTCGACAAGTGTGACCATGGGGGACGTAATAGCGCACAAAATGCGTGCTAAAGGAATACAGGAAAAAGTGGTCTGGACTCTAATACATTTCCTAACTAACAGACAACTTTCCAATTGTGGACCCTTGTTGCTGTGTCCCAGCTCTGGAAAAATCCAGTCTTTGTCCACCTTGTCAATTCCTCCAGTATTTTATTTGTCATTATCATGTGTCCCTCTTTATACCTCCTTCCTCCAATGTCGTCAGGCCAATTTTTAGCTCGGGGGACTCGTCTATTGCAAACCTTTGCCCATTTTCTCTAATTTCTTTGACATGATCGACCAGCGTAAGGGTTCCAAAAACTGGTACTTGCATACTCCAACTTGGGCCTGATTGTTAACACGGTGTACACTGCTAAATGATTCCTTACGAGGTATCGGAAACGGTATTATTTAAGGGGGGGGTTTACCAGGCGCCCCGTGTGCTGGAGCAGTTATCTGGTGGAAGTGCTCCTCAGGAGTTGTGCCTCAAGTATTTTAGTCAACCTACCCTAAGATCATTTTCCTCGGAGTCTTTGGCCCTAGCAGATATTCTTGTCTGCGGTTTCTTTGCCCTCCCCAATCTCATGCTGTGCATTTGGCCCGGGGTTAAATTCCAGGAGCCAGTTACTGGACCAGGCTTGCAGCCTGTCCAGGTCCATTTGTAGTCCTGTCTAATCCTTATCAGATTTAATTCTCTCATTTACTTCTCCTCATCTGCAAAATGTCATTTCAGATATGCCAGGAAACAGCACCGGTGCTCTGACTGACCCCTGTGGAACCTCGCTCGTCACAGGCGTCCACTCTTACACCTCGTCACGCTACCATTACTCGTTGTTGACTGTCAGGTATTCTTGATCTATTGCAGTGCATTTGCTGTTATTGCGTGCTGTTCCTCTAGTTTTGCTTAATCTCGTAGTGTGTGTGTGTGGTGTGTGTGTAGTGTGTGGTGTGTGTGTGTGTGTGTTGTGATCTGTGTGTGTGTGAGTGTTGTGATGTGTGTGGGTGTGTGTGTGCGCGCGGCGCGATCTGTGTGTGTGTGTGTGTGTGTGTGTGTGTTTGTACTCACTCAATTGTACTCACCTAATTGTAGTTGCAGGGGTCGAGAGACTCAGCTCTGGCCCCGCCTCTTCACTAGAACGCTACTACGTTTTCTCCTCTCTCCCCGCTCCATGAGCTTTATATACCTCGTCTTAGAAGCTATGTAGGTACTGCATCCATACATCGCTCGCCAGACCGTTCACTTCCTGACCACTCTGTAACTGAAGAATGCTTCCGAACATCCCTGTGATCATCTGAATCTGTGTGTGTGTCTCTCTCTGTGTCTGAGTAATTCTGCTATACTTTATCATTCTTTGCTGTCCTTTCCTCTCTTTACTGGGTTGATAAAGGCTCGGAGAGAGAGAAACATTCATCATTATAGGTTTATACGCTTCACACTGTGTCGTTTAACGTCAAATATGACGCAATTTTGAAAGCCATTATTCCAGTAGCTTTTATATCCTCCCAGTTCCTGCCCCCCACGTTTTAATTCTTCCAGTACTGTGCCTGTAAAAACTAATACTGGAAACATCACTTGTTCATTATCGCACTTTTATCGTTGCATGCATTATGCATGAATTTTTTTATTCAAATTGGGTGTAATGGAATGTTATGAATTATTCGACTTAGCCACCAAAGTGTACGAAGAAACTATTTGATTAGCTTCAGCTGCTGGCGTAATTACAATTACACAGAAATTCAGATACAAGATGGGATTAAAACAAACAGAACAGACAACGTCCATCACTCGCCAATGATATGATAATCCCACTATACATGAGGGTAATAAATTTGTTGCTTTCATGGTATAGTGAGATTATATCTTCTTCTTTCACCCTAATTTCACACACCGAATTTCATTCTTCATTTGGCTACCATAAATTAAGTTGTTTTATATATCTCTCGACTCCCCCCCCACGATGACGTCGACACAATTCCACACAATCTTGAACCATTGTAAATATATCTTTCAGTCTCTGTCAAAAAAAAAACTGTTATCTTGCATTACTAAGAGTTTATTTATGGTGAAAAGATTATACAAACGTTTTTTTTATTAATGCGTATCAACCGCGCCCCCTCCGCCATTCCATGTCTTGTCCCTTCAGAGACTGTGTGATAGAGGATATAATTTGTATTTACTTAAACTAAAATCAGTTAATATTTCAACAACAATTTAGCAAGTTTATGGACATGTTGTTTCAGGCTCACGCGCCACTGTCCTGGTCAAGGTAGTGTGACGTCTACTGGTTTATGTACCTAGGAAATGAGGGTGGTTTAAGCAAGTATTTGGTGGTGTTGAGCGGGGGGGGAGACGTGTAGGAGTTTTGAACTGAGAAATATAATAGATTGAGTTGGCAATAATACTTTAGGAGAAACTATGAAGATGCGAGGAGGGTAAGTTGGAGTACCAGAGGGTAACGATAACACAGGCGTTCTGATTGACATATGCTTATTAAGTGTTCGATAATATGTATTTTCGAAGAAATAAACTATACAATGATACGATATAGGGTGTATTAAGAACATAAGAAAAGAAGAAAACACTGCAACAGGGCTCCTACTGACCAAGCGGAAGCTTGTCATGTCCCCCCCGTGATTAGACCAAGACCCCCCCACTGGATGTTGCCAATGACCCCCACCCCGGATAAAGCACCAATGACCCACCTCAGTCTGGTCACCTCCGCTAAGGATGGACGGCACTTCACCAGACCCAGCAAGCACAGCTTAGTTCAGGTCCAACTCACACCCAGCCACACCCATCACCGTATTTATCTAACTATTTTTAAACTACTCAACGTTTTAGCCCCCAATAACTGTACTCGGGAGCTTGTTCATCATCACAACTCTATTACCAAACCTTGTGTTTTCCTATATCCTTACTGAATCTGTATTTTTCCAAACTTGAAACCATTTCTGCGAGTCTGTCTTGACTGAAATTTTCAGCACGCTATTTATATCCCCTTTATTTATTCATGTTTTCCATTTTTACACTCCGATCATATCCCCCCTAATTCTACGCTTTCGAGAGAGTGCAGCAGTATTCAGGGCCCCAGTCTGTCTTATAGGGAGGATGATTTTTTGATCATGAATCATCTGTGTCCATCTCCTCTGTAGCATTTATATCCAGTCTGTAATCCGGTGACCAGAACTGAGCATTAGTCTAAATGAGGACTAACCAAGGATATATAGAGTTGTAAGAAACAACCTGAGGACTTCTATTATTTATACATTTAGGATACGAAGCAAGAATTTGTTAGCTTTACTGCGAAACACTATGCACTGTTGTCTTGGTTTTTGATTATGCTACCAGAATTCCTAAATCCTTTTCGCAATCAGTAGTGTTAAGATCTGCATTATTTGTTTATATGGGGCATAGTTATTTTCCTGTCCAACATTTTAGGACTTGCATTTGACTATATTAAAATGCATCTGCACTTCCTCCGGACCATTGCATCCAAGTCTATTCAAACCATCCTGGAGTGCTCTAGTGTCCTCATTAGAATGAATTGGACGGCCTGTTTTGGTGTCATTGACATCTGTTTAACTAAACAATCGTAGATGAGACAGTTAAAGAGCAGACTTTTGAATGTACATGATTTAGAAGGGTAAGGGAGGGAGCGGAACGGGGGAGTAATGAGAAGGAGATCGCGGTTTGTGTGTAGTGTGCCTGCTGTGTGTAGTGTGTGTGTTGTGTGTGTGTGTGTGTGTGTGTCGTGTGTGTGTGTGTGTATTATTTTTTTCAACAAACCTGCCGTTATCCCACGATCGGCAGGGTGGCCCAAAAGGAAAAAAAAAGAAAGTTTCTCGTTTACATATAGGAAAATATATACAGGAGAGGGGTTACTAGCCCCTTGCTCATGGATTTTAGTTCGCCTCTTACAAACACACATGGCCTTACGGAGGAAGAATACTGTTCCAGTTTCCACATGGAGGTAAGAGGAAATATACAAGAACAAAGAACTAGTAGAAATAGAAGAAAACCCAGAGGGAGTGTATTATATGCTTCTAATGTATGTGTAGTGTGACCTAAGTGTGTAAAGTAGAAGTAGCAAAAACGTACCTGAGACCTTGATGTTATGAGACAGAAAAAATGGACACAGCAATCCTACCACCATGTAAAAACAATTACACTCTACTTGGCGGACGTAGTACCTGCCCTGAGGTGGTTGCTGTCTACCAACCTATATGAATATATTATATATAATATATATGTATATAAGGATCACAGTATACAGGTGATTTCCTTGATAATGTGAGTAGTCACGAAATCGCTTGGAATTTCTCTATTCTATCAGAGTTGTTGTTTTGATACTATATATATAATATATATATATATATATTATATATATATATATATATATATAAATATATATATATATATATATATATATATATATATACTATAATAAATAGTTCCATTATTTATTGGTAAGCTACGGTGAAAGTAAGAGGTAGACGAGTTCAAAAGAGAATGCCATCAATTATAAGGATGTGAAGCTGAAGTTAAGAAAATTAAAGGAGAAGGTAAATTAGTGAAAGATATATGCCAACTATTGGGAGAAATGTGGGCCCAGAGAGAATACCAATTAACGAGGAGGAAGGGGGGAGGGGTTCGGAAGAGGTATGAACAGAGATTTTAAAATGAAGTATTAGTGTGCAGACAAATTTTCTAGCTATAGGAGGGTAGGTGTAGAAAGAAAGAAAATTGACGAGGCTTAGATGGTGGTAGGGAGGAAAAAATTAACCTATTCGGAAATGATATATACGTAGGAAAGAGTATATGGAGAGGAAAATAAAGTTTAATGAAGTGGTGAGGGAGTGAAAAGAGACCCGATATGAGAATAGGTGATGTTTTATGAACAAATTTTGCTGAGAATACGAAAAAGTATTATGAGAAAGAATAGGAGAATTTTTTAACAGTTAAGAACGAAAAAGAGAGTTATTACATAGGGCGACGGAGGCACTAGAAAATGGATTGAGTATTGTCAGGCACTGTTAATGAAAACGGGGGAGGGCAATTATTTTATGCCCTGAGGCGGGAGGTTTAAGACCTTGTACGAGTGAGGAAGAGCTAGAAGTATGAAATGTCAGAGCCAATGCGTAGAATAAAAATAGAGAAAAAGCAACTAGTATTGATGAAAACAAAACAGAGGTGTTAAAAGCAGGAGGTGATCAAGTGTTTCGAGTGGTTGGTATATTTGTCCAAACAATGCATGAAAAAGGAGAAGGGTATCTAGGGATTGAGAGAGTATACATAGTTCATTTGTTTCAGGGAAATGGGATAGATAAGGGAGGGTGTAAGAACTATAAGGAAAATATTCTGTTTAACATACCTGATTAAGTGTTTGGTAGAGTTGTAACTGAAAGAAGTAAGGCTAAGACAAAGTTCGGGTTGAAAGGAACAAAGAGGCTTTAGGAAGGTTAGGGGATGAGAACTCTACAAGTGCATCTCAGAACACAGTTATGCTAGCAGAAAAAAAACATAAAGTACCTGCACAATGCCCTGCAAATATCATATATACTTGATAAACTAAGACATCATTTGTTTCCAAAGAAAATGGCAACTTGGAAAGAAGATACCTTGAATTCGCACTCGTCAGCATCTACAACAATTTCATCCAAAACTTGGCTTCTTCAGTTGTGTTCTTGCCAGAAAACAACTTGAAAGGTTCTGAATTAACGTGATCTTATACTCACTTCACCTACTCTTCATCTTCATTTCAAACAGAGATTATGGCAGACACTGAAGGAAAAGCATGGTAGAAAGTTGTATGACTTAATAAAGCTCTACCCAGAGCAAAACGTCGTCTTTAATAATAGTTTACTCTGCCAGAAGCGTCTTCGTGCCAATTAGGTTGAAAGGGAAGATAGACACGTGTGCTCAAGACGGCTAGGTGCCATTACCTGCCTTCGTGTGTTTCGTCTAGATAACTTTTTGACTGACTCTCCCTGGGTGATTTGAGCGACTCTGCAGGAATTCACGACAGCACACTTGTTGAAGGAATCAATCGGTGGCAGACTCTTGCAGCCTCTTCAAACAGACCAGCTTCTAAAAATAACAAAAAGATTTTCTCAGATGATCCCAAGGTGCAGAATTTCACTTCGTGTTTTAGAATGTATCGGATTGAGATGCTATAATGGATGGCTTTCGTTTTTCACTTTGCACCAGCCACAACTCTCAGACCATTCTCACTGGTGTATCCCGTAGTCTAGCTGTCCCTTTCTCATCGTGAGAAATTGTATGTTGATACCGACAAGATGTGGAAAAAGACACTTTTCTTCAGTTCAGGGCATTTTTTAAGGGAAGTTTCCTTTCATGAATACCCTGAACTGTACATAAGTGCCTTTTTCCATAGTTTTCTTATCGTGCACAGTGCATTTGCGTTCGTATATCTGTAGTAAAGATCAACTTCTATGATCCCGTATTCCGGAGATTAGAAGAAAAGATAAAAAGTCACGGAGAAAACATTGCAAGACAGGTAGTGAAGACCGCCAAGCTCGGTAAAAAGACCTCAAAATACGACATTTAAAAGAATACAACTGAACATTATCGTCAAAAATAAGTTTTGCAGTCTCCGTAGCGTTTAAATAGTAAACATGGTGCTTTAAACTGAGAACAGACAGTATGTGTATCCTCAGTGGCTGACACCTGAGCCCGACAAGTAAACTTCAGCGAGATTATTAACAAGACCATCAGCCACTGATGACTGGCATACAGCTACAACTTTCTTCAAAAAGGCAGAGTACGTTGAATCGTAAAGAAAATGTTCATTAAAGTAACTAAATGAAATGGTGACAAACTTGAAATAAGTGCCAAGTGGGCAGTTCAGTCAAACTGATTCCATCCAACCTTCTCATAAAATTCAAAGTTTATGAAGAGGTTTCGGCATCAGGGAACGGAGCAGTACAAACATGTTGATGGTATTTTTACATAATAGTAATAAAAATGGGGATCGTTTAATATATTCCTGGAAAATTTAAATGATCTAGTTCCCAGTAGTCTGCCCTTCCTGGACATAATTTATTACAGGAGGGAACCAATCCATCAAAGAAAGTAAACAAACCATACCACGGGTGGAGCTTGAACCCGTGGTCAGAGTCGTCAAACTCGTGTCACTACGATTTCGTGAGTCATCATAGGAAGTGTCAGTCTACCGTTCACATACACATTCAGGCAATTTTCAACTTCTAAACCGCTAATGAAAGTCCCCGGATTGTCTCTACTTGTACTCATACCCTGCAGTCCATAGCATTTAATTCATTCTTAACACTGTTAGGAATGATTCGAAGATAGATTGTGATATAACAAGCTATATCAGGAAAAACACTGTGTGAAAATAGGATACGCGAGAAATACACTTTGACAAGAGGCTACATTAAGAATCAAGACTGCAAGATAATAGGCTACCTAAGGACAACACACTGTGTGATAATAGGTTACCTAAGGACAACAGACCGTGTGATAACAGGCTTTCTGATGAACGTAAACTGTTATAAAATACACACAGCGTAAACAGAGTTGTGTTAGAGTTCTTACCGATATGCGAGTGCCACCACTTTGCAATTAAACGACATTTCTCTAAGGGCTGTACTTAATCATATCTAATGAAGCTTTTTTTTTCCCCTGGGCGAAATGTCGTCTGAAATATAACTTGGTGCGTAACGTAACTTCATGCCTAAATGAACTTTTAAGCAACACGGAGGGTCACTGAACACGGAACACTGCGGTGAACAGTGAGCTTCGTAAATGAATACCCAGGATTATACGAGATTTGATAACAATATCAGTACATATAGAAGCGAAGGCAACCCGATACTCACTCTTCAACCCATTAGCCTTAACCTTTCTCAATAGAGCATGAACCAACTCAAGCCTGAAAAGTTTACCTCCTTGACCTTAGGTCTCACCAGGTCACAAGAAAGACGACCTTCATGACCCAAGACCCATTCAGGTCACATGGGAGGAAGGATCGAGGAGCAAAGATTAGAAGAAATTATAGAAGCAAAATGGTTTCTAAATATATTAATTTTTAACGGAATCAACTGCAACAGACAGGAGGTCAAATTAGATCGTGCAGAAAGGAGAAAGTAAAGAACAAGTGAGTATAAGATCATCTGATGGTTGAGAGAACTGGGTAACACATAATAATGCATTGGAATATGCACACATGGCGAGTAATCTCAAAGAACTAGTGCCTTCCAAGCTGCCATCCGCTCCCTGCCTTTTTTCACCCCTGTGCTCTTTATATATATATATAATATATATATATATATATATAT